>JARQZK010005081.1:132500-352500 GCA_030704885.1 Cynegetis impunctata
AGGAAATCTCCACTATGACATTTACACTTTTCTAAAAAATTTTTTTCTCAAACGGACACGACAAATATACGAAACCTTCACAAATACTCAACATTAATATAAATTAGTAAAATCCTCTTCATTGGCACCTTCATTGCTTCATCACGTCTCTATTGTAACTGACATCAAACTGTTCGGTTCGCATGTGGTATGTATGTTTCTTGCGACTTCATTTGTTTATTATTTATTATGTGTTTTGATTACATTATTGAGGACTGTTATTTTTCTTTTCGTTTTAACAAATTTTCTAGAGTAGGTTAAAATATATTTGATTCAGATTTTTTATATCGGTCTTCTCATTAATAGAGTTTGGATCCTTTTTAATATGTACCATTTCGAGAAATTCTCTCTTTTTTTTATTCGATTCGGTAGTCAGAATTTTTGTCTCATCGAAATTGAATTTATGTTTTTTTTCCTCTTCGTGATTCGTCAACGCCATTTTATTTTTTTTGTCGTAACGGTGGCCATTTAGGCGGTTATGAAGATATTGTGATGTTTGCCCAATATATACACTGGGGCAATTTGTGCATGGTATTTTATATATAGTATTGATTTTTTTTTGTTTTTTGGTGTTTTACTTTTAAGTTGGCTAAAAAATTTTTGCAGTGTATTATAATTTTTATGACATACCGAGATTTTGTGTTTTTTGAAAAATGACTGAAAACCCTCAGACAGTTTTTTGATATATGGTAGTGACATATAGTGGTCATCATTCTTTTGATTATTGTTATTGGGTGTTATGCTGTGTTGGTTTTCATTCTCACTTTGTTTCTGTTTTCTAGATTTTACTATTGAATTTATTAACTTTTCTGGGTAGCTGTTTTTGACTAAAATTTCTTTTACTTTTTGGATAGCTTTTTTTTTGTAGGGTGGGTCGCTGAGAATTAATGCTCTGTCCATTAAATTCAATTTCGATGAGACAAAAATTCTGACTACCGAATCGAATAAAAAAAGAGAGAATTTCTCGAAATGGTACATATTAAAAAGGATCCAAACTCTATTAATGAGAAGACCGATATAAAAAATCTGAATCAAATATATTTTAACCTACTCTAGAAAATTTGTTAAAACGAAAAGAAAAATAACAGTCCTCAATAATGTAATCAAAACACATAATGAATAATAAACAAATGAAGTCGCAAAAAACATACATACCACATGCGAACCGAACAGTTTGATGTCAGTTACAATAGAGACGTGATGAAGCAATGAAGGTGCCAATGAAAAGGATTTTACTAATTTATATTAATATTAAGTATTTGTGAAGGTTTCGTATATTTGTCGTGTCCGTTTGAGAAAATTTTTTTAGAAAAGTGTAAATGTCATAGTGGAGATTTCCTTTTTTGGTAAGTTTTTTCAAAAAAATAATCACCTGTCCGTAATTTCAAAAGTGCAATTTTTCTGTTCCCGTAGATTAAAGTAATTTCTAACTGAAGAAGACTACATATGTTGGTCGAAACGTTTTAATATAGTATAAACGAAAAATTTATGTAGTTTTAACTACCAATGCTGAACCAATATTCCCAAGAAAAATTCAATGTCCTAGAATATAGTGAAACGGTTCAAGAAATTTAAGAATTTTCAAGTATATATATATATATATATATATATATATATATATATAAATATACATAATTATATTTATATAAAAACTTGTATCGTTTTTTTAGTTATGTACATGTGTATATTATTGTACGTTAGTGAAATCAAGCCACTTAGTTTTTATATATTAATTATAGGAACTACATTCTATCTTGATAATACCCGATACTATAAAAAAGAATTAACAAATTGAAATATAATATCCACAGCTAAGAACTACCAACGTGACGTCAGCCTTTCTCTAGAGCACAATGAAATAAATATCTCATAAACGAATTTAATTTGATTTGAGCAATTGTCGAAAAATATAGAGTATAATGACAACGTGCTTTACGCAATAATTGAAACCTGCCGATGATGCACATGGAACGTGTTATTTTAAATTGCTAGGATAGTTTTTAAATTGGATAATTGATGGTGTTGTAATTGTTCATCTTGATAATTCAGACTTTCATGATTAAGTACAATGACCGGTAATCCAAATAAACATTTTTCAGAGGCCTCTGTAGACCAGGGGTAAGGTGAACCGCCTTATACCGTTTGTAAACCGAGGATTGTGGGTTCGAGTCCCACCTCGCTCTTGGGTGTTGTATATTTCCGGAATTTAGTGGTTATTTATGATGAAAAATGTTGGGTAATGTACATAGTTTACAAGCCCATTGGCCGTTCGAAACCGGCGTTAAACTGTAGGTCCCTCGAGTTAAAAAAAAAAAATATTTTTGCAGAAGTGATGGTGACTGAACGATATCTTCATATATATATATATATATATATATATATATATATATAAATAAATATATATATATATAAATAAATATATATATATATATATATATATATATATATATATATATATATATATGTATTTATATATAATATATAAATATATATAAATATATATATATATATATATATATATATATATATATATATAAATATATTGGAATCAAATATTCTCTCGCAATATCTTCTCGCACCCCCTTCAATTTTAATTATAATCGAGGCGTTCATCTTGATAATTCAGACTTTCATGATTGAGTACAATGACCGGTCATCAAAATAATCATTTTAGAATAACATATATATTACACTTGGTTCTTAACCTAATGGTGGTGCTAGGTTGATGATTTATAATATTTAAATATTAAGTTTATTTAAATATGAGGAATTAATATCGGCAACGGATTATATATATATATATTATATATATATATATATATATTATATATATATATATATATATATATATTCATATATATATATATATTCATATATATTATAATATATATATATATATTTATATATATATATTTATATTCATATATATAATTATATATATATATTATATATATATATATATATATATATATATATACATACATATATATATAGAAATATATATATATATATATATATATATATATATATATATATATATATATATATATATATATAAATACTATGAAATTATCGGGAGCGGTCTGTAGGGAAAATAAAACTCTTACGTTCTCGTTAACTCAATATTTCGTCACTCAATTTTGTGACTTCATCAGGAGTACACTGAAAATGAAATAAAAATTACATAATATCAAACATATACAAGGAACACATTAAAAAACCTACAGTTGTAGAGCCGGGACATCACAAGATATGTGTGGATCACACAGTGGGTAACGCACGACTGAGTGATAATATTGTATCGGGTCACTCTAGTATCAGTAGTATCTATACATTATTAGTTAAATTTTATTTTGGATGGAGTTATTTTACATGCTTCTTATAATCCCACAATATATGTTACTGAGTTGGCCGGTATCCGATTTGTAATTAATACATTTTTTGTTTTTTATAATATGACACATTTCTAGGAAAAGTCTTGTTTTGTAATTATTATGTTGATCAATAATTTTTACGTTGTCAAAATCGAAGATATGTCCAGTGTTAGTCTGATGTTCGACAACAGCGCACGAATTTTTGCCCAACCGGCAGTCACTCTTATGTTGTGTAATGCGTTGTTTCAGCCATTGATTAGTTTGTCCAACATAAGAACCATCACAATGTGAAGACGGTATTTCATAAACTACGTTGTTTTTTAGCATGGTCGGTGTAATATATTGACAACCTCCCAATTGTTTTCCAAATTAAAAGACAAAACACCGACCATGCTAAAAAACAACGTAGTTTATGAAATACCGTGTTCACATTGTGATGGTTCTTATGTTGGACAAACTAATCAATGGCTGAAACAACGCATTACACAACATAAGAGTGACTGCCGGTTGGGCAAAAATTCGTGCGCTGTTGTCGAACATCAGACTAACACTGGACATATCTTCGATTTTGACAACGTAAAAATTATTGATCAACATAATAATTACAAAACAAGACTTTTCCTAGAAATGTGTCATATTATAAAAAACAAAAAATGTATTAATTACAAATCGGATACCGGCCAACTCAGTAACATATATTGTGGGATTATAAGAAGCATGTAAAATAACTCCATCCAAAATAAAATTTAACTAATAATGTATAGATACTACTGATACTAGAGTGACCCGATACAATATTATCACTCAGTCGTGCGTTACCCACTGTGTGATCCACACATATCTTGTGATGTCCCGGCTCTACAACTGTAGGTTTTTTAATGTGTTCCTTGTATATGTTTGATATTATGTAATTTTATTTCATTTCAGTGTACTCCTGATGAAGTCACAAAATTGAGTGACGAAATATTGAGTTAACGAGAACGTAAGAGTTTTATTTTCCCTACAGACCGCCTCCCGATAATTTCATAGTATTTAATTCATCGTACGGTCGACAACACCACAAACTCCTAATTATATATATATATATATAGTAAATATATTCGTTTATGTTTATCCATAATATATAATATTAATAAAATATTCTCATTGAAATAATTACTTCATTATATGGGTACTTAGATATTCCAAGACGCTTTTGTTGTGTATTCAACAATGTTTATACTTATATAAACATGAACTATCTAATACGTGAACCTATCTAAATGTCAACATGTTCTTCTGCATTAGAGTGTAAAAATTAATGAGGATTTATTGTATTTATGGTGAAAATGACTGACTTAGACTTATATGATAATAGTTATTTATGTACCAAGTCAGTAAAATGATTCTTTATCAAACGAGTGTGGAATTATGAGCCGAACGAGCGAAGCGAGTGAGGCGAATAACAGACGAGTTTGATAAAGTCATTTTACTGACGTGGTGCACACAAAATTTTATCGCCAACCGTAAAAATGTCTTCTTCTGAATTTCGGGCGGCGTGCACTGAAGGTCTTCTTCCATTATTTTTGATAAAAATTCACGACTAAAATGAACCAGACAGCAAAAAACTATTTCTGTTTAATGTCAAAAAGTTATGGTTGTATTGATAAATATTTGCGGCAGGTAAAATACTTGATTTTTACAGTACAAAAATCGTTCCAGATACCAACTTCATGTCGTGAGACTATAACCCCTTTAGCTTCGCCTCGGGGTAATAAATTGTTTGTTTACTTCCGAAAATTGCTATGGTAATGCATGGCTTTATTGACGGTTGGCGATAAAAAATATTATTAATCATAAGCCTAACCAAGATATTTAGATTCAGAGTTCATTATTAGTATAGAAGATACTGAATAAAGAATTTTTTATGAGAAAAAAGGCTGTAACTGAGAAAAAAGAAATTTATCATAAAAATTAGACAATCTTTTCCGTATGTAATAAGGCTAAAACAATTCTACATGATGTTCTGATAACTTTTTGAATACTTGATATCAACCGTATTCAAATTATTTGAATTTGTTTTCTTACAAAATCAGCCAATTGCGACTCATTAAAAAAACTTATTTCAAAAAATGAACGTATAATATTTCTCCATGTAAAATTTTGAAAATGATTATGTAAAATATCGCTGAAAGACGACTATCTATATTTAATTATTGCTTATAAGACCAAAAAAATATTATTTAACATTGTCCTTGAAAATCGTCCTTATTTTTTTAACCTCGGTTTTGCGAATATCGGCTTAGCCACTATAAGGGGATGGTAAAAATGGGAGCTAGAGATATTATTGTATGCAATCTTGAAGAGAGTTTATACCCCTTTTCACCCCTACGGAGACGACTCGACGTGAGCAACCGAACTGTGCCGAGCTCATCCGACGGTTCATTCGGAGCATGTGGAGCGCTCCGGACAGTCCGGAGCGAAAAGATCAGAGTTAGTTAAGGTTGTACCTCACGGCGAGTTGGCTGTGACGCTTTACCGGTTAGTTGAACATAGAATACACTTCGCGAACACCACCAAATATTAAATCATCGAGAAAAGAATTTAGCTCACCGATGCAGATTTTCAGTGCGAAAAATTCGAAATCTATGCGTACAGTTTAGTTCGTTTATAATATTCGTTCAGTTTAGTGTTTTTTTTTATTTTGTGTTGTGTGATTTGTGTTCTAAATCGAAGTGCGACATATGCTGTAGGATTTTTAATTATTTTTTCCTTTCATTTCATTATTAGTTTTTAAAATATGGCGATGATGTGGAGACTATTTGTTTGCTTTACAACCCTTTCGTCATGTAGGGGCATTTTTATTGGAGGAGAACAAGACATAGGGAGCCCGCTGAGGGTCGCACAATGCAGAGCGACATGTCTAGAAAGGGTGAGTACGCAACCATTCCTCATAATGACCACACGCTGAGGAGCTATGTTTATATGACTAGAATGGTGCTTACGGAAGATTTACGTTTATTTATTCCAACTTTCGTTATTAAGAATCAAATTTGTTTATTTCCAAAGAATTCATTCTTTCTCCAATTGGGTTGTAATATTCTGCACTGTAAATGATAGTTAACCTCGTAGTTGCGTTCTTCACCTGAATATTTAGTTACATGTGGTTTCTCACAGTATTTAAGAAGTTCAAACATGTACCTGTCTTGCTGTGATATTTTTGATCATGCTCTAGGACGTAGTATTCCCGTCTTATTATCTCAGGAAACATTCAATTGTTTTGGTCGCTCACAAGTAAGCCGGTCCGAGAACATCACCTTGTGGAGATAGTGACATTCAATTGTTCTGTTTCGGAACTCGTTTAAGGCTAACAATGACATTTCTCAACAATTTTTGTACTTTCTCATGCATCCATTGTTTGCTTTCATAAATATCAGATTCTTAAAGTTCATGAGTGCCCCTCTTAGAAAAACCGCGGATTTAACATTAGCTACCATTGTTCAAATGTCAGCTTGGTCTTCTGTTCATGTACCGAGTTCTTGCTTTATTTTGATTACCAGAAAAAATAAGAAAGAAACGATAGAATATTTTAATATTTGTTACTGTTGTTTTGTGTAAAATTCTTGCTATATTTCCATATAGTGAGGTAAATTTTAATAACTGGTCGAATGAAACAATTCAAATCGGTAGATGAGTTCAAATGATATTTTCTTCCGTATTTTGCAGTGCCTACCTATAACATATGAAAGAAATTTGAGTTACGCATCTAAATGAAAAAGTTTCGAAAATTCTTTTATTAATCTGTGTTTTTCTAAAAAAAAATATACACTTGTCATTATTTCTGAATTATTGCTAATTTTGAAGAAATAAACTCATATTATGTTCAATAAATAAAATGAAAAACAAAATTATAGACACAGTGCAAGTCGGTTATGTTCCTAATGTTCATTTAAAACCGACTGTGGACCTCGAAACTTATTTAAATGATTAAAACTCGAGTTGATTTCTACAGGATACAAACTTTTCCTTTTGGGATTATTCAAAACGAGATAACAAGCGCGATAATTATTTCACGACGAAACTATTCAATTGAATCGTTAGTTTATAGAAGTTCGGTAACTCAAGAAAACGAGTTGTAAATCACTTCAACGAGTTTGATTTCGATCTTGAAACTTTCGAGTGGTGGCACAGAAACTCGGATAGAATAATGACTGGAATATTCTGCTTTCTTATATTTCTTCACTAACGCCCGAAGTAATATTGTCGTTGCAATTTGAAGCATAATTTTCACTTGCACTTCACTGTTGGATTTCTTTATTTTCAAAAAAATAATTCGATTGTATTTATCTGAATATAGATTCCTTTAGTCATATTTCGATTCACGAAATGTTATTTTTTCGTTCTCATTTCTAAAACCTCTCAGAGAATATACTATAACCGAAAGAAAATGCGTGAGTAGTAAAACTCCGTCCTATATGTCGTATTATTTCCTCATTTCGTTCATTTTCTCATACAAATTATTAACCTCCAACTAAAAAAAAAAAAAAACACAAAGCTTGAATGGCTTCAAAATAGATACGCACTGTTTGAAAATACTCAAAAAAAATGGAAAATGCAATATTAAAATTACGCCGGTAAAATAATCAACTGAACTTCAACTTAATCCGCTTACCAAATTTAAACCCTCCAACTCAATCAGCAGAAGTTGTGAAGAGGCTGAAAACCTCAAAAACCACGAAAAAACATTAAAACCCTACATAACAATGACGACGATCCGATAAAATAAAAAATTGAATCGACAAAAAGGCACTTCTTTAGTATCAACTTAATCCACATAATTTAATTCAAATGTCTTGCTCAATTTTCGTAGTTGGTTCAGGAGTTAAAAAATTTTTTTATTTCATGCATCCTCAAATTTCCACAACTTTTGTTACAGATTTAACAACCTTGCATGCCTTTCTTTCAGTTAGGTACATATCGTTCTATAAAGTTCCTCATGTTTGTAAAACAAATCAACACAACTCAATTTCACTTATTAATGAAATGAAATGAAAATAGTTTTTATTTAGCACTTAGCTACTTATATCTAAATAACAGAAAATATCAATTTTGATTGCGTAAATAAACAAACAGTCTTTTACAAAATAACTGTACACTTGGTGAATTCTTCACTACATCAGGCAGCTCATTATAAAGGCAAAGTCCCTCATAGAACAAAGTTTTTCGTAATGCTGATTTTTTTACCTGCTCAATAGTAAAGTTTTGCTTTGATCGAATATTATAATCATGGAGCATCAGTCGTCTCTTTAAATAAACATTAAGGTACTCTGGCATTAAATTATTTTCAATTCTGTACAACAAAGAAAGGTTTGCCTTCCTGATGCTCTGCTCAACATCTAACCAATTTAATGAATTCAGCATATCTTTAATCAGCACATATCTATTACAATTCAATAATAAACGCATTATTTTGTTTTGCTGTATTTGTAACCAGTGCACCTCTTCCTTGTTACACGAAATTAACAATGAGCTGCAATACGTAAAGTGAGGCAAAATTATAGCTTTAAGAATCAACATTTTGGACCATTTTGAAACAAAATATGATATTCTACTAAAAAATCCCACCTTTTTACCAATTTTTTTTACATAAATAATTAATGTGTTGAAAAATTTAATTGTGGATCCAAAATTACACCTAGATATTTAATTTCGGTTACAAACTCTATAGCTGATCCATTTATAAATAAACTTAATCCTAAATTCAAAAAGTATTTACAGTTTGTCACGGAACCCACTACCATACACTTTGTTTTTAACGAATTCAGTTTTAATTTACTTCCACACAACCAATCATACAACACACTTAGCTCACCATTTAATGTATTTACAATTTCTGAATAATCCTTTTCGGACACAGATATGAGGGTATCATCTGCAAATAAATTTATAAAACATTTCTTTAATGTCCTGTTTAGATCGTTTATGTACACAATAAATAATAGGGATCCCAAGACACTTCCTTGAGGTACACCCAGTGAGCTTTCCTTTTTTTGTGATACCCTATGTCCTATTTTGGTTTTTTGATTCCTGTCACTCAGATAATTATCAATCCAACTTAAAGCACAATCAGAAATACCATAAAGCTTCATTCTTTTTCAAAAGAATTGTACGATCAATGGTTTCAAATGCACGTTCAAGATCCACAAACACACCAATAACTAATTCACCGTTGTTCATTTTCTCTCTCCAATTTACACAAACATACTGGATTGCTGATTCGCAAGAATGTTGACTTCTAAATCCTGATTGACCCTCAAACAACAGATGATTTGTTTCAACATATTCTCTTAATTTATTGCATATGATTGTCTCCAAAATCTTATCTACAGTTGGTAGAAGATTTATAGGCCTAAACTCTGAATGAACGGTTGGTTTATTCACTTTGGGGATTGGCATTATGACGCTAGTTTTTAGTTCCTGAGGTACTTTCCCACTAGCTATTGAAGTATTAATCAGATACAATAGAGTATATCCAATCACCCCAAATAGTTGTTTCATCAATTTATCATACAATAGAGTATATCCAATCACCCCAAATAGTTGTTTTATTAATTTAACATTTAAACAATAATCACTTAAACCTTTATTTTTTAAACCATGCACAATTTTTTTTAACTGTGAGATATTAACTGACTCAAATTCAGAAAGTCTTGATTGTCTGTATGTATTGTATATGGTTTTTGTTTATTCAACGCTAGATCGTCTTTGATTTCCGTCTCATTTGAAAATTTCACTTCTCATTTATAACTTTCAATTAAAAGCATGGGAAAATGTCAACCCTTTTTTGTCCCTTCTCCTCGTAAATCTAATTTCTTCAAGCTCGATGATCTCAAGCATCCAACGATCCTCGGCGAGCGGTTATAATTCCGGTATCTCCGATCAGAGATTATCTTTCTGCCGTTCGTGACCGACTCCATCATTGCTGCTGAATCACTCCGCGGGTTCACAACAAACTGTAGAAGGACAGGTGTAGCTGATTACTAGAGTATTATTCTTTGTCTTCTCGTTTGAGTTCGGCTATTATCAGTGACCTTTTTTGTTTGCAGATCCGTTGTTTTGTAGATGGATAATTATATTAATGATTTATAGGAGCTAAATGAGGAATGATGACCTGAATTGAATACTCTGTTCACTCCAGCTTGATATTTAACGAATGCCAGTTGGTTGTTATCGTTTCCTGTTTGCTTAGTTAAGTGTTCGTTTATAACTTCATTAGGTTCTCTTGATCTTGATGTATCTAGGAGTTTCAAGTGGTTTGCTAAGCCATGTTGTGACTCTGTTCAATAGGTATGATCTCTAGCCAAGATTCACAGAAAAACTTTATCCATCTCGTGAAATAGGATTCTCGATTTTTATAATTCATTTCTTTTCATATTGAAAGCGAGATTCTTAATTAATTTGATAAAACAAAACTACAATTGCAATCATAAATTATAGGTTGAACACATTCAAAACAAATTACGTCACACCATTGTAAATATTATTTGGTTTCGTTTGAAAATCGATAATGTCTGCACTTCCTTCTTATAAACCCTTTTCACACTCTTTAATTCGTTGTGAATATATGTTCGTTCTGTAGTATTACATGTGCTTTTTCTCCTATCTGATTGACATTTAAATTTTGTGGAAATACACCCTGGTTTATTGCTGACATTAGACATCGATACACATTATGGAGTATCACAAGATACTCCATAAGATGGTCCATATCATTTGGTAACTAGAATATAAATAACGTACCCATTAAAATAAATCTATCCTTATATTTTGAATTTACACTCCAAACAAGCAAATACGCCATTTTAGAATATTCGAAATAAAGCTTGCGTGGAAATTGGAAATGATCTTCACAGAAATAAATTGAAGAATCTAGACATATAACAGTAGGATCTTATCTCTACGGGCAAGATTAAGTCTTTTGTTTTGCGAAACCTAAACAAACTTTTTTAGGAGTTTGTTTGATGTATTATCCTATTGAGGGACCGCAAATCACTTTGGAATTCATATTTATCTCGTAAAACCAGATAACATGACAACAGCGAAGGTTTTGGAGTGATTTTTAAACTTTAAATTAAAATGGCAATATTTTTTCTGAAACACCTGCATTTCCTACAGAAATAAGATATTTTTCAAAAATAGTAGACACTTCCGAATATTATAGAACAGTTACAAAATTAGTCGGAAACAGCTTTGATAAATTTATTCATGGATTTGAATAGCACAGCAATTTTTCTGCAATCACTGTCTCTACTTGTTTCTTAACTTTTAAGTTATAATAAATCAATACAAATCTGTGTGAAGTTGAAAAGTGCAATGAAAATGTGACAAAAAAGAAGTGTGCAAAATATTTAAACAAAATCTGCAAAAACTAGTAAACTAGTAAAGTAAATAATTCTACTTCTTGTTTGAAATTAAGATTTTGTTTGCACACATTTTTGGAGAGTTGCTTAGTGATTATCCCTTCAGAAATATATTCTTATTGAAAATATGATTTTTGATCTATGTGAATGATTTTCCTGACTTCATGCCTGAAACTAACACACTGCTTTTTGCTGATGACACCACTTTATCAGTCAAGTCATATGATATTGGAGTTTTGAGAGAGACAGCTGAGGAAGCATTGATGAAGGCATTTAAATGGTTCGCGGGGAACAAACTAAGCATGAATAATTCTAAGACACAGCAGCTTCTTCTTAGTTTAAGAAGTAAGGCTGATCCATCCAATGCAAGTGTGAAGTTTCTTGGAGTTCACCTTGATCATAACCTTAGCTGGGGTATCCATGGGGATAGTGCAGGGCCGGCCTAAGGGGTGTGCGAAGTATGCAGCCGCACACTCAAGCCTTTTGGAGGGGCATTAAATTGACCAATTTTTGTAAAAAAAAAATAATAAATTAGGAAAATTTTTAGAAATTGATTTAAATATAGGGCAGAAATATTTAAACTATACTCGACGGCATAAAATTGGAAGCTTGGACACTAAACAGCTGTACACTCCCCTCTACACCCCTCGCCCAGCGTCGTTGTCAGTTTGTGGATTGAATAATTAATTCACACAGCTAAAATTCCCAAGCTTCCAATGATTTGCCGCCGACTATAGAAGGAATTTTGTCTTAAAACTATTATAGTTAAAATTCAAGGTAAACCGAAGATCTACCCAGCTACCCCAAAGAGTTCTGAAATACAGTAAGTCTGATGCCCTTGACCAAGGTCCAAGGTCAGTCGTCTCGTGGCGGGACGCGGAAAGTGTTGTGACTCATCTTACTGCCTCCATCCCCCACCCCGACTTTGCTTTCTAGCCAATTGCCGTCTGAAATTAAGATAGTAAATTCATTCTCCGAAATGAAAGCAAGAAAAGCCCTTGTATAAAATGTATAATAAAAGAGACTATGTACTTTCCTAATAGTTAATAATTTTTTTTTGTGTTTGCGCCATTAATAAACACTGTAATTATTGGTTCACTATGTTCTGTTGCTTTATTTTCTTTTACCCATGACATATGGAAATTTATCTTAGGTCCGGTGGACGGTGATTCCCGCATTAGCTAGGTATTTATTCTTAGAGTAATTGCAGTATAAGCATAAAAATCATTGCAACGTTACCTAGAGTTAAGCTTTCATTAGTTTATTTGACATAATAGTGGTTATAGTACAAGGAAGAGTACTGAACATATCAAGTCAATCAATAATGAATCAAATTGTCATACATAAATTTAATGTTAACAAGGCGCAAAAGTGCACAAAAACTGTGTTTTTGGACCATAAATTTCAAAAAATTCCATACCCCCCAGGCCCCCCGGCAGGGGCATAAAATTTGAGTCTAGCACACTTGCAATTTTCGCCTTAGGCCGGCCCTGGGACAGTGTAGCATCTAAGGTCAGTAGGAACACATTTGCTCTTAGAGTTTTGGCGGCGTCGCTGTCACCAGGTATTCTCAGAGTGGTGTATTTTGCTTTGATTGAGTCCCATCTGAGATATTGTGTAATTGTTTGGGGTAATTGTGCCAAGCGTGATACTATATTCAGACTACAAAGACGAGCAGTGAGGATAGTAGGCGGTCTTGGTTATCGTGAATGCTGTAGAAATAAGTTCAAGGAGCTTAAAATTTTAACTTTTTCTTCAATTTTTGTATTAGAAAGTTTGATGTATGTGCACAAAAGGAAGAGTTTGTATAAGGTTAATTCCGATACCCATTTTCACAACACCAGAATTAAGTCATTGATTAGAAAGGACCATGTGAGGCTTGGAAAATCACAAAAAAGCCCGAATTTTTATGCTGTAGACATGTACAATAAGCTTCCGTTATGGCTGAAGGATCTCACAAGCGATCAGTTCAGGATTATTGTAAAGAGGAATCTGATAAAACCTGCCATTTACTCAGTTGGAGAGTTTTTAGAGTTTGAAATATCGATGTGATTTCTTTTCTGTCAGATGCTTGTTTTTTTTGTGATTTTTATATTATTTGTGATGTGTATATTTACTCTCATTTGGCTTATTCAGCATTTATCCTTGTGTGTGAATATTTGTTAATTTTACTTCTGATGACTGACATATGTAAACAATTGAAAAATTTGTGTTAACATGAATAAATTATCTATCTATCTATCTATGTAATAAGCAATTATTCAATTGATTAACTCTTTACATGTCCAAGCTTAAGTTAAATAGCTATTTGATAATTTACTGAATAAATATATTGAGAAATGTGTGTTCAGAATTGTATTCTACCTAGTATTATCATCAAATTACTCTCGAAGTTTAACCTAGAACATGTAAGAATAAATATTAGGACTTAATCATCCTAATATCCGAAGTTATTATTGTTGTATTAGATAAGGTATATAAGAAGAGATTAAGTGATTTGCTACCTGACTTAACTCGGAAGCAAAACTGCCTGCAAATTGCAGTGAAACTAAAATGTCATCCTAATATCCGAAGTTATTATTGTTGTATTAGATAAGGTATATAAGAATAGATTAAGTGATTTGCTACCTGACTTAACTCGGAAGCAAAACTGCCTGCAAATTGCAGTGAAACTATAATATGCAAGGATGAATTCCATTAAAGCTTTTTTGTGAATATACACTCTGAAAGTCAAAACAGTAATCAATTAAATTCCTTGATGGGGGGTGTATATTTGTTATCATCTACTATTTTTCTTGAAAATTCGGAAGAACGCTGAAGGCGGCAACATCTAGTCTGATACCTTTATGCTGCCATCATAGGTTCATGTATTTTATACGTTTTCGTATCAGGTTACACTCGAGTAAGTAAATGGAGCTATTTGTTTTTCCTACGCTTGTGTTTATTTTACTTCTTAAAATTTACAACCGAAATGTATTTGTCGGTTGAATGGAAACAGTGGACTTGTTTGGATAAATTTTACTGGCCTGGTTTCTATTTGCCTTTGAAATGTTGAAGGGATAACTGAAAAGCATAAATATTTGCAGCACCTCATCCTAAAAATAGAAATCAGGTGAAGGTTAAAAATGTTGGATTATCAATCCTGAATTTGAATATATTATTTTCTTGAATAATCAAATTCTAAGTGAACTCATTTTATTACTCAAAGTGAACAAGGAAAGATATTCAATACATCTGTATTCACAATCGAGCAGTGAAGTATAGAAAACGTCAAGTCACGCCTACTCAAAACCTGCATATAAATGTTTCTATCTTATTAAATCTCTTCAGTGCACCCCATTTGATTCGGAGTGAATTAACGCATTTCTAATTGTTCGCCAATACAAATCTATACTATAGGGAAAACAACCCATAGCGCCCTCCGCCAAAAATAGTGGAAACCAACAATTACTGAAGAATTTTCATTAAATATATGAAACTGACTATGGGCAACTTGTATATTTATTATGATTTGATTGTTGAACTTATTTGCACTGTCAGATGAGAAAATACAATTAATTTCGAAAAATACATTTTAGATCGGTATCTAAATTTGGTATGATTGTGACAATGCAAAGAAAACTAATGAGTTTAAAATTAGATATCAAATTCAATTAAAATTTCAGGTAAAGATCCCTTCCTTTATAGATACGTAATTCCTGTGCGATTATAGTCGATTATAGTTTCGCTGAACGTTCATGCAAAAATATGTTAATTTAATAGCCACATCGAGAATGATGATTTCGTATTACATGGATCCCTAATATTGAAGGTTTTGACTCTGATCTCCGCATTAGATTGGCTATTTAGGTTTTCATTAACTCATTCTGTGGAACAGCGAACACCATTTTAGGCAAATTATGTGAAATGAATGGTTATACGTTTCACGATTAGGCTATCTTTCAACGCGTCAAAATTACTGTTAACTAGAATGTGGTTTCACAGCTTTATTTTTCCAAGTCTGAAAGGTACTGATTTAATTTAAAACCACTGGAATAATTATTGTTCCACAATTATTGTTTTGCACATAATAATATCTAAAATTACTGAAACGAAAATGGTTGCTATGGCTCGAAAAAGTGTTTCAATCAATAGAGTATAATCTGAACAATCTTAGAAATAATATAAAGAATACCGAGAAGAATACAATACTTATAACGAGAACATTTCAGATAATATATAAACACTGTGACATATTTTAAGAATTAAATCTGATGAGGACACTGTGTTGTCGAAACATTCGTCATTTGTTGTAAATGTAGTGGAAATTAAGTTTTAATAAACGTTTTCTTATTTCTTTCAAGTAAAGGTTACATCGATTCAAGAAAAAAATAAAGAATACATATATAATTTACATAAACTCTTGTTCTTACTATTTGATTAATAGTCTTGTATCATTTGAGTATATGTAGTTTATAGCGAAATTAAAGAAATTTTGATTTGGCCTAACCAAAATTTGAGTTACTAAGAACTGAAATATTGAAAGGAAAAGTCGTTGTTCAAATCATTCAATTATCCTGCAGGTTTGAGATCTTGCCATTGAAAATTTGAAAACTCAATAGTATGAGATATCAGTTCAAGTTGCAAGACTTGGCAACAATTCTGCAATCGTCTTTAACACAATTAAAACAATGCTGATTTGCTCTGATCAGAAATACAGTCACTAAGAACTGCAATATTTGATGCTAAAGGAAAAATTCTTTCGATGTATTTCTGAGGAGTTGAAATTAGACCTGTGGCGATCGATCATTTGTCAAGACCCGGGTCGATCATGACCCATTCGTATGGTGATCGGGTTAAAAAGATTCGATTATTTCGATCATTTGGGTCGCAGGTCGCAGTTTCTTTGTAACGAATGACGAATGCTGAACCGGTGAACCGGGTAGAATATATATATTAATAAGATAACCTACATGAGTGAAAAACAACATAAAAATGTTCAAAAAGGAAATAACTAAGTAATAGTTTTTAATATCAAAAATGATAATTTACTCCAAATTGTGATTAAGAAATAAAATTTGAGAGGCTCTTTTCGGTTCTAAAGAGCTTCTTTTATTATAGATAGACGCTTCATTAATGTATATAAATGTGGATAGAGGAGACGACGTTAATATCAACTAAGTTCACTAAAACACGCAAGCAAAACCTGAATATTAAATCACGTGTCGCGGGTCATACCTATATATGTCACTGATTCGATCTCAAACTGAATTCGATCTCGATCACGACGCGATCGAGTTCGCGACCCAAAAGACAGAGAGATCGACAGTACATATATCAGCATGTCACTGATTCGATCTCAAACTGAACTCGATCTCGATCAAGACGCGATCGATCGAGTTCGCGACCCAAAAGACTGAGGGATCGACAGTACATATATCAGCATGTCACTGATTCGATCTCAAACTGAATTCGATCTCGATCACGACGCGATCGAGTTCGCGACCCAAAAGACAGAGAGATCGACAGTACATATATCAGCATGTCACTGATTCGATCTCAAACTGAATTCGATCTCGATCAAGACGCGATCGATCGAGTTCGCGACCCAAAAGACTGAGAGATCGACAGGTCGCGACTCTTCTACGCGAACGTTCCTGAAAAAATCGGTTCCTTTTGGATAACGTGTCAAAATTCAAAACAACACGAGAAAGAGTGCGATGAATGAAAGCATGTAAACGATTGTATCAACAAGCAATTAGTTATATACTGTTGTGTAAAAACATATGAAAATAAAGTGTAATTTGGTTAGTCTTGTCGAGTAAATCGGGATCGGGTTAAATAAGATCGGGTCTTTTAGAAATTCGTGATTCGATCAATCGTGTATAGGTTGCGATCGAATCAAAAATATTCGATCAATCACGATCGACACAGGTATAGTTGCTATGGCTCGAAAAAGTGTTTCAAGTAATTGAGTATAATCTGAACCATCATAGAAATAATTTAAAGAACACAATGCCTATTACGAGAACATTTCAGATAATATATAAGCACTGTGACATATTTTAAGAATTACTTTGCAACTAAATCGAAATGTCGAAACATTTGTCATTCATTGCAAATATAGTTGAAATTAAGTTTTAATAAATGATTTCTTATGTTGAATTTGCATAAAGTAAAGGTAACATCGAGTCAAAAAAAAATTAAGAATACATACTCTTGTTCTCATTATTTGATTAATAGTCTTGTATCATTTGAGTATATGTAGTTTATAGCGAAATGAAAGAAATTTCGATTTGCTCTAACCAAAAATTGAGTTACTGAGAACTGAAATATTGGAAAGAAAAGTCGTTGTTCAAATCGTTCAATTATCCTGCAGGTTTGAGATCTTGTCTTTGAAATTTTGAAAACTCGATAATATGAGATATCAGTTGAAGTTGCAAGACCTGGCAACAATTCTGCAATCGTCTTTAACACAATTTAAAAAATGCTGATTTGCTCTGATCAGAAAAACAGCCACTAAAAAAGAACTGCAATATTTGATGCTAAAGGAAAAAAAAAATTTCGATGTATTTCTGAGGAGTTGAAATAAAGGACACATTGTATATATTTGGAGTTATCATTTTGATAATTATTTTATCAAATTTAAATCAAGGATGAATTATTGTGGTAAAACATTCCTAATGGGAATTGATTGTGATAATGTAGGTAAGTTGCCAGGGAAAAATACGGACCTTAACCTCCCTGGTTTGCAAGTGTTTTCTTCTTAGGTTGACTCGAAGATGGACTAACCACATTCCATAATTTGAAATCGTAATTGGCTGCCTCGTTGGCGGCCCATAACAGAAAACCGTAATTGCTCGATGTAGGATCTAATAACTAAGAACTTTATTCCAAGATTCACTTAAGTCTGCTAAGTTGACGTAGAAAACATTACCAAATATGTATTCATAGCTGTGGAGTTAAGGTTATTTCATTCAGTTTATCAGTGAAACCTGTCATTAACATTTCACATAGATATGATGGAAAATGAAAAATGTGATTTATTTAATTTCGAGTGAATTGGTTCTGTAATTGGCCCTGGATCTACTCATCTTAGATCAGTGGCCCCAGGCCTCCCATTTTTATTGTTTGATAGCCTTCGAAACATTGAGCCTTTTTAAACTATTAATTGGAAATTCCTAGTAAATCGTTAAATTTTAAAATTGTGGATTACTTTGATGATCTCCAGCTAATAGAAGTAGAAAATATTCGGGAGACTGATGATAACGCAACCAATAAAGATTATTTGGAATGGTCCCAGTGAGTGAGTAGCAGCTTATTGTAAATTTTACCTGCCGTATCTCCGGGTTCGACGTAGACGGCTGAAGAAATTACTGTCGGGCCATTTCACCTCAGGCCAAACGATTAGAACTGAACTATTAAGTTAATTTTGTGGCGGGATGTATCTATGAAAAAACTGAATCCAATTTTATGTAGGCCTCGACAAAAACTAGGAGGACAAATGTCGATTTCGTATGAGTTTTTGTGCATCAACCGCATTGATGGCGGTTTTTTGTTGGCGATGGTTTTTTGATGACTAAGATGTTCACAAAAATATCCAGGGGAATGTCTGTAAACAAACAGTCCGCGTTTTCTATATTGGAAGATATTTTGCAGAGGCTGGTCTGTATAATGATTTTTTTCGAGGCCTCGGTAGACCAGCGGTAAGGAGTACCGCTTGTAAGCCGAGGATGTGGGTTCGAGTCCCACCTTGCTCTTGTGTATGTCCGGAATTTAGTGGTTCTATTTATAAGATAAATTGTTGGGTAATGTACATCGTTTACAAGCCCATTGGCCGTTCGGAACCGGCGTTAAACTGTAGGTCCCTGGAGATAAAAAAAAATAAATAAAAAAAAAAAATTATAGTTTCGTTTCCTGTGTATCTAAGGTAGGTACTTTTATCTCCTGGAAAAGTTCAAACAATATTAATAGTATCATAAATTACTTTTATATTTATAAAAGCTGAAGCTAGAACCTTGAATTTGAGGATTATTCAGGAATTATTAACGCAACTGTAACTGCAAAGATAACTTCAAGGGCAATTCGAAAATGTAGAATATAGAAACAGATTACAATTATAGCAAATATATTTTTTAATAACTGAGATTGAATTCTCGCACATCACTTGGTGAAACATCATAAATAATGAAGTTTGAACTTCAAAATAAAACATACTTGCCTTAAGTTTCACTGTATAAAAATATTTAGATACTGTATTAAGCAGTAAAGGATAGTCGACATGTTTCGAGTTATGAACTCATTATCAAGACTGACTACAGGAGAGTGTTACATCTAATTTTATAAAACAGACAAAAGCAAAGGTGATACCTG
This sequence comes from Cynegetis impunctata, assembly GCA_030704885.1. Classification (NCBI taxonomy): domain Eukaryota; kingdom Metazoa; phylum Arthropoda; class Insecta; order Coleoptera; family Coccinellidae; genus Cynegetis; species Cynegetis impunctata. The sequence continues at coordinate 152,665 of JARQZK010005081.1, forward strand.
AAAATCTATTTGTTCGTTTACAAGGGGTAATTTACTATTCTCGAAAACATGTCGACTATCCTTTACTGCTAAATATAGTATATAAATATTTTTATATAGTGAAACTTAAGCCAAGTGTGTTTTATTTTAAAAATTAAACTTTATAATATATTTTTTATTCGAGAACAACGAAATAGATATCTGAAAATTGTTAAAAAATAACCACTATGACTACAATGAATAATTTTAACTTTTCCATTGAACTTTTCAATTAACTGTTAGTACCTAGGCAATACCTAGTAAATATTGGCCAGTAATTTCGAATATTAGTTAGAAGTTATTTGAGGATAGAGTTTTTCGACGATGTTCCATATTCCTGATAGTATTCAAAAAAAGAATTTTAATTATGAATTATGATATTGGTTAATTAAGAATCAATATAAGTAAATATCTCTTTTTCCTGTAGATTCGGAGCACTGTATGTTCTTATATTTTCATTGATTCATCCATCCAGGGTTGCCACTTTTCTAGAAAACTAGAATTGTAAGGAAATTTCAAATATATAAAAATTGACAGGAATAATGAAATAATTCATTGGATATTGATAGTTTGAACCGTTAAGAAAAGTAGTTTTACATTCACACAAAAAATTCATAATGATTTATTCTTTAACAATAATGCTTGGGTAACATTAACATTTGATCAGATCATCATTGAAATGGTCGGGAAATTCGAATTAAACATGCAGAGATGCTAGCCATGCCTTCCCGAATTACTCTGATAAATGATATTCAGAATTAGCTAGACAATTTTTCCGTTTCCTCCGTGGAATGTTTGATAGGTCTCTGAATATTGTGCAGGGGAAACGCAAGCGCGCTCGGGGGCAACCTGCTGGGGAAAACGGAAATTCCATAGGGTATTTAAATTTAAATATATATTGAAGATAACTTCATGGAACTCCCCTTGTTCGTTTCGTACCCCAACACGCTGTGCTTCTTCATTATTCAACGAAGGGAAATGAAATATCGGTTCAACACTGGAATGACTGCTGATGGACTTGGCAGAACGACTGCTTGTCACTCCTTTTAATCGACTCATCAGATACGAATTCAGTAAGAATATTTCACGATTAATTAACACATAATGATAAAAGAGTATTAAATTAACTAGAAATTTGTGATATGATTGTAAAACTGGCACTTACCATTACTTATACCCAATATTGAGATACTGGAATAATTTGTGAAGTCATTTCTCACAGTATGGCGCTTTTAGGGGAGTTCATATACATAATAAATTTAAGGAAAATTACCGTTGGTGCGCGGGTCGCAATTGCAGATTAATTAATTGAAATTGCTCGAAAATACGGAGGTGACAGGCAATTTCTTTCACAAAATTTCTTCAATTTATCGGTATTTTAACAAAAAAAAATCCGACGCTCGCTATATGCCATACGTCTCCGGTGGGTGTTTAGACCCGCCATAATTTTTTGAAAATGTTTATTTCAGTTTTTTCCATATTTATTTCTTACAGGCTGATTTTTTTAAACAATTGTTTTTTATTAATCTTGTACGAAAATCACCACTCCATACCATTCCGACGATCCAAAATAACCGCCATACCCCCTCAAACATGTAATTTTTCAAAATTCGAAAAACTATTTCTTTCACCTTGAAATTTGATCTAGTAGTTGTTTTTATGAATAGAAACATAATTGTTATAATGCCATACCTGTAGAATGGGTGATATACGTACAATGTAATTAAATAATTTCGAAACTTTAAGCAACATTTGAACAATTTCTCACAGTATGTCACCACTTTTGGACTTCACCATAAGTATGGGATAAATTTTCCTGATTCATACTTTTTATGAACTTTCCGAAAATTTAAATGTCATATTGTAAAAAATCTTTTCATTTATTAATTTTTTTACATCGCAGCGTGCGTATCACGGTCTTTCGTTATCTGATTTCATTAATGCCATACTGTGAAAAATAATTTTACGGCTTCTATAGGCGTGTTTTAAAAACGGTTAAAAAATACCATTTTTCAAGTATTGCACCACTTTTGTACTGCACTAGAATTATGGCGAATATAATTTTGTCTCACTGTATCATAAACTGACCACGATTTAACTGCCATACTGAAAGAAATAGTTTTTCGAATTTTAAAAAATTACATGTTTGAGGAGATATGGCGGGTATATTGGACTGTCGGAATGGTATGGCGTGGTGAGTTTCGAACAAGATTAATGAAAAACAATTGTTTAAAAAAACAGCCTGTAAGAAATAAATAAAAAAAAATAAAAGAAACATTTTCAAAAAAGTATGACGGATCTAAACACCCACCGGAGAAGTTTGGCATATAGCGAGCGTCGGATTTTCTGTTGTTAAAATATCGATAAATCGAAGTAATTTTTTGAAAGAAATTGTTTGACACCTCCGGATTTTCGAGCAATTTCAATTAATTATTCTGCAATTACGACCCGCGCACCACCGGTAAGAACGTCATTTTCCTTCAATTTATTACGTATATGAACCCTCCCAAAAGCGCCATACTGTAAGAAATGACTTCACAAATCCTTCTAGTATCTCTCGGTCTAGTATCTAATCTCCATATGTTCTCGGTAAAATTGAATATCAGGTGAAGCAGCAAGACCTGGCAACATCGCTGCAGGCGCTTCGTTATTAAGACAATTTCGGCATACCCAAGCGACATAAAGTGGCATTGTTCAAATTCCGACGTTTCGATAGAAAAAAGCCCCGCGAATCTAATCTCTATATGTTCTCGGTAAAATTGAATATCAGGTGAAGCAGCAAGACCTGGCAACATCGCTGCAGGCACTTCGTTATTAAGACAATTTCGGCATACCCAAGCGACATAAAGTGGCATTGTTCAAATTCCGACGTTTCGATGGAAAAAAGCCCCGCGAATCTAATCTCTATATGTTCTCGGTAAAATTGAATATCAGGTGAAGCAGCAAGACCTGGCAACATCGCTGCAGGCGCTTCGATATTAAGACAATTTCTGCATACCCAAGCGACATAAAGTGGCATTGTTCAAATTTCGACGTTTCGATGGAAAAAAGCCCCGCGAATCTAATCTCTATATGTTCTCGGTAAAATTGAATATCAGGTGAAGCAGCAAGACCTGGCAACATCGCTGCAGGCACTTCGTTATTAAGACAATTTCGGCATACCCAAGCGACATAAAGTGGCATTGTTCAAATTTCGACGTATCGATGGAAAAAAGCCCCGCGAATCTAATCTCTATATGTTCTCGGTAAAATTGAATATCAGGTGAAGCAGCAAGACCTGGCAACATCGCTGCAGGCGCTTCGTTATTAAGACAATTTCGGCATACCCAAGCGACATAAAGTGGCATTGTTCAAATTTCGACGTTTCGATGGAAAAAAGCCCCGCGACCACCCATACAATTCGCGCGTCGGTCGCGTTTCTGCAGGATGTGTGGTCCCTTTCAGCCGACCAGTGCAGATATCCAAATATAATTAAATCTTTTTTGGAGTCCAATTAACAGATGGCTTTCCCCGAATCGAGGGGTTTCCTAGCGAAACTTCGAACGATGTCCGACGACATCTCTCTTCCGCAGATGACGACCTGGAGGTATTCATCGGCGTATGCGAATTACGGCGAGCTCTTGACGTCGTAATTCAGAAATTCGAAATTGAAATGTAACATTCGGAACTCTTCGTATAGTTGAAATATCCGAAGTTGCTGCATTCCATTTCGGCATGGGAAAATTTGTATTGAAGAATTCAACTAAAACATTGTCTAAAATTTTATTTTGAAGTTGTTTGTTCTCTGGCGAAGAAGCAGACAGATAAATATGATTCCTAATGAAATTCCTCCAACATTTTGAATGGTGAAGTTGCTTGAAAAATATTCTTATTGATTCAGATATTCACTTGAAAAATATGTTTGAGAAATGAAACATATAACATATAATAAAACAATTGGATGTGAACAGTTCCCCCTTCTTAACTTTTTCAATGAATGAAGGTAGTTTGTTCTTAGACGGCCTCATCAATTCAAATGTAACTTTAAAAACTTTAACAGTATATTCGCAACTTCATTCCAGTTATGAAGTTTAGGTAAATTCTAGGATGAATTGAATTTTACATAAATTTGAAAATTTAATTCTATCCAAGTCAAATATCCAACATGCATTATGTATAATTTTGACCTTCTATAGATTACAAATTACAAAAATTATATTCCCTTTAAAAAAATTGTACTTAAAATTTGATATATATATAATAATAATATTCAATATTGTATTACTGCATTTTATCTTAAATTTAATTGTCATTTAAAATGATGCCTTTCTGAACACAGTTTTTTCAAACTAGTCCACCATTGGATAAAAGGTTTACTGAACAGGAATTGAGTTGGATATTGCTTGGATTCACAACCGACAAAGAGAAGCTTGTGAAGATTAAACGAGTCCCTTTAAGCCCATCATAGACTATTACCGGCATTTTGAATGCACATAGACTTGACCTATTTGCTGCCTTTATCGGAAATTTTATCTTATAATCCTTTGTAGCGTTCATGTTGAGCTTGAGGTATGTTCATTATTACTTCAACTTACAATATTTGAGGAAAATTCTTGAAAAAAGTTTTGTATTGATGTAAATAGTTCAAATTATGAGCTATTTATCACATTTTTGGCTAATAATACGATTCAATATTAAGTAATTGCAAAGTCGTTTTTACATACTTAGTTCAATCTTTCAAACTTGAAAGTAATATAGTAGATATAATGGCAAGAAAACATAAAATTAAGAAACTCTAAATCGAAATAAGGATTCATCCGAGGTTCAACAATACTGGAAGTTTGGTTTAAGTACTCTCAAATATATATAATACATATATATATATATATATATATATATATATATATATATATATATATATAATATATATATATATATATATATATATATATATATATATGTTGTATCGTATGTTTTCTCGGATGGTAGAATGAATCAGAGAGAGATTCCGGGGTTCAATCCGATTTCGGAAGTTTTGTTGGCGCTGAGAAGCACCGTTTGTTTCACGACGTTTCGCCAAAATCTCATTTGGCATTTTCAAGTGCTGCTGTACGTCTGGTGACTCGACGGCAACTACGGTTCGCCTCTGCTTGTGTCTGGGTTTTATTGGCATTGGCTGGTCTCGTTTCCTGATTGGCCGGTTCGCTGCATAGGCTCCGCCCCCTCACTTCTTGACTTTCTTCCTCGATGTTTGTTTTTACGTCTTGTGTTGTTTTATGCGTTTTCGTGTTTTTTAAAATTATTTTCCAAGTCAGTGGAATATTCAGAGCATCGTCTCGTTTGTTTAGGTGTCCTGATTTTTCTATTTCTAGAGCTTCTCTTATGGTACGGACCCTGTAGTTTTCTATGGATGCTATTTCTCTTGATCGGTCAAAATCGATTCTGTGGCCTGTTGCTTGATGATGTTGAAACAGGGCTGATGTTGTTTGTTTGTTTCTGACGCTATTTTTATGTTCTTGTATTCTTGCCGATATTTTTCTGTTCGTTTGTCCTATGTATGTTTGGCCGCAGTCTGCACACGGTATGCTGTAGACGCCATGGTTTTCTAATCCGATTTTATCTTTCGGGTTTCCAAGTATATTGGCTATTGTTTTCTGCGGTTTAAATATTGGTGTTATGTTATTTTTCCTCAAGACTCTTCCAATTTTATCTGTAATTCCTTTTACGTGAAACAAACGGTGCTTCTCAGCGCCAAAAAAACTTCCGAAATCGGATTGAACCCCGGAATCTCTCTCTGATTCATATAAATATATATATATTTATATATATATATATATATATATATATATATATATATATATTTTTTTTTTTAAATTGAACTTTCCTTTACTTGAAATTCATATTAAGAAATGAGAGAACGTTTATTAAAACATAATTTACAAGTTTGTAAATAAATCTAATGAAGAGACTGTGTTGTCAAAACAATTGTAATTTATTGTAAATAAAGTGAAAATCAAGTTTTAATAAACATATTTTTATTTCATACTCTCTAATAGATTTTTCGGAAGTTGTCTAGTCTAAGGAATGCATAAATTATTGATTAATTCCTGGATAACAAGAAATAAGAGTACAATGAGCTTTCCTCTCATAATTTATTGTTTTCCAATTCATTTGCATTTTTGTTCGTTTCCTACTCATGACGATTTTTACTTTCCTCTGTTTTATTTTCTTCAATTCTGTCTGAAGATACAGATTAAAAGTTATTCATGGAACAGCCAATCTTGGCGCAAATCTTTTGACATCTCCAATTTAATTACACCTGGAATCGAAGCTGTAAAGTAGTCCGATATTATGGTATTCGTACACAAGTTTTTCTCATAAAGTTAATATGCAGTAATCTGATTAAAAAGTCATAACGGGTTTGCAGCAAAACCAAATATGATCAACATATACAATCTTGTACGTCGGCAGAGATTTACAGGCATCTATTTGATTTATACAACGCGTGAAAATATTTATAATGGCTATTTGAAATTACAAATTTAATACAGTTGTAAACCAGAATAACTGCAAGAACTCAATAAAATATAGCATTCGTTTTAAAATAACGCCGCGCAATATATATAAAACAAACAGGAGATTATTTCTGATTAAGTAAATCATTATGAGCATCATATTTTAGTCGCTGGAAGTGGACGTTGGGAATAATTCTCATTAGTTAAACATTTATTCAAGAACTATATAATTTATAGAGCATGTAGTCAGGTGTTAGTTACAGAAAGTCCAAAGATTTTTGTACATGAAATTAAATTATATAATTATCAAATGAAAGACTTATAGAAACACTTTTTATCACTGAAACTCAGTAAAGTACCTAACTACTCTAAAAAATTGATGTAAATTGAAGGCTCATCCAGGATAATATTCAATAAATGTCTGATGATTATTATCTTATTGAATATTTACTCTAATAAATTATCTATTTCATTTTTGTCAGAGTGAAAGAAAGGAATGGAATCGATGTCAAGTGAAATAGTTGACGTTTACGTGAGTATGCAGTTTTCAGCACACACAAAATGTTATGTCAACCCTTTTGATAACTATTTTTATTGTTGAAAATGCAGATTATTACTAATTTTTTCGAGGAAGTCGTGGACAAAGTATAGTATTCTACTCGCACAAAATTACAATTTTTCACTCGGGTGAATTGCGACACTCGCTTGCAGCTCGTGTCGCAAATTTCACCCTCGTGAAAATTAGCAATCATTTTGTGGTCGTTGAATAATATACTAATTTATAAGTTATTATTATTGTTATTATATTAATAATTATATTACAATGTCGAATCCGAAGGACACCTACCTGGTGTCCCATGACACCACATCTATTTTTTTTTGTAATTGTATATATTAATTTCGAGTTGTTTGTGTTTTGAAGTTTTAATTTAATGAAAGAATTTATAGTTCCCATAGTTCAATTTCTCGAATGACGTTTTCATTTCCTGATTACCTAACAAAAATATCTAAGTATGTAATGAATGTATTCCGAAAAATCCACACAGACTCGAACAAAAAAGTCACGTTTCTATCGAGCTGTCATGGTCTCTTATTCACGGAAATTTTCTATTCAACGCGCGTACAGTTTTTCTTTCAGCGTTTGTTTCTTAATGAAGAACTCAGCTGAGGAAGGGTGTGGGTTATAGACTACCCTAAAGATTTCCACAAGGGTAGAATGTACAATGAATGCGAAAGTAATTTGGTTGCAAGGCAGGTCGTCAACTTTTGGCACTACGGTAGACAACGTGAACTTACAATTTCAGTAGATATGGGTGGGAGAGAATCAGAAAGATAGTAACGATAATATCGACACTTTACGTCACTATAATCATTGTACTGAAATTAGCACAAAAGGAGTCATTTAGAACATACTCACTACAATAGCAATAGAAATAGAATTCCAAATTTATTTCATATGACTTGTTATTAAATATTGAGCCTATAAGTAATGATTTTTTTAGAATACATCAAAAGTGTGTCCATTTTGATTACTTTTAAATATCAGGTAGGCTAATTTTGAAAAGGGTGAGAGAATTTTTTTTTTTTGAAATTTGTGCAAAAAGGTAAAGAGCTACGTTGTTTAAATATAGGTAATATACAATACCCATCATTCTTATTTCAAACGTTTTTTATTGAACATATTACAATCGTATTCCATCCATACTAATTTTTCACAAGATTTATATTTAAATAGATACTAAATAAAATTGCTATTTTTGTACAATGTTATAAGTTTTATTGTCCTTGACTTCGACGTTTCCACTTTTCTTGATATTACCACTGAAAATATCTTATTGAATTTTCACTTTTTCCTCCACGGTCTGCCCCACATAGACTTCTACAACGGTCGACGTTCGCCATCCAACATGGCGTTTAAGTATCAAAATAGCAGCCCCTGAGCCATTTCAAAGTGACGCAGAAGACCCTCTAGTGTTCATTATTATTTGAAACTGCAAATTTTCTATGTATTTCAATTTTTAAATAAGAAAAGCAAACAAAAAGTAGAAATTAATTTTCTATAAATTTGAACTAAGAATAGTGTAATTAACAGTACGCCATTGAAGTCACCCAGTACTAAGGCGCAAAAATTATTGAGTTGTTGATTTAGACACGAAAAAGTAAAAGTAAAGTAAGTTTTCTACAATAAAATGATATTTTTGTTAATTACACCATTCCTAATTTAAATGTTATTGAAAATTATTTTCTACTGTTTAGTTCGCTTTTCTATTAAAGCCTGTTTTATTGTTTTTCAAACTATTATTTATTTTCTACTTTTTAGTTTGGTTATCAACCGTGTTTTTTTAGTTTTGTCATATCATTATTCATTTTCTATTTTTTAGTTCTGCTAACTAAAAACACTGTTTTTAATCTTTTAAACCTATTATTTATCTTTCTTTTTAAAGTTTTAAAACTTTTCAAACGCGTCCTTGGCACAAAAAAACATATCGCCTTTGGAAAATCGCTAATCCTGAAGGTGCTGATCAGGATAATGAAAGAAACTATTCAAATCCGACGTTTGGAAGGGGGTGAAGATTACATTCAAAGATTCCGTTACATAGATACATACATATCAATCTAATGAAAGCTTGTTAAAACAGAATACCTCGCTTGTATCCTGATTTACAGATTCGAAGTCACAAAACCTGTGCTCTTCTCGTAACTAGTCGAGAAAGAGTGTAAAACGAGGTAGCATAATTTTATCTTCCCCATTAGAGTCATAATTCAAATCAAGCAATATAATGAATTTTTGATATCCATGGTATAATGTTCATCCATATAAGATAACCTAGAAATAATTTCTCATCAACATGCACATTCAAAAAAATATTAAAGATTCGATTAATAAGCGGTAATTCGTTCGAGACGTCGTACGTGGCACATCCTGTACACATTCCATCAAATTGCTGCACATGTATAAGAGAGTAGATAAGTTATAAATCCTGCCAGTTTATTTGAGACGATAATAAAGTGCTTCAAGATGGGAACGTACTTATCTCCCCTGTATAAATGTTTTGTGATATTTCCTCTATGCGACTGTCAAATGAATGCAAAATGTGTTAAAATTAAAATATTCCAAGCTGCAAACGTTTCTATAATTACGATCCGACGATATAATTTAATCACAATTATTAAGTATCCCTTTTCTGAATTTGCCACAGCAGCGTATAAAAGAAGTTGGTGGGAGCTAACTCATATTCAATTTTATTTGTATCGTTGTGTTTTCGTCGCATTCCACCACTTGCAGAACAAATAATTTCATTTTAAATAAGTAACAGCACATCTCGAAACAATGAACTGAATTGAAATCGACATTTTTCAACATTTTACTTACTCACCCATTTACTTTATTACATACTTACTTATTTAATATCTTATTCACTCACTTATCTAATTACTCTATTTTTAATTTACTTCATCACTTATTTACTCAAATAGTGACTTACTTTCCCACAAACACACTTAATAACTTAGTTACTCACTTTCTTTGAAATTCACAAACCTACGGTTTTACACTCCCAATTACTCGTTAGTATACTTACTTATTTAATAAGGCAATTATTGAAAAAAGAAGATTTTACTCACTCATATAATTACTCTATTTTTAATTTACTTCATTACTTATTAGCTCCACTATAATGACTCACTTTACCACTCACAGATTTGATAACTTAGTTATCCACTTTCTCTCAAATTCACAAATCTACTGCTTTAAGCTTTACACTCCTAATTACTTACTTATTTAACCAAGCAAAAAACGACACCAAGAATGGAAAGTACACAAATTAGGCAGAATATTTGGTGTATAAAAAAAATTTTGAAGTGAATTTAGTAAGAAAAATGTAGTAAGTTTGTTGAAGGTTTTATAAAAATTTTATGATAAACGTGAATCAGCAAAAATCTAACCAGTACTATGTTTATGGCAGTAAATAAGGTAATCATTGGGAAAGAAGTTTTGCTCACTTATCTAATTACTCTATTTTTAATTTACTTCATCACTTATTCGTGACTTACTTTACCACAACTACATTTAATAACTCAGTTACTCACTTTCTTTCAAATTCACAAACCTACTGTTAGTATACTTACTCAATTATTTAACCAAGCAAAAACTGACACCTAGAATGGAAGGTACATAAATTAGGTGGAATATTTAGTGTAAAAAAAAATTGAAGTGAATCTAGTAATACAAATGCGGAAGTTTGTTGAAGATCTCATAAGAATTTAATGATACATGTGAATTGGTACAAATCTAACTAGTACCATGTTTATGGTACCTAATGAGGCAATTATTAAAAAAGAAGATTTTATTCCTTCTATACTTGAGTTTTATTAAAATTCAATTTATTGAAACCAGGAACTGCAATGGGTCTGATAAGTATTAATTTATGCATACGACAGACCTTTTAAAAACTATCTAAATAACAAATATTGTGAAATTAAATCAAAACTAAATCCTATTATCCTAAATATTTCTCATTTCATATCTTGACGTCTAATGGACACATAGGAATTAACGGATATTCTCAACTTTATATAATTTTGAATAGGTTCAAGAATGTCTCCGATAGGTCTTTCAGATAGCGATTTATCAATAGATCTCTGAATCTCAACTATAAAATGAAAGCTGGTAAAGATAATAGTGTCAACATTTTGGAGCCATCAACGTCCATAGTGGCACATAATCGATAAAATCAAATCTTGCTTTGCATGCTCGAGTTTCTGTTAAAACGAACATGTCTTATGATGTTTCAGCAATCAACTCACGGCCTTCTACCTGGGTAGACACTTTATCTCTGTCTTACTCCGTCTCATTTTCAGCAACCTGATGCTTTGGATACTTCAGTTTATTATATGGTAGATAAATTTTAATTTTAATGACGAATCCGGAGTAGGTTATTATGTCGCCGAGATGTTACGAGAGGTAGCAAAACCCTCTTTTAGATGAAGATTTTTATGTTTAGCAAATGGAGTAAGCACAGGTTGCAGCTTCAATGATATTGATTTGATAGTAAGATGAACTAGTGTTCGATAAATGGCAATCATGTAAATTGTGAAGCTTTTAAATATATATGATTTTATAATGTTCTATTCTCGATCCAATTACTAAAAGCACCGTTGGAACAAAATTTCGCGCACATCTGAGGTGAAGTCTATTGTTTCTACTTGAAATAACATTAATTTAACGCAACATCGATCTGGTCTGTTCTCAAATCATACCAAGCGATCGGGTGTAACAATTGTGCGGCGTGACGTGATCGCTGCAGTAATTGAAATTGGATCGGAAACCGCAGGCGTCTGATTGGGTGAATATTATTATCAGTTATACAGAGACAAGTTTTTTAAGATGTCCAATATGTGGTCTGCCTAAATGTTATAACTGGTTCTATGGTTTGAGATCGTTCTGAATGACGTTATAACTTTTTCTACGTCATTATTGTTTGAATAATCCGAATTGAGCAACCATTTACAAAGCGAAAAAAAGCTGGAGAAGAAATCATTAAAGAACTAGTCTAGCACTTTTTTCTAGAGAATCAGTTGACATAAGTGACGTAGAGTAAGTTGAAACATATGAAGATATTTTAATATAAGTAACAATCGCTGAAAATTTTTCTTGATGCTATTCTCTTATTAAAATTCAATTATTTTTGTGTACCCTAACTTCATAAAAAATATTCACCAAATTTTCATTAACTTCTTTCACTATTCTCTGATCGCGTATATAAAAAATGTCTTGAGTTTATATGAAGGTTTATACTCTATCAAAATTTCCGCTAAACTAAAGTTTCTTGAAGTATTTAAAACTATAAATTTGAAAATGAAAAAAACTATGAATCTAGTTTTTGTAATATTCTGATATACTTTTTGTCAGCTGCTCCTAATGCAATGAAAATGTGAGTTATTGCTTAACTTTATAAAGAAATAACAATCTAACTTTTCACAGATTGGAATAAAAATCTACTGAGTAAACGCGTTTCATCATAACATTGACTTCATCTCGTACTAAGCTATGGTATTACAAAACACTCTATTTATACGAAAATACGAAAATTGAATATAACAGAGGGGTTCCTAGAGAAACTAAATAAAAATGAGCAATTCATTCTGAGTTATTAGTAGGTACATTGAACGGATTAAGGAGAGGAGAATGGTTTACATCAATCTGGTCGTTAACTAGGTTTCCGAAATTTTTATATTTATTGATGTATAAGGATTACCAAAAGTTGGTTTTATGGAGACTATTCTCTAATTGTAATATATTATAATAGTGATTAAATGTATGGTTTTCTTGAATAAGATGGCACGCATAATTCGAGTCAGTTTTCTGCTCAATATAGCTACGTTGGTGTTCGTGTATTCGAGTTTTGAAATTTCTAATTGTACGCCCTATATAGAATTTTTCACAATTGTGAAAAATTCTACTACCAGCACTACTAGCTATTCATCAATTTAGTAGTACTAAATACTAAATTTCGTGAAGAGATATTTAAAAAAAATTAATTTGTTTGGTTGAGTTATTCGTGAGTGAAATATTTTTGAGTTAGTGAATTTATCTTTCTCAATATCATGTCGCATTTCAGAGGAAATTAATTCACCTTCTCTAATCCCAGTCGGGACAGTCAAACCCATTAAATTTCACAGCCCGCAGCACACAACGACAGGATGTCTTCGAAAATAAACAAAAATCGACGGGTCGAATGTTCGTCCCAAACCTGCTATTAGGTGAACGTCCGACCCTTGTGTGCCGGCTCAATTCTGCTAATTTCTGGTTACTCTAGGGACCTTAATTACAGCACAAAGCATTTATTTACTTGCAGGCGAGTCCGATGATCCTATGTGACGAAACAGAATTAAAATGCTTGAAAATCATATTCCAGCAGTTTCTCTATCAATGGTTATTTTGGTATCAACGCAACATTTAGAACCCACGGCTGAAAATTTTATCAACAAGGAGCGGGCCTAAAAGTGCTTCACGCTAGAAACTTACGGCCGGTAGGTACTGTTAATCCGTCAAGAAATTTAACAGTTTGAATAAATTTTTCCCAAACTGAGATGGATATTTTTTGTTAACCCCGTAATATGGACTGCTTTTGCTTGTTTCAATGTCAAATTTTAGTCAAATAATTAAACAAAACTAATATTAGCCAAACAAATTATACATTGCATTTTAATAAATTTTCAAAAATTTATATTGAATAAAATGATTGGAAAAGTCATGGCTACTAGCCAGCAAACCTAAGTACTCGACTAACTTAGCTTGGTTGTTGCCAGAAAAAATCCCGTTTTTACCCGTTTACGAAAAGGCCGACGAAGATTTTGTTAAATGGTGTGATGAAAGTGCCTTGCTAGTTTACTTCTCTAAAAAAACCCCAAAATATGAAGCCTTCAACACTACTGATGTTAAGATCTATGATAATGTTGCATAGAAATATGGACGGACATAAACAAATCCCCGAAAATATGCCTATTTTTACAACGGGTATCAAAAGGATATACCCCCAACAAATATATTGTTTATATAAAGAAGAAAGAAAAATCAAAATAATTATGTTATTTACAAATAACGTGTTTGATTTGCACAATATATTTTAAAGAAACAATAGTATGTATGAGAATATTTTTGTTATTTTTACAACCTATTTTAGTATGCGACCTTTTTTGTTATTTTTAAGTCCCACCAACGAAAAAGCGCCTTTTTACGCTCTCAAATGCAAAAATGCTAAAGATTGCATTTTACACCCCAATGTACAAAAATAGTTTAATGTTAATTCTTAAATATAAACATTCTATTTCATAACCCATTACATTCTCCTTTCAAGATACCAATTGAGTGAATTTCAAACATAACCGATTAATTAGGGGCTTTTAATTTTATCTGTAAGGGTCTGGAATTAACGCAGTTTATGTTATCCATGGTATCACAACATTCTTATCTGGTTCAAGAGACTCCTTTCATTATGGTTTATGAATCGGGTCTCTTTGAGTTGTTATCGTGTTCAAGAAGGGCTCTTTGTGACGAGATAATATTAAACACTCTCATCAAAATGGTTCCAAATGAAAACTATTAATATACCAATTTAGTATAATTTATAGTTATTGTTTTATCGCTCTTTAGAAACTATATCCATAACATTTCCAAAGTTTACTTTGGAACGCAGGACATAAACTAAGTTTTAGCATTTATTCAGTGTTAGATAGTACTACAGTAATACATTTCAGGCAAATTTTTACTATTTTTAACGATATACTAACTAAATTATCTTTTTCTGGAGATCATAGTTTCAGGTATCTTTGAAAAAATTAACTTCAGCCTAGGTATGAGAATTATGTGAAAATGACCAAAATGAAATAATTTGAAAGCGTTAAAGTTGCTCTCATACTGTTTCAATGTTGCAATAAAAGCTACATTTGCCGCTACTAAGAACTCAACAATATGGCATATTTTTCAGATTATTATTTCAATATTAATGAATTTAGATCGTAAAATAATATAATCAGTAGTAATACTATAAGTACTTCAAAATAATCAGGTTATACATCGATAACTTGTTGCATAATTATAAAGAGTGTCAGTTTGACAGTCTAAATAATCCGACCGCGAAGCGGGGGGATTATTCTGTCAAACTGACACGATTTGTAATTATGCAGGAAGTTTGAGATGTATAACCGTATTTATTTTTAAGTACGTATTGTATTTGATATGATTATTTATTGAGTTCTGTATTGAGTACAATATTGTATTTGATATGATTATTTATTGAGTAAAATCTCCGAATCGACTAATTTTTGAACACTTATTGATAAACGTCAAAATTTGACGGTCCTGTTAGTTTTCGATTGGTAGAGCTACTCTATGTATAATCAGGTATTATCGAAATTATACAAGGTAACTTAACTAAATTGATCGTTCTGATTGGTTGACAATTATACGAAAAAAATAATCAGTTATAATATCACAAGAACATCGAAAATAATCGATTATACTTCCGAGTCACAAGACGTATTTTACGAAACATCACGACAGAGCATCTCGAGTGATGTTTTAAGGAAATACGTCGAGTTACGAGGTCAGTATAACAATTATTTTCATTTGCTCGAGTTGGTATTCGTTATGATTATATAACGAATGAACAACACCGCCAGAACCATAACCAAAGCATAGAAAATTAAACGAAACTTCACCAAACTTGATTATTAATTTTTTTTGACAAACGTCAAAAAATCGTCAATATGAAAACATTCACATTTTAACACGAGGCGAAACACCAAAAGGATTGTATCACGTCGTCAAGTTGGTATATTCACTTATCAATTCGCAGTAACTATGCAAAATTCACGGATTCTATTGGCTTATTCACAGATGAGTTAGGTACCTATATAATCAACAAAATAGTTATGAATAATAATATTATATGAAATTTTATGATAGTAGATTCGAATTTATAAAATCTATATATTAGTATGAAAAGATAAATGTTTGTGGCTCTTTTTTGAGCTTATCGCGTGCGAGGAAGAGTGTAAGATTTAGTATAGTTTAGAGAAATAGTGCAGAAAGCTAGAATTTATATATTAAATGTGTTGGAAGAACACTGAATTCCTGAAAAAATGACTTTGGTATAAAGACTAGCCCGGCGTCTTCACCATTTCATAAAATCTTTCTTCTACTGCTTAATTATTCACTAGCAGAGACTGCTGCCTCATATCTGTAGTATATCCTCGAATCAGGGATTTACCTTTGAACATCAATAGGAAGATTTCATTAATTTTATTTAATATATTTAATTATTTGGTTTCAACTTCATTAGAAGTACCTACTTATACAAAATTATTTCTAATTATTTTTCAATATATTCCTCCTGTCTAACTCATATATTAGTAATCCTGCTCTCATTTGATGAAACATATGGTTCTTCATTTCATTTAATCTGCAGAATTTCCATCTAGTTACTACCCTTGCCTCAATCAATAAGAGGATATTTGTATCAAAATATTGTTCCTTCCAGACCTTCTCCCGAAGTAACAGTATCCCCATGAAAAAATTATGTATGTATACTCAAAAATGAATCTCAAGAATTCGTGCTATTCACGATATAAGCTCCCAAAGGGACAAAGGTACAGGAGGCGGCTTCCACATCTCCGGAATAAAGTTTCAATCCTTTCGGTCGCCCGGATTCATATTCATGAAGAGCGTCCCAATAAAATACAATTTATTTAGCGATGCATTGTTGCGAGCCTTAGCGCAAAGATTTATGCCAACGACGAAATCTGCTGCGACGGTACGTGTCCGGCTGAAGACGTAAAACCATTCAATGTAAATCGGCAATGGTGGATAATGGCGGTTCTTGACACTGCATTCCCAAATTGTAACCTTTAGCGAACGCACGTCATTATTTAGCCGAACAACCACGGATGTGGCTACGCGTACGAAGTAGGGATGGTTGAAAATGTCGATGTTTGCATGTCGAATATTTTGGGATGGGAGCCAGGAAGTTAAGACGAGTAGACGGTAAGGAAAGAGGACAATTGACATTGACTTTTCGTATTCTTTATTAAGAAATGAAACGAATTCGCCAGAGCCTGTTTAATGAAATAAGTTGTATATTATGGTCGTATTTAAATTAGTTGGTTTGGTCAATTTTTCTTAGTTTCATCATTGCCCAACTCAATTAGTTCAAAACTTGATTTCGGTAGTTTTTTCAGAGTATCTCTCTGGATCTAGGAGTGGGTAACCGAACTAAAAAGTTGAAAATAGTTCTCCATAAATTTGAAATAAGAATAGTGTAATTAACAAAATCATTTCTTTCATTGTAGAAAAGCTTATGGTGCTTGGAGTCAATTGTTATATTTTAATGACAGATATTGGTAAAAATAGAGTCCTTATGGAGATTTCTTGAAAAGCACGCCACGCTTTTCTACAATGAAAGAAATTATTTTGTTAGTTACACTATTCTTAAGTTAAATTAATTGAAAATTATTTTCTACTTTCTAGTTCTGTTATCTTCAAAAGATTGTTTTTCAGTTTTTTCAAACTATTATTCATTTTCCACTTTTTAGTTCGGTTATTACCGAAAGCGTATTTTCAATTTTTCCTGAACGATTATTTATATTTTAAACACGTACTTAGTACAAAGACACTATCGGGTATCGGATTTAGAATATCGATAATTGTGAAGGTCCTGATCAGGATAACGGGACAAACTATTTGAAGTATTTCATTGTCATCAGACCTAGATAAGTTTCAAATCAATCCGACGTTTTTAGGGTGTGGAAATATATATATATATATATATATATATATATATATATATATATATATTTATATATTTATATATATATATATATATATATATATATATATATATATATATATATATATATATAATACGTAACAGCTTTTCGAAAAATTGAGATGCTTATTAATTAATGGTTTTTTTAGTTTGAGAAAAAAAGTTCTTTTTTCAATTGTTTTTGTTGTTAAAAAAAGTTGTAGTTTTACAAAATATAATAAGACTTAGTAAGTAATTGGTCAATTAAACAACTTTATGAAGTATTTTAAATTTTATTCAATTAACACTTCTTTCTAGATAGATTTTCAAGAAAAAGCTTAAAATTCACCACTTTGCTCCTGATTTTTCTGGTCGGACTCCTCGCTCTACTGGGGGTTATGGAATACCCGCAGACCCCCTGATAAGGGCGTCCCATATTAATGTGCCCTGGTTTTACTCACCAAAAATATGACAGCCTAGGTATGATACTAGAACATCTTGTGAGATGAAGTTCCGAATCTATTGCTTGTTTGAAGACCCAAACAAACTTCATAAATTTCTTGAAACTCCAATTCATTATCATTTAAATGATATAATATTAATAACTATGGATAAAAACATCTTCATGGACATTATACAACTATCGATTCTTCGAGAAATCTACAAGTCAAAGCCTTCCCTGACGCGTATCCTCATTTAAGCGAACGGCGTCCGCAACTGGAAGCCATTTCAGGAATATTGAGTTTCGCGAACATCCATCTCAATCGGCCGACTCGGTTTTAGCCACTTTTACGGTTCGAAAAGCGGGGAAATATCCGAACATACGCGCGGATTATCTGAATAACTTCAGTTACATATCCACCAATTATTGGTAAAGAGCCTGCTTTCCGCTCTTTCAACGTCATTTCCATGAATACGCTTCAGTCGGATGAAATTGCCGCGTATTTTAGACGAGGCTTCCTTCGTTAAGGGACCGGTTTCCGTTGTCGTGAACCACATTTCATTTCTAAGGCGGGCTACACACGGACGTCGATGTCTTGATACATCGACGTGCATCCAAAAACGTGCAACCAATAACGTGCAACCTGATTGCGTACACACGTACGTACAAAACTATAGTTTTGTCCAGTCTGCTAAAATGTTTGGCCAGATGTCTGGGAAGGAGGAATATTTAGTTCTGGTGGCAGTGGCGTGTACAAAGAAAAAGGAAAATGAAAATCGTCGCCGAATGTGGTCTAAAGGTTGGTTTCTAAAACGATAAAATTTTTCACACATTCACTTCTTGTGGAGGTTAGAACTAGAGGACTCTCGTAATTAGGTAAGGATGGACGAAGAAACCTATTCGTAACTATTGGACATGGTTATTCCATTAATGAAAAGTCAGGACACAATGATTAGAGTGCCAACAACTGCAGAAGTTACTGCAAGAAGTTACCAAGATTTAAAGATAACTACTTTAATATCTTTGAAATCCTCACCGTTGTTGCACTTCTCTTCGAAATAAAATCTTTTTCATATTATCTCCGAAACCCACCACGAAGACTATTGATTTTAGCGACAACTGTACTATTTGAAGCATTTGGTTGAATGATTTGCAGCTTCTCTATCAATATTTTGTATGCTTAGTTTTTTTTATTTCGGTCTAAATAGTGCTTTGATTTTGTCTGCCACAAGCAGCGTAGGTCCCTGTACAACTCCACAAATTCACGTAGAAATTCCCGGGACATTGTTCTACAGTCAGACATAATGACGAAACTATCTGCAAACAGTTAGTAAATATTATACAAATTCATGAAATATTCAACTTATTATTTTAAATACCTACTGCAGTAACAAATTGTTTCATAAACTTAACCGCCGCTGCTGCTTTAAAAACGCACACTCCATGGTAATTTGCATGCACACGTAGAGACTTGAATGCATTCGTTGGAATGCGCATCCAAAAATTCAAGCGATTCCTGAAAACATCAACGCGGCATTAATCCGGGTTGTGCATTCGATAACGTTTTTTGCATCCACATTAACATTATTGGTTGCACGTGTTTGGATGCACGTTAATGTATTAAGACATCGACGGTATCGGTATCGGTATCTGGGGTGTTTCTACTAAGTATCAAACTCAGTATAAACTTTAGCATCTTCAAACTTTGCGAAAGGGACAGGGGTGGTTCTACTATCAAAATTGTCGTAAACTCAGTAAAAATTTTAGCACCTTCAAACTTTGGGAAAGGTAGTGGCAAGATAGTACCTAGTTTGCAACGACAACAGTTATGGAAATTAATTATCTACAACATATCCGAAATCCAACCTCCTTGGACTGTAAGGAGCCAAAAGCCGGATTTTTAGGGATGTTTGCTCTCCTAAACTCCAATCTAATTGACTTAGAAGGTTGGATATTTATATGTGGATCGAGCTTATGTTAACGAAGTGCTTTTTGGCGGTGTAAACTTTTTATCTCAAATTAACGACTTTAGTTTCGAACAAGTCACAGAATTCACATATCTTGGGTCGCTTGTAAATTCAACAAAAACAACAAGTGTTGAAATAAAAAGACGCATAGCAATAGCAAGTAGAACTCTGTACGGCCTTCAAAAACACCTTCGAAATAAAAACATACGTCGCTCTGTGAAGCTCAATATCTACAAGACATTAATAAGACCAGTATTGTCATATGGAGCTGAAACTTGGACGTTGTCTCAATACGATGAGAGACTACTTGGAACCTTTGAAAAAAGGATTCTTAGAAGGATTTTTGGAGCCGTAAACGAAAACGGTCTGTGGCGTCGAAGATACAACTTTGAATTATACCAACTATTCACTGACCCAGATATTGTGAAGTTCATAAAGGTACAGAGGCTCAAATGGGTAGGGCACATTGCTAGAATGGCAGATAATGACCACACAAAAAAGCTTACAATGTCCAATCCAGAAGGCAGAAGAAGCAGAGGACGACCACGCGCAAGATGGATGGATGATGTGGAAGAGGACCTGAAGATCGTAAGAATCCGTAGATGGAGAGAGGTCGCCGGGAACAGACAGGAGTGGCGTAGAATTTGTGAGCAGGCCAAGATCCACAAAGGATTGTCGAGCCAAGCATGATGATGATGATGATGAAACTTTTTATCTCACCGACGCCAATTTTTATGTTGAGATTTCTTGTATTTTTTTGTTTGAGGATTCGCGCATTGAGGATTTGCACATTCAAATTGAGTTAAAAGGTTAAGATTCCTTGCGTGGGTTAAGTTAATGTTCATTATTGTAATATAGAGACGTCATGATTTGTGTGGTTGAGATTGTCGCACCTCTATATATTCTGCTGGATGAGTTAGAGGGAGAAATTTAATGAATGGATGAATTACATATAAGGAAAGTGAACACTGGAGCCCCTAGTTAGATTCAAAAAAGGTTGTCATCGTACATAGAGTTTGTATAATAGGTTTGATGATATCTGAACACAAAGAGAACAAATTTTGTTAAATCTAATAGTCATACCGAGAACAACTACGCCTTTTGTGGTTAAAGTATCTAATAATGGGTGCTAAGTTTTTTGATAATGAGAACTCAAATGATCCTTAATTTTCCCTTGAGATTTAAACAAAAAACATTTATGTGAATAATTCACACGACACTTAGTGCAATAAGATGTCATTCAGTAAATGGGTGTCAACAAATTTAAACCTTGGCTACTGACCCGTGAAGCAGTCAGTATTTCTGCAACTAAACATTCCTTTGAATCCTTTGTACGTTTTGTCATTTAGATTTTCGTTATCAATACTTCTTATCGGTTGTTCAACTATCAACGAACCAAATAACGACAGTCCTGTGTATTCTAACCTATCCCGCAAATCTCTGATACGATGAACTACGCCGACAAAAATCTTTCCTGTAACGTCCATCACGAAGAGACTTGCCCTAGCACCACACCCAGCACAATCATTTAAACCAACACACTGACACATACACACAGAACACACGGCATACATCATAAATCTAATTAATACCGCCAACAAAATAACCTGTCAGATGTTAACAATAAATAATGCTCATTACCTGGCTTACATCGATACGACCCGGTCGAACCAGGTCCACCTGGTGGTTGGGGCGTTTGCCGGACTAAACTCACAGAGATCATCTATTCTCTCCATAAAATTGAACCGAATTTTAATGACGAATAAGCAAGTGGGCCATTCGATAAAACTAATTTATGTCTAATGAACCGAATAAATCAACCGAGAAGTCGTCTTCATTCTCATTCGGTTGCTTAAGTTGAACAAAAATTATTCAATTCTAGAAGGTGCGCTAGATAGGAATTTAATTACTACATATTCAAGAAGGAACTGCTATAGAATGAAAGTTGATTAACATATCAGAATTATCTATAGGCACGATAATAACATATCAAATCGGGTTCATGGCATTTCGATATATGTATTGAAATATATTCTATTTAATTTTAGTTTCTTTGGAACTAGATCCAATTTCATTAAAAAATTCTTTATGCCAATGACTGTAATACATAGTTGAAAATTATAATAAGTCACATTATTCACGAATTCAATGAGCAATGAATGACTCGGTACTTTACTATAACTCTAGGTAAGTATTGGCAATAACAAGCGTAGCGAATAAAAATTAACTTGATTTATATTGTGCCATATAGAGCGTGTGACACTCGCAAACATAAAAAAACTTACGTTAAAGCTAGCTTAACAATTTTTCATATGTCAAAATAATCATATTGCAAAAAATCACGTTAATCATTATGAAGTGATAGAGCGTATAATGAATCACAGATTAGTTATTTATGTACCGAGTGCGTTATATAGATCCTAACGCCCGATGGGCGTTAGGATCTAGTAACGCACGTGGTGCATACAAGATTTTATTTCCATTTTCCTTCTCATAGTAGGCATATCATATGTTGATATTTTGACGTTTGTGAATATTTTTGTCGTCATATTTAGTGAACGTCATTGCTGCTTTCTTTGTGTAGTCTTTTAGAAATAATGGAAATGAAAATGAATTTACCCAAGAATATCATAGAAAATGCAGCCAAAGCTACGAATAATTCATTGCCGGAGAAATTCAGAGACGTAGGTATACGACAAGGATTATGAATTATTCAATCAATGGAAGTTGCTTCAGTTGTCCTCGTACAATGAGCGGGCCTTATGATCCATAATGCCCGCTCATAACGCTCTAGGGCATAATGAGTGTATTTATAGCAACCGTATCTAAGGTAAAATCAACAAATAATATATTACATCAAAAATCGCTCACAATTCGTCTCAATCCAGGGATTTTGCTCAAAATCATTTGTTACTTCATCTGGGGTACCCCAGGGGTCACATCTGAGACCTTTATTTTTCATTATTTATATTAATGAAATCAGGCATGACGGAAGCAATGCCTGATTTCATTAATATAAATAATGAAAAATAAAGGTGTGATTTCCTGCTTTACGCGGATGACTTAAAGGTTTACACTTCTATAACTAACCCTGAAGATTGTGACAAGCTGCAGGATGACCTTGGCCGTCTTGCAGGTTTCTGCGATGAGAACTGTTTATTTCTAAATTTGTACAAGTGTATTTCTATGACTTTCACGCGAAACTTGAATCAGGTAAACCACATTTATTGCATAAGGGATGTAACTCTTCAGAAAGTCGCCTCTGCAAAAGATCTTGGGGTGATGTTCGATCCTAAACTCATTTTTGATCTACACATCGTTTCCGTTGTTAACTCGTCTTCTAGGATGCTGGGTTACATCCGTAGGAAGTGTGAGTCATTCAGAAATGTCAGATCGCTTTTATGTTTATTCAACTCTTTTGTCCTCAGTAAATTGATTTTTGCCAGCATAATCTGGAGCCCAAGACAGATGGTATACATAGACCGCCTGGAAAAGATTCAGAATGAATTTTTAAAATTTATTTCTTATAAAACCAATTATTTAATCCCCAATGGTGATTATTCCCTGGCGCGGGATCACTTTTGCATTATTTCTTTGTTTGATCGTAGAATTATTTCGGATGTGCTTTTCCTGTATAAGATCGTTAACAGTTTGATAAGCAACCCCGCTGTTCTCGCGCATATCTTTATAAATGTTCCCCAGAGGTCTCTAAGGGCTAGTGAGTTGTTTCACCTACCGCTGAGAAATACTTATTCGGCACAGAATTCGCCCCTCTGCCGTATAAATCGTTCTAGCAATAAAATACAGAATAATATTGATTTTTTCTCAATGTCCCTTTCTGGGATAAAAAGTGCATTGAAGAGGCACAGGGATGACTTCTGAATTCTGATTTTTAATATCTAATTCATGTTAATTTTAGTAATATTTTTTTTTTTCTTTGGTGTAATTTCTTAATTATTAGAGTAATATGTTTTGTAATTTGTGGATACTCTAGTGGGTATCTTTGTACCTGTCTGTATCCCCATGTGCGCAATAAATAAATAAATAAATAAAAAATATAAGTGAAAAATAAAATATATTTGTTCATCATGTTATTCCTATATTAGTATTAGAGGATCTCGCTTTTGATGCAATGTACAGTGACATCGAATAAGGCATTAAGCAAATCAACTTTCCATTTTTCAACAACGTAGATATGACGGATTATAATTTTATTCCGTATCCCACTTCTGATGGAAAGTCCTCTTAGTTATAGAACAATAATTCTACATTTACCTAGTTATTCTACTCAAACCTCACTAATTTGAAAAATTGAAATTTATCATAATTCTATGTAATTTCACTGGAAATCAGGAAATCAAATGTGGCTATGTAAGGTATAATAAATAATTTCTGACATTCTAATTTTAGGTTTAAGTTAAACTTTAAAACGATCAATTCAATAATGACTTTTGAATCCTGCTTATGCGAAGTTATTAAAGAAGAACAAAGAGCGGATGCCAAAAACCTAGATACACAAATAATTAATAAAAAAGAAATATATGAAAATACAAAAAAAATTCCAAAAAAAGAAAGAAACTCCACACACAGAGTACCCCCCACAAATACATTGAATGTTGAAGTATAAAATTCACTTGTGATACAAAGAATTAAATCAGAAACAAACTTTTTCTTCACAGTTGGCTGAAATATAAATCATAATGATTTTTTCAAGAGTTCATATTAGTTGGCTTAGATTTGCGCTAAATTCCAAAGAAATCTTAATCGATCGGTTTTACCTACTATAAAAGTGGCTCACTCATAAGCAACGCACTCAGAACATTTCGAGATGATATTTCCATGGCGCGATAACCAAGTCACGTAAATTACTTGTTAATACTGACGAAAAGCGTGAATTGGGCGGCATGCTCCAATTTGGCTCCGAAGCCATCGCAAGATACCATTCAACGAAGCGATATAAATCTGGGTAGGTGATCGCAGGTGTTTGGAACGGCTCTAATCTGGTTTCCTGTGCCAAAACGACGTCCCGGATTAAATTTATTTTCGGCAATTAACGGGACACCGCGGGCATCTTAACAATCGTTACTATCTGGAAAAATAATCGTTATCTGAACATTTGTTGAAATTCTAAGTTTGCAAAGAAAAGGAGGAGTTATTTTATACATAGTTTTAGAAAACTGAATATACTATACAATATATACACCTTTTGTATTTTTGAATTTGTTACTTTTTCTAGTTTGAAATTCACTAATTTGCATGGATTGTTGTATGGAAGTTACAAATTCAGTTTAGTGAAAAGGTTTACATTGTTTCAATGTTGTTTGTTGGGCGTTCTAAACTGCGTATTATGTATATATATATATATATATATATATATATATATATATATATATATATATATATATATATATATATATATATATATATATATATATATATATATATATATATATATATATATATATATATATATATATATATATATATATATTTATATATATGTTAATCTACGTATATGGACGTCTCCAATAACCAGTCAATCTGTACTAAAGGCTCTTATATTTCGTCTACTATTGCAGACATCATCAGGAGCTAACTATAAAAATTACAAAGTTGAAACATCAAGAAAACTGTACGCAGAGTAGACTTACGATACTACGACTTTAGCAGGTAACTCCAGAAAAAACAAGGCTCTCTCCACATTGTTTTGGTTGTAATACAATGACATGTTAACTTTGGCGACACAAAAGGTACACTTTATAATAAAAATTGGAAGAAAAAGATTCCCCAACATCTAAGATCTTACTTCAGCAGCCATCTTTACTATCGATATATTATGCGCATTACGCAGCGAGTGACAATTAAATTTACAGAAAATACTACTCTTCTTCTTCACGTCTTTTCGGACATATTTAAGACATCATTTGGCCAAAAAATAACACAGAAAATTATTTGTACATCTAAAGTAGAGACATTCAATTTTATAAACTGTAACTTGAGAAAAAAAAACAGGAGAAATGGATCAAGTTAGTAAGACAAAAATTACATCAATTTTCTCAAAGCAAAGGAGACATGAATGAAAATCCAACATTGAAATCCACAACATTATGACCATTCATAAAAATTACAGACATGATAAGGTATATAATATTAACAAAACTATATAAACAATTCTTTTCTTTATAAGAAAAATTATATAAAAATTATAAGAAAAAATTATAAGGAAGAAAAATCAATCAAACAATGTACTGAGGGGGTATATATATATATATATATATATATATATATATATATATATATATATATATATATATATATATATATATATATATATATATATATATATATATATATATATATATATATATATATATATATATATATATATATATATATATATATATATATATATATATATATATATATATATATATATATATATATATAGGATTGCCATATTTTTAGAGAGTGAAACCGGGACACATTAATATGGGATGACCTTACCGGCGAGTTTAGGGGTATTCCATAACCTCCCAGTGGAGCGAGGGCTCCGGGGGTCTTCCACTGGAATTAATAAAAAAGAGTTTTAAGCCTTATTTTAGAGATTCCAGAGATAAATCTGGAATCCTAAATTGTTAGTTCTACACACCTTTTGAAAATAAAAAATTTATTTTGTCTACATAAAAATATAAGTATATTTTTTACTTTTCAATGATAATTTTTTCTGGTCTACCATCTGAAAAGAAGTGTTAATAAAATTAAATTCAAGATACTTCATAAAATTGAAACAATTACTTAGTCTTATTATTTTTCAGTGAAACTACTACTTTTTTTTTAACTAAGAAAACAATTATAAAAATATTAATTACTATCTGATAAAGAAATAGTGTACACTCTTCTCGTAGGCCTGTTGTTATAATAAAACTACTTGGAGCCATTATTAATTACTTTCTACATCATCATCATCATCATCATATGCAGCTATGTTCTACCGTTAAGTACGGTGCAGCCTCCTCGCATATCCTTCCTTCATTCCTGCCCATGTATTACGTTGTTGAGCAGCTTGATACCAGTTTGTTCCTGCTTCTTTCCTGATATCATAATCCCATCTTATATTGGGGCGCCTCTTCGGCCTTTTGACGCCTCTTGGGTACCACTGTGTTGTCCTTATGGTCCATCTATTGTCGGTCCTTCTCGCTAGGTGCCCTGCCCATTGCCATTTGAGGGAGTTTATTCTGTGGATGACGTCTATTACCTGGGTCTTTCCTCTAATCCACTCTATTGTCTTACGGTCCCTCTTTGTTATGCCGAGCATACACCGCTCCATAGACCTTTGTGCAACCTGGAGTTTCCTTATGAACTCTTGCTTTAGTGCCCAGGTTTCACAGCCGTACGTCATGACTGGTATTATCAGCTGATCGAAGGCTCGCTTCTTTAGGCGGAGTGGCATTCTTGACTTAAAGATGATGGAATTTTGTCCGAATACTTTCCATGCCAATTTTATTCTTCTGTTCATTTCCGGAAGTAGTGAACCAGACTTATGTATTAATTGTCCCAAGTATATATATTCGTCCACTACTTCAAGTGTGGTATCGCTGACCGTGATATCGTGATTTTCTACCATTTCATTGTACATGACTTTCGTTCTGTTCAAGTTCATCTTTAGGCCTACTTCATTGCTCACTATGTTAAGCTCGTTGGTTTGTTGTTGTAGTTCTTCAGGGCTGTTCGCGATTAGGACAATGTCGTCAGCGAATCTTAGATGGTTTAGATATTCTCCATCTATCTTCATACCTCTTCCGTTCCAATCCAATTTTTGGAAGATGTTCTCCAAGGTATATATATATATATATATATATATATATATATATATATATATATATATATATATATATATAATTTTGTTTATAAATTTTTATGTTCTTGGTTTTGGGCGCTATGAAAACTTCCTCGATAAAGTTTTAAGCCATATAATAAGACTCTCAAGTCTATATATCGTAGTACCTAACAAAAGACGTACCTATTGTTCTAAAGGGATATAAATTAATGGTATCATATCAATACCTTAGAGCGTGAATATATCCTCGCCGCATCTACAGTAAGAGTTTACACAATGACACATAACAACTCATTTTTAAACTTATTTTTAACAATAACAATGAATTAACATTTTCGACAAGACATTCGAATTTTTATCACCAATCCTTCAATTCGAACATTCAGCTGCCTCTCACTACGACTCACTACGTATCAGAGAGCGATATATCGTGTGTAAGTTGTTGACATATTTTTTGTCATTGATTGCATTTTTGTTTTTTTGGATTTCAATCAATTCGTGAAATTCTCTCTTTTTAAGTAGGTACTTATTGGTTCTTTTCTCAGGAT
This sequence comes from Cynegetis impunctata, assembly GCA_030704885.1. Lineage (NCBI taxonomy): Eukaryota > Metazoa > Arthropoda > Insecta > Coleoptera > Coccinellidae > Cynegetis > Cynegetis impunctata. The sequence continues at coordinate 181,277 of JARQZK010005081.1, forward strand.
TTTAGTATTTTCATAGTTGAATTTATGACCTTTCGTAACTTCATGATTTGTCAGGGCTGTTGCATTTTTCTTGTAGTATTTCTGACCTTTTAAATGATTTTCCAGATATTGGCTGGGTTTTCCTATATATACGATTAAATAACCAAATAGAATATACATATATATATATTTATATATATATATATATATATATATATATATATATATATATATATATATATATTCTATACAGTGGCGCACCCAGGGGGGAGCCATGGGGCTGCAGCCCCCCCCGAGATTTATTGTAGTAACAAAAAAATTGAGATTACTAAGATAATAATTGTAAAATGAGCTCATCTACTACTATAAAATGAGCCCGATGGTCACTATCGGTTCTATCTATTATGATTTACCTGATACGGGATGTGCGTTTTCTATTTAAATTTAAGGAGGTAAGATTCAGCCCCCCCCCCTCCGAAACTCAACCCTGGGTGCGTTCTTGTATGTATATATATACATATATATATATATATATATATATATATATATATATATATATATATATATATATATATATAATCTCTTGATAATTATTAGCAATAACAGGCTGGTTGAATCTTAAAAAACTCAAAGAAATTTCAATTTTTTTCAAAAGTTTCGAAAAACTACGAATGTCGTAGTGAAACGTCAACTTTTTAATAAAATCGAGTTTTTTAAGATTCAACCAGCCTGTTATTGCTAATAATTATCAAGAGATTAAAAATAGATCACAGGCAACAACAATTCGAATAAATAATTATATATATATATATATATATTTATTTATATATATATATATATATATATATATATATATATATATATATATATATATATATATATATATATATATATATATATATATATATATATATATATATATATATATATATATATATATATATATATATATATATATATATATATATGATTTGTTTTTCTTCTTGGTTTATTTCATTATCAAATTTCGAGAGAACGCCATCAGAAAGTCAACACCGATTCATGGTCTTTCTCAATTTCATCAGATCTAATCCAGATAAGGAACTATAAAGCCTTATTGAGATTAATGAAATGATTTCTTTTACAATAACAATGGATCATTCTGTGTAACCTGTTCTTCAATAAACTGAAATTCATCATGGTGTAGCCAACGGACCAGATGTTATTGTATCTTCATATCCGATGAGATGAACGAAGACGTCCCTTCTGATATGCATATTGAAATATAATCCATTGTAATTCAGCTAACGAATGGTCCTTGGGTTGTTAGCCTTCATCAGATGTCAGACCATTAGGCTCATGGGAGTTCATCTACGCGAGGCATTGTGCAAGACTTGCACAGATCAGTGGTGGCGGTGAACATTTCAGATTCCTCTCTAGCATCCGTTATATGGGTTTTTATAATAGCAGATTTTTTTATTATATAGACCTATATACATATATATATATATATATATATATATATATATATATATATATATATATATATATATATATATATATACAAGTAGAGCAGAATTATCGGTATAGCCCGCTTATATGAAAGCAGCCATTGACACGTGTTTCGGACTCTTTGGTCCTCATCAGAACGGCGTAGCCAAGCATTGGATTGAAAACTTGGAGATGAAAATAGCAACAACAAACGAAATCCCCTGCTACGGAAGACAATCACACATTTGTGGCTTATTGTTTGAAGCGGGCTATACCGATAATTCTGCTCTACATCATACATCAGGAAATTCATTTGAAAAATTGATGATTAGTTGAATGTACCATTCCTATTCAACCTTCAAGGGAGAATGTAAATTCGATACCAGTGCAACCCACGATGGAAGCACTAGCCTGTTTCGCTTTTCAACGAGCTCATCAGTAATGTCCCGTTCATCTCCATTGCACTTTGCATCCATGTGTATTAGACTCATTTATTGTCAGTCTACCATCTGGTTGGGGGGACATCGTTGGTTTCGATACGCATCGGGTCTAGGTCTCCATTCAATAATTTTCTCAGTCCATCCTCCATCTCTGACCCTAGCAACATGGCCTGCCCAGTTCCATTTCAGCGTTGTATTTTTTTGACTGCGTCCGTAACACCGGTTCTTGCTCTGATTATATGATTCGGCACTCTGTCTCTGAGGGATATATTCAGCATTGATCTCTCCATTGCTCTCTAGGCCACTTGGATATGTACACTGTATATATAATTATATATTTCAATGTTCTTATAGCGTACAAATGTTTTTGAAAATAGCTAAACTAAAATCAGTAAATACAGTACAATGCAATAACAAGTTAGATATAGTATACTCACGAAATTTCAATGGGTTGTGTATTCCAAAACGTACTACAGTGTATTCGACAATCTGCAAATGAAAATAAATTATTCAACTTATACAACTTAATTCGAAAAAATATAAATAATTCGAAGATCTCATACTGCACTGCTCACTGCTCCCAGAAGAAAATATTTAATCACCACGTTCCTGCCGTTTGGCAAATCGTCCATTTGTTCAATCACCCACTGCATAAATATTCGGTTTTTTTTCACGTGTCCTCCGGTGCGATGTGGAAAAATCAACATGATGTAGAGTGCAGAGTATCCGATCTATGTTAGTGCAGAAGTGTTATGACGCCGAACGATACAAACGTGCAATTAATCCGTCGTGCGGCCATAACAGCACGAGGGCGAAAACGGATTGTTCGCGATGTCCATATAAAACATAGCGGCCGGCACCCACACTCATATACGTACGTATACACTGGAGGTAATGACAGCTTCTTGGTCCAGCCCTCGTGAACTCTTTAACAGATAAGTTCTTAAGTCACTAAGTCAATATGGAGGTGACCAAATCCTTAAAATCCATGGAAATACATGAAATACCTAGTCTCAAATAACGAGGAAAGACATCAATAGTTCAAACAAACAAAGGGCACTTCCTCAGCTTCAATGAGATTCACGTACGAAATTTCAATTCTTCAACTGAATCTGGAGGAGATGTAGAGGAAAATCTCAAAAACTACGAAAAAAGAAATCTATAAATATAGCGGTTGTCTGAGAAAAAGCACTCTGTGTTTTGAGTTTGCGAAATTACATTGAGTATTTAAAAAAATTTCAAAAATTGTTATTAGGAGCGAATTGTTTAATTCGTCTTTCGTTTTGAAAAAATAAAATAAGGGAGAATTGTTTCAACCATTGGAAATTGAAGAGATCTCCCTGAGAGTTTTCTGAATTTCTGTTTGTAATTTCATTCTTATTCACGTTCAATACTTCGTTAAAATTCTAACACATTATATTTTGAATTGATTAGAACTTCCCTACCTACCTCCCTGCTCACTGCCGCGGAAGTGACCTGCATGTAAATGGGGTATTCCAATTTTAGTTAGTTTATTATATGCCGTATGACGTATTTATGGCAACAATATATTCTTATGATAACAAACAATATTTTCATAAGAATAACATCAATTTATTCTAGTTTTACGTACTAAATGTATACGAAAAATGTCTTTCGGCTCAAAATTGTATGATTTATGGTTTCATGTAGATTTTATTCCTATTGTATGGAGTAAATAACTGTACAGAATGGCTATAAAACCTTGATCTAACGGTATGAATGCTATGAGTTTTTCAATTCAGATTTTTATTTGGGAGTGCTTAGTGTTATGCTCAATTCTATCGGTTGATTTATAGATCCACTTTTTATCGAAGAAGTGATTTTTTGAAATTTTCAATATCATACCAGAGTGATATCTTGCAAATCATTGACCAATTCAAAGCGGAACACATAATTGAAAATCGATAGAATCTGTAAAAAGAATGTCCCACTTTTTTCGTTTTCAATTATTATATTCCTATTTTCAGACACAGGTCTGCATTCAGGCAATGTATTCAGTTTGCTTTAATGTCTTATTTGAAAACTCTTTATTCGAATAATGTCTCATTATAATGTTTCAATTTTTAGATACAAGCCTAGATTCACAATTCTTATTTAGCAAATCATAATTACCTACTTTAATTATAAACACTATATCTTAGTGATTATTTCTATTTCGATAATCATCTCCAATAAACAGATAATCTTCTAAATAACTGGTAAAGGTCAATAATACATAGTTATACTTCATTGATTGCTTGTATAAAAGCTGAATGTTTATAAAAATAAAAACAATCTATTGATTTCAAAAGCCTCTAGAACCTTCAGAACTTGATATCGAGTAGTATCTTGTGTTATTAAATCATCAGTAGCTATGTTTAAATTTATGCCCCCTTTGCTCGAAATGATTAATTATCATGTAGTCGACGCTGACATTATCTCATTCCACTGCACTAACATACGTTAGTGCAGTGCCTGCTGTTACATCAATTAGGTGGGCAAAGAGTTCTCTATCTGTTTAAAATAGCTGTTATTATATTACTAGAAAAGTTTCATTAATTATAAACATCTCGTAGTTAATATAATTCGCAGTAACTCCATATGTTCTACATGGGATATTCTAGCTTGCATGACTAGAATGCTTTCAAGATTATTTCACATGAAAGAACTAATAATGATTCTGGTATTTTTTTAATACTAATGTCTTATAATTTGAATCATATTTTATATTACACTGCTACTATCTGTGTTGCAACGTATTGAACTCTAGTGCCAAGTGTTTTTATTTTAAAGTTTATACTTTATTCTTTATGATGTTTCACCAAGTGATGTGCGAGAATTCAATCTCAATGCATAATATATTGAAAGAAGATCAAATTATAGCTGCATACATCCTTCAGATTCATCCGAGATACATGCTATTTATTACATTAACGGATTATTTTAGTATACTTTCTGAACAATGCCCTGGATAAGTATTTTTTACTTCTGAGTAAATATATTTTATCTAGTAACGTTTTATTCTTTCAACTTCTCATCGTATATTTTACTCTAACGATCTCTTTTTCCGCGTCATTTACGCGATCTCGTCTTCTTTGTTAACGTGTAACGCAGTGGTTTCCAACCTGGGGGACGCGAGACTGTTGCAAGGGGGCATGCAACTGTTTCTAAAATATCATTTTCGAATACAAACCAAAAAAGTCGAATAGGTGTCAAAAAAATGATTTTCCTACTTTGACAACCAGATTTAGAAATTTTATTGCCATTTGTAACATCTTACCTATGTGAAACTGGTTTTTCTACAGTAGCTGTCTTAAAAACAAAGTATCGATCTCGCTTAGTGATTGAAAAGGAACTGAAAACCGCGATTTATTCAATGATACCGCGGTTTGAGAAAAAACAAGCTCAACCGTCGCATTACATTTTTATAATGTTGTATTAATTATATATTCTTTTTTTTCCTATTTTTTGTGAAATTTGTTTTTATTACATTTGAAATTATTATTTCTTATAATAAATAATTATTTTTTTATGTATATTTTTACATAATATTGTATATTATTTTGTAGCCCATTAAATAAATTATAATATCAGTTGAGTATTTATGAAATTAGATTGTTAGAAAAATTAAGGGGGCGCAAAATTTTAAGGGGGGAGCAGGTATAAAAAGGTTCGAAACCACTGGTGTAACGTCTAGCGAGCGCTAGTCGAAGAGCTCGGGCACCTTCTTAATGCGTTTTGTATGTCGTGTACATTTACCTCGTCTAACACGATCTCTTCTGGCTGCCTTATTGGACAGCCCCATACGTTCCTCTTGTTTCCGATTATGTTGAAAGTCGGTTCATCATCAGGACACATGGGTCTACGCACGTATACGTTTATACGCGTTGCTAGTGAAAGGCCGCGATATCCCGTCGACTCTTTGTCAACGATATCTGACGTTACATCGTCTAAGTGTTTGCATAAATCGGTATGAGAACGTGTATGGACACAGCGGAATACGCAAATATTTCAACTCTGTATAGATAGCAAGTCGTGGCTGCAAATTTGTACTACATTAACTAATCCAAGTACCAATGCGAAATGTGACATGAGTTCAGAAGTTTTGTATGTTTTTTATCTTGCTGAATCAACTTATTTGGAATATATACAATTCAGTGCCGAATTAAACAAAGATATTATACACAGCAAATTTTTTACCAGAGCTTGGATTTGGTATGTGATTCATATGATACAAACCTGACCTGCATCTGCAGCTCGAAGATATTCTCAGTAAGGTTTTAAAAACAATTGAATCTTCAGTTTCAATAATTCAATCATTTCAGATGAAAAAATTGAGTGATTTTATTTTTAAACGAATACTGTGTCAGAATGTAGTGTGAAAAAGCAGAAACTTTGAGAGGTGAGTGCCAACAATGCTAGTAAATCCACCTGTTTATGGAGAAATAAAATAAAATAATACATCTCCAAATAGCAGGACAAATAAGTATCACCCCATTGTATCACCTTCTTAAAAGTTAATCTCACTTCAATACTGCTGTTCCTTGTTTAAAAGCAGAAGAAGCTTTGCCATGTGGTTCACATACTGGTGCCTTACCTGGGACCTACAGTTTAACGCCGGTTCCGAACGGTCAATAGGCTTGAATCTAAGTCATTGCCAAACAGTTAATCATATTTAGAACCTCTAAATTTCATGGGACATACACAACACCCAAGAACAAGGTGGGACTCGAACCCACTATCCTCGGTTTACAAACGATAAACCTTACAGCTGGGCTACGAAGGCCTCATTACTTCATCCTTGTTACCAGATATGTCAAATAAGATTATTATTGTTATTATATTTGATTATCACTTAACGTCCAAGCTGAAAAAATTTTAAATTTCCTCGAGTAGCTTTATCATTTTAGCATTATACGATACACAACTCCGGGGAATAATATGACCAAATACTGAAGTAAGGGATAAGAATAATCACTGCAATTTAATTCAATTTCATTACCAAACAGTAAAAGTCCCTCTTAGATGCACTGAACATTATATTGTAATAGGAACATCTGGGAAATGAATATCTCTAGAATTAACATTAGATTCATCAATAAGCAGTCAAAGTAAAGTAATATGTTTTACTCGTTATCTGACAAAATCAAGCGATATGGTTGCCACGAGGTCACGTCAACTGACCGGTCAAACTGAACTTTAGTTAGATTATCAGAATTTCGTGCTCATGAAATTATTGTCTCGAAGATGACATCGTAATCAGACGAAGGGCAGCTATCCCTCTGCAAATGCATCGTCGAACACATTTCGTATTGAGGCTGTAACTCACGTTCCATAAATGCGAATCGAGATCCTCCATAATGTTTGGTTAGTGGGGTTTGTTTATCGGATCACGCCAGGACGAGGGGTGCTTTATAGAGGCTCCCTTATCTAACTGGATCGTTTCTTGCACATGGTACACCTATTCCTCCTTGAACTAGCGAATATTAAATTGGCGTTCGGCCAGTAACTTATCTGCGAATATCTGTGCAATATGTCGTTACCACAAGATGTTGCGATTTCTGGTGATTTCCCGATATATCAATGGAAATGCGCACTTTAGACAAGATGTTTGCAAGTCAAATATTAACGTTTTGGAACCATATTTTCGTGATTTGAGCGATAGCTTTAGGTGCTTCTTTGAAGTTTTCGTGTAGTTTTTAGGTTTTAGCGAGCTCTGATGAGTTCGTGCAGAAAATAAAAGTCTCATTCATGAACATACTATATAAAAATTTGCAAATCATTGTCGGTCTTTCTGGACCTATTATTAATGTAATGAAGTTTGGTGGTAGCCATTAGTTTGAAAGATTCAGTTCAACAGCAACATTGGTCCGGTAAAAATTTGTAGTTAAAACATGTGTAGGCTGAAGTCGAGTAGCTAAATAGATCCAATCTAAGGCTGAAATTGTGATATAATTTTTGAAGGTTTAACATTTTCAAGCAAATTACCTACCAATAAATATTGATAATTGAGCATATGACGGCATCATTACATTGCATTACATCTAATCATAAAATATAAATATCTAAAGTTTGTGATTTCCTCATTATACTTTGAGGAATGTTGATGAAAATATAGTCCTTATTTGAGAGTTGATAAAATATTGTTTCATAATAATATTTTGCCCTAAATTGGAAATTTGAACGTACTTATATAAATTTTCGAAGTTATTTTATCTCAGCTTAGCTTATAGTAGTCAATCTATGAATGCAGCAAATGGTTAAGATGGAATAAGTAAAATCTCGGAATATCAAGGAGTAATCAGTAGGTTGACAGTGAAAGAATCTTATGGAATTCTAAGGTATGAATGATAAGTTTAACATCCCATGGCATTCATGTTCTTAAGTGGTTATTGGATCAGACTTTTCCTCCAAAGATTATGGCTTTTAGGATCGTTCTGTGTCTCGATTGCAGAGCATTTTCAGTTTCTCTAGTGGTTCTATTATCAAAAGAATGAACTTTGGTAATTAAGTAGTCGTGACTAGTTTGAAGGTTCGCGGTTTTTCCCAACAATAATTGGCTTATAATAAAATTACTCCACATATCTTACTATCAATAGATCATCCACCATAATGTGAAATTATCTGCAAATACTCATATTTATTTTGTAGTTGGCAATATAAATCCGAAAACTCAAGTGAGTTCCTTTTGCGCTGATATTTTTTTGAGTAAATACGAGAGTAAATATCAAGAGTCAAATATTTGTTCAGTATATTTTCTCTGTGTTAAAATATCGAAGAGTTCATTTCGAACTCTAATTCTCAGCACCAGAATAGAAGCTGTAGATCATAGTATTCGATGATCTTATTCACTTTACACTGGTAATCGAAAAACTGCACTTGAGGTCATAGACAAATTATCTCCGAAGAACGTTCTACGCGAGCTCATTTTCCAATCATGACTTGTTGGTAAATGAGCTCTCAGAGTACCTACTCGTGAAACCTTGCATGAAACTACTCAGCCATTAACTAATAGTCAGTTGTTATAGCTCAAATCATCAATCATTTCAAGTCTAACAACGTCGAATGGTTTTTCCTTCTGTTTGTGTACGCGTGTTCGTTCGTTAGCCCACTAGGCCAGCCACCCTAAAGTGCATACTTTCCCTTTGGTCTTCTTTGTACGGGGGTAACTGACCGTACGGAACGTAATTCGGTTTGGTTCCACGATGGTGGAGTATACGATGAATCATTGTTCATCCACCTTTTGGGGAATTGCTACAGAAATGAACAAAGCCTGGGGGTTTAATAAATAATGCGCCAGTTAGGGTAGTATTGGTGTTTCGTGATTATATTTCACGAACTGGAAATGGAATATTCTCTATAAAACATGAAAGATCGTTAATCATATCAATTCTATTTATTCCCTTCAAAATAGGAACCGACATGTAAAATAATGGAATTGAGCATATAAAGTGTTGTTCTTATCAATATATAAAAATCAATTTCTCCTTTCTATATGAACATACATGATATTATTTAATTCAAATACATGAATTTTATTTGAGTGAATTGTAACTGAATAGGTAATCTTGATGTATTGAATGTTTGTGTTGCATAGTTTTATATGTCAAATATTTCAATTAACTGAACTTACACCTTAAAACCCTCTCGCTCACCTTGTCCTCAATTGAGGACAACCTACTTTGGATTTTTTCCTATGAAGTGCCGCTTGTTCTTACTTCTCTGTCACATTCTTCTCAGTTGTGGACATCATATACTTCCAAATGAATATATGTGCTGCCATCTACAAGCTGATGGAAGAAAAATTCATTCGTTTGAAATATAGGTTTCCGTAGGGTAGCTGTGACAGCAGTGTAGCGCTCTACTGTTTATTTTTTTGTTGGTTATATTCGTTAGACCACGTGTTTGAAAACTGTTTGTTCACGTTCACAATAAGTGTAGACTTGTTCCAAAGCAATTGTGTTTGGTGATTTTTGTGCATATTGTAATCAGCGATTTTTGAAAGTGTGGTGTCCTAATTTGAGGACATTGTGAGCTAGCGGTAAACGCAACATCTAGGTAAATATAACAGCACTTTTATTTTATTTCTGCAAAAGTTAAATTTTATACATTTTAGTACTTCGAAAATGGACCATTCATGAAATACCATACCCTGTAATGTTATTTTAATAAAACATATTAATATTTTACCCTCTGAACATATTTCTGAAAATTTTTTGTCTTCCATCAGCTCATGATGTCCTCAATTGGGGACATGTCATAGTGCCCAAACGGAGCATTTTGAAAATCTGAATTTAACATCAAAAATTTTCAAAAAATCATAAGTTGCATCACAGTAGCTTTCAGATTTTTCGCTCCAATAGTTTTAATTCGTGACCGAGAGGGTTAAGGTGGGTTCCGCACGGCCTACAGGTTTGTATGTTTAATTCATGAACAAAAACAAAACTTGAATATACTACGTTTATTATGACAAAAATACTTTGAAAAATATAAAACTGCGATTGCAATTTCGGTCACTAGATCATCATCGGGCAGATTTAGTTAAGAACTGAATACATAATTATAGATTTGCGCTTACGGGTGGGAAAGAATTATTGCGATACCAAAACAAGAGGAACATATTTCAAGAAGAACTAATCGAATTGAATTTCCCAAAGTGGTACAATAAAATATTCTTAGAAAAATCATTATTGTTGGAATACGCTAAATATAGGAGAATATATCAAGTCAATCTGGTCGTTCAGTAAGATATCTTTTGCATTATGATTGAGTTTAAAAATGTCCAATGATTCTACGTAAGTTAGTTTGGTTCCTTTCCGTAATTTGTGCATTATTTGGAAGTTATATGTGGAAACGTGGTGTGATTTTCATGGCAATGATTTGAAAACGTTGAATCCGTTTTATTTTTCAAAAAAGATTGTTGGTGTTCTTTAAATCTTGTCTTGAACGATCGACCAGTTTTTATTCATCATGTTAAATTATCACGTAGTAACGACGGATTCCACCAACAGTATTAATTTCCCAATAATAAATGATACTGAAACTTGATAATGGTTACAAGTATGCATGTCTAACTCGGGATTCGAACCCGGTATCGGTTTTGCACAACCGCCTAAACCAGAGCGGCTAATATTTTTATTATGTGAAATCTAGCAAGTAAAGAATGAGCCGCTAATATTACTCTCTAATTTTTTCAAATTAAGAATCATTTGTGCCTTTTGGTATTCTATACATCTGGTAGTTGAAGCAATCAGTGTTCGAATATGCCAATAAAGGTGCCTTAAATCGCTTAAAACGACATTGTCGGTCGATTAGATTCGGAGTAAGCTTCGGTAGATGTACCGCTATAAATATAGGTGATTATTACGCACAGGCAGGCATTTAAATGCAAAGAATGGGGCATTGAAACATTGTATCTATTTGCGCGAAACAAGGCGAACATATGTTCCTTTTGTGTATTCGCGAATTATTACTACGGCCCAAGGATAATTTCCATTAAATGTTAATGATGCTTGCCGATGTCACACAATTTAATCCTGGCGTACAAGTAGTGGCTACCACTTTGCTTCGGTTGTAGCCAAAGTTTACGTAGATTCGACAACAAAGTACCGCTGAAAGAGTTTATGTGCTCGTCGTTGAATTGCAGCTTCAATCTAGATGCCTCGATTTCGCACAACTTTGACATTATCGAAAAACAACGATTTAGACGGGAACCATTAAAGAGTTTTCGTAATCCCATACTGTTATTTTGATTTAACGGTATTCAGATAACCATTGAAAAGTCAGCTCTGACGCATCCCTGCATCCGTTTTTTTATATCTTTCAATATTTTATTAACTTCAATTACTTGAGTATTTTGTTTATCGCGCACAAATATAAGTATCACTACATGTAAATAAATAAACTACACTCTAAAATCAAAACAAAAATTAACGATTTGGTTGCTGTTGTATGTGTTGTATCATATACCTATACATGCATCAACTATTGCTCGTATATCCTAATATACCTATGCAGCGTAATCTCAAACGAAAATTTTAATTACATAATATATAATATAAAACATAAAATATATACAATGACGAATATATTCATTTCATAATTTATTTATGCGTTTTTCATTGAATCAGACAAATTCTCTATTGGCCATTTTCAAAATTGAGACTCTTCTTTTCATAATATTGCTATTTTTAGCTTCAATGTCTAATGGTTATAACATTGCTATTATGTCAATGATATTATGTTTTGTCGATTTTCAATTTTTCATGTAAAATAAGCAATGTAAACTATTAGTAAATTTAAAAATGCGTTCGCAGTTTCGAATCTCCTCGTTAGAGGTTCATCTTAATATTAATATTATTTTATGGATTGAACGGTAGAAGCCCTTATAGGATTTTACAATATTTTAAGACAAAACATCTAGTTGCTAGGATTAATATTGAGTAAATATGATAAAACTATTCACAACGTTTTCGCCTGTAGAGTCATGAAGGACTAAGTGATACTATAGAAGATGTGTAGTTGAAAAACTTAAAATTATGAGTTTATGTTTTTATCATAATCACGGAGCTACAGAAAATAATCTGTCTTTTGAAATATTGATGTCTTCATAACACTAGACCGTTCAACCATCGAAATACGTCTAACAATGAACATAGATAGGAACTGCACTCACATAAATTATTTTATTTTTCATTTGTATATTATTTGTTAATTTTACCTTATATACGGTTGCTATAAATACACTCATTATGCCCTAGGGCTTTATGAGCGGGAATTATGGATCATAACGCCCGCTCATTGAACGAGGACAACTGAAGCAACTTCCATTGATTAAATACTTCATAATCCTTGTCGTATACGACTCTGGATTTCTCCGGTAGTGAATTATTCGCTGCTTTGGCTGCATTTTCTATTATATTCTTGGGTAAATTCATTTTCATTTCCATCATTTCTATAAGACTACACAAAGAAAGCAGCAATGACATTCAGTAAATATGATGACAATAATATTCACAAACGTCAAAATACCAACAAATGACATGCCTACTACGAGAAGGAAAATAGAAAGTATAGGAGCAATGAACCGATTCATGAACAATCATCCCTCGGGCAAGAGGCTTTCGGGCCGAATGTTATCCTCCGGGCGTTAGGATCTTTATAACGCACTTGGTACATAAATAACTAATTGAATCCTTTCTATGTTTCGGATATTCTAAAAACGCGAACATATGATATATCGATATTATCATAAAGCATAAAAATATCTTCTACTGAATGCATAGCATTCAGAAGTTACCCGTCGCATATATTTATTTTGGCATATCGATACACTTTACTTTGCGTAAACGAGTGAGCACACCTGGATATCTGACTTAACATGTAGTAACATGGTATCTCGATTTCGTTTAATTCGAAGTAAAATAACTGCAGTTAGAGAAACGCAGCACATTAAGCAAACAACGGCTATTTGCATTATAAGTGAGTATGAACAGAGAACACGATAGAATTCGCGTCTGTGCCACAGATGCTTGAGGTCAACTAGTCCAAGACAGCATAACGGCCTCCGGTAGCATCGTTCTGGGGGGTTCATTTCTCTGAATTATGCGGCTAATATCGTTGAAATCTAACGATATATGCGCGTAATATATCTGATATACGCGTCTGTCGGTTTTGATTGAACAAATATTATAGTTGGTAATGGTTTGTCCTGTCGTTAAATGAACATGGGTTGACTTTACGTGCTGTAATTTACATTCTCGAAGCACATAGACACTGGCGATGAATATTCACAAAAGGTTCAATATACCCAATTCATATCTGTTTCATATCATAAAATTTTTATTTTGCGAATATAAACGTTTAAAACATCCAGGTTATAAATTGTAATTAGTATCAGAAACGCTGACTGGGTATTTCAAATTATAACTAATTATTCCACATTCTTCTTGCAGGTCTCAGAAATGAGTAAATGTACCCTTCAATATTCAATTTTTTTATACCGACCACCGTGCTTGAAATAGTTAATAAAAATCGATTCTTCAACGGCCTAAAAATAAGTGAATAAATAGTTACTCTAAAAGTATTTCATATTTTTAATAAGCTTTGACGACACATTAAATGATAATCAAATCATGAAAAATATACAAGTTGGCCATGGTCAATTTAATATGCTTCATAAAGTGAACAAGGGAAATTCTTCAATAATAAAAAAATTCTCAAAAAAATTTCCAAGGGAGCTGGTTACATGTATTCCCCAACGAAAATTCTACATTCACAATCCAACAGTGACTTACTGAAATCGTCAAGTCACTTCGACTCAAAATCTTCCAACAGCTGTTTCGATCTTATTAGATTTCATCAGTGCAGCTTATTTGACTTATTGTTCCCCAATACGAATTCGCTCCGAGTCGAATAAGCTGCACTGATGAGATCTAGTAAAACAGAAACAGCTGTATGCAGATTTTGAGTCAGGGTGACTTGACAATTTCTATAATTCACTGTTGGATTGTGAATGTAGAATTCTCGTCGGAGAAAACATATAACCAGCACCCTTGGAAAGTTTTTTGATAATTTTTCAAATTATTGAACCATTTTCCTTGTTCCCATTATGCAGTACATTAATTAGTGACATACTATATGGTTTTATTATTTATGATGATATACAAATTAACATTTTTATAGAACCAAGTGAATTATTAACAGTTTGCACACAGTCAAGAAAGTTTATCATATTCTTCAAGAAGTTTCCAAAATTTAATTTTTTGTAACACAAGTTTCGAGAACAAAGCACTTCGATATAATGAAAAACCTTAAACTTATAGACTGCTTTAGGTATTCAGTGTTTCTTTAAATTTCGGTATTTTTTGCAAAATTTATATTGCACAAATAGCACAATTTTAAGCAGTAAGATGTAACAGTTTGTATTGATTGATAAGTTGTAAAATAGTATTACAATTACCTATTTGTAAATTAAATTTTTCAAGTATGAGTTGTACCTATTTCCTGTAAATTATAAGAAAATTTTGTTGTGATAATAAAAGGAACATTCGTCCTGTTCTAGGAAGTTATTCCTTCCAAGAGTCTAAATTTATATTAACAGTGAGTATTGGTAGATTTTAATTCATTTCATCCCAAGTAAATTCAAGGTTGATAGATGGCATTCATTATTAATTTAAACCTTTTTTTTTTCAAAATTAGGAGAACTTTGTTGTTATAGAGGATGTCAATGAAACAATAACTGTTGAATAAATGATTAAGAACAAGTCCAGTTTTGTTTAATTTCAAATTATCAACGTTGCTAGAAAATTCTAGCATGTTCTTTGATTTGAATATCCTGAAAGAGGTGATTTTAAGCATAATAAATGGAATATTTATTTGGTATTTCAAGATTCAAATCTAAAAAATAATATTTCGAACAAATTACTGAGCCACAAGTTTAACTAAATTTCTGGTTGATAACAACACACTTTCCAACGAATGTATTGCCAGTATTGTCAACTTAATGTTCAGCAGTTCCTTCCTAAACTCACGGATGGCGCAAAGACCAGAAAATTATATGAGTGGAATTTCCTCAATAAAACCGTTTCACTATTTTCACGACCGTTCGGCACTCTGTTTATGTGCCGATAAATGGAAGTTTCAGCTATTTGTCGCACAATTAACACCACCCTCGTTGCATAAAATCTCGTTCCATACGTTTGAAACGGCCTCGTGTATCTACCTCCTCGGACAATTCCATGTTCTGCAGCTACGGCCTCAATTTCTAGGCCTACAAGTTTCGTCGGAGTGCTGGTTTATTGTTAGTACAAGTTTTGTCATTAAGTAGTTGAATAATGCATGCTACCGATCTTTCTACCCTCCACGTTATTCGAGTTCAGTTTTATTAGGTTCATGTTGCTTTTGTACGAAAGTCATACGAGTGCTCTGATTGCTGGTTGTTAATGGACTGAGAGAGGGGATTGAGCGATATAGATCTACAAGTTGGAAATGCAAATATAATATGCCTAAACTCAAGGTGTAGTTTGGGGAAATAATATCAACTTCACATAACAGCTACCTATCTGATTTTCACTTTCTTTTTGATTCTATCGAAGGTCTAACATTTGGAAGTAATATAAAGAAACACTTCTTATTCGCTCAGTCACGTTTCACTCTTCATCATTTATTAGAAGCGTGTTTCATTATAAAAGAGTATAACTTATCCCATCCACTATTATGTAACGTGAATACTTTAAATCTCCTATTCCTTGAATAAACCACTAGGAAAAACTGGAACTCTTTCATAAGAACAAATTCGACAGTTTCAATTGGGTATTCTTTATGTATAACTAAGGTAAAGAAAGGCATTCAAGGGAAAATTGATATAGAATATTTTTTAAATATACTAGACTCGAAATTTTTTGGTCCTTTTCATTGCACTTCTACTTGTACAAAAAAGAAGGAGATTAAATCTATGGTTTATTTATGTGTATCCTTAGTAACAGCCGAAGCACTTTTTTCTTCACCACAATTTGGTGTTCTATTCGGAATAATATTTTAAAAGCTTTGTCAGTGCTCCTCAGAATAGGTATTGATCATAAACGTGCAGGCAGGATTATACGAATTAGTTCATTGCTCTGGTCAGACAAACTGTTCTTTTCAATTCGAAATCATTCGTTATTAACGTTTTTAGATAAAGTTTTACATAAGAAATGAGTACCAGTCTTTATGAGCATGAAGTTAACAATATCGATTTATATTTTATAAATAAAGATTATTCAAAGGAGAAATACAAGAAGTCTTGTATAACCGAGTATATATTTCTTATATTGCTCATGAATTTCCGCAGTTCTGACTATTTCTAACTCGGATATTGAAAAGATTTGATATACACATATATATATATATATATATATATATATATATAAATATATTATATATATATATATATATTATATAAATATATATATATAATATATATATATATATATATTATATATATATATATATATATATATATATATATATATATATATTAGGTATATATCACGAGTAATAGCTGTGAGCGCAAAGAATTATGTTTTTTTACATATAAAATCATCATAGTGTTAGAAAAAAATTGCTTGAAACATTTTAAGAATAAACAATTGAACAATTGGGAACAGCTAGAAATTTGTTTATTCAATCCGAGTCAAATAAGCTGCACTGATGAGATCTAATAAGATCGAAACAGATGTATGCAGATTTTGAGTCGGTCCTTGGAAAGTTGTTCGATAATTTTTTTAATAATTGAAGAATTTTTCTTGTTTACTTGCGAATAAAATCGCAACAAGTATTCACGGAGCCCGCTCTCGTGAGTATGTCTGTCCAGAGTGTTGGAAAACGCTATGTAAACACTTTTTGTCATTTCCATACTTTTATCTCTTATCATTAGAAAAATATATAACGGAATGACTTGTGAAATAGCTGAATATTTATTGCGTACATACAAATTGCCTGAATAATCGAATACGTGTTTGCTTTTGCCAACAAAATTGAATAAAATTATTCGCAGCTACGTGAAAAACGATAATAGACAATTTCTATGTGACCGTCGACAGGGGCTCCCTTTTCCAGTAGAATGGAAATTGTTTATCTATTCCGCACAACACATGCACATAAACGAACGTATTTGATGTATGACGTTTGTGTCACCGAGTGAATAACAAACGACCTAGGCTAGGAAACGAGGGCGGGTAAGCTATTATACCACGATTCCCTTTTTGCTATTCTCATCACCATGCAGATATAATGTACATTCCGTCCAAAGCACGGTAATACACCCAAATTGATACCGAAATTCTCAATAATATGTAAACACAGTCGAAGGGGGTGAACTGGCCCAAGGGTGTAATCTGGATACAAAGGGACAAATCGCATCTGTCGCCGGAGCGTCCGCTTGCCCTTTGATGATTTTCTAGTCACCCACGTACCACTACTCGCTGTTGCAGGGACGGATGGGCGGATTGGGAATTCAGAGATTTTTCCCCAAAAGACAGTGCTGTTAGGGTGAACCAATATCATGGGGCGTAGGAAATTTCGGCCCGGCCAGTTAGCGACCAGATTTTGACAGGATTTTGACCGGTCCCGGGATGGAACGGTCATATTTTTATTAGTGCCATTTTCGGCCCCAACAGTCGAATATTCTATTACTCAAATTTTTTTTAGATCTTTTGTGTTTTGAATAATTTATGAAATGAAAATGCAAGGTATGATTTGTATATTTCTTTTTTTTATTTCCAAATTAAATTTCATCATCACTAACTTACATAAATAATATTTTTACATATAACAACATGCCTACTCTATAGAAAATCTGAATATTACTCATTTCTACAACAGAAATAATATGCTACAGTTTTCACAAAATCTAACGTAGAAATATGCTCCAATTGCAAGTTCTGTACCATTTTTTCTAAAAATGCCAACTTAATTTTTACATTTTTTGCAGTTATATAAATACTTTTCATTTTTGTATGAGCGCCTATTTGGAATTCTTTTAATTTTTCCATCAAAATATATAAAGAAGGATGTGGCGCATAAAAAGAATAATCAAATCTAGAATGAAAATATTCGCAAGCATATGTAGTCCTAATAATTGATGGATTTTTGTTTGCCCATAAGATCGGTGGAAATTGGGCACTTTGAATAATGTACACCTCTACAAGATTATCAGCGTATTTATCAAGAATGTCATTATTTCGCTTATAACTCATTAAATCAATACAAAACAGTCGTCTACTTCTTCTGGAGCTAAATATATCAAGCCAAATGTATGTCTCAGCCATTTTACAATATATATGTAAGAGAAAACGGCAGCTACTAAATTTTACTTAGCAGTGCAAGATGAATTGCTTTTTCGAAATCTACAAAGACTTCTACACAATGTAACGACAATCTAAAAATTTCAAATATCCTTGATTTTAGCAGAACAAATAGATACGAACGAATTAATCCTCCCCTCTGAAAAATGACCCAAACATTGAAATAAGTTATTTCTTCAATAAGAATCGGAAAAGTAGCAGAAATTATATCAACGTTTACATAAAATTCTGGATAAATTACAATTTGATCAACCTTATGAAGGAATATTACGTAAAATAACCATCTGCTAGAAATGAAATTTATATAAAAACTCAATTATTCTGAAGTAATCAGATTTTCCCAAAAAATTGTTATGTATTCGATATTCTATACAAACAAAAGAAAGTTTGAGATATATTTTGCAAATTCAAAACTGAAATCTTCTTAAGTTTTTTTGAGAATGGAATAGTGTATAATTTATTTTTCTCCTATGTGATATCACAATATGCAAATTTTGTTAATTTTTCCTGAAAATGCGGTACCTAGTAGTATTATTGAGTTTTCTCAAGAGAGTATATAAAAGTAGGTTCTATAGAGTATTATCATAAATATCTTATATTTATGACTATTATAATATTTTATTCCTGAATTATTATTTTTAAATCTAGTTCGTCTTCTTCCAATTCTAGATCTAGATGTCATAGCTTGA
Organism: Cynegetis impunctata; assembly: GCA_030704885.1. NCBI lineage: Eukaryota > Metazoa > Arthropoda > Insecta > Coleoptera > Coccinellidae > Cynegetis > Cynegetis impunctata. The sequence goes on from JARQZK010005081.1 coordinate 200,699, forward strand.
ACTACATACACCCCTGCTTTTAACCATGGTCATCCCTTCAGTCTGCCAATATCCCCGCGGATGTAACACATTCAGTGGATCCTTAATAGGGAAACGGCATACTGCTGCTAAATTCGTTAAATAATTTGTATCCCTTTGATCTGCTGTAACCCTTTGCCTTTTTCCACCCAGCTAAAAATATCTGAGTGTCATTCTACACGTACGCAAACGTGTCCCGGAAAAGTATTCCAGATATTTCGGTCAGCCGAAAGGGAAATGGCGTTATTGTTCATGGCTTAAAGCGAATCAGATATTCAACATCCCTTTTGTGAGCGCGTTCTCGGGGTGGCATTTTAAATTGAAAAACGACAAAGGCGCATGTTTCAATCACGTGGATAAATGAATAATTCCATTGCAATGTACGAATTACGGGATGTTCGATGGATGTTTCAACGTGAAAATGGGTCGTAATGATATCAAAGGAAGTGTTGAACTCTGTGATTATAGTAATTTTAGTTATTTTCTGGTTTTTTTAATAGTCCTACATTTGATTGCACAGATAATTACAGTAGAATTGGATGATTATAATTTTTTTCTTCGGAGCAGATGAGCATCCGCGAATACATTTATTGGAAAATTAGGAGTTAAATATCCCTTCTCCATCCTCTTCTATCCATCCATGCCTCATCTCCGAGGTTCCTCTCGCTTATGGACTTCTTAATCACCGTCATCCACGTAGCTCTTGGTTTTCATCTCCTTCGTCTGCCTAAGGGGGTCCAGTTTAATAATATTTTAGGGAGTCTATCTTCTTCCATTCGTTTGACGTGGCCATACCAGGTTTCCCTACTATTTATTTTTGTACTATCTCTTCATTCGTCACCTTCATCATGGATCTGAATTCCATATTTGTGCGCCCCTCCAATCGAGAAATTCGCGCAGATCTTCGAAGTGCGTCTATCTCCACAGCGTTGACTTTACGCTTGTCTGCCCCACTCAGGTTCCATATCTCTGACAAGTACACCAATGTGCTCTTTACCATAGAGCTATATATTTTTTTTTTCGCTCTCTGGATATATTTTTTGACCAAAAGTTGCCATTGAGCGCTCCAATTACTTTTCTCGATTCTATTTCAGCTTTCTGAGGATCCAAAAATATCTTAGAAACACATAAAGAATCCTTTTTCAAATCTCAATAGTTTGTTAGAGCACTTAAACAAAAAATAAGGAACAATATTCAGCAGAGGAAAATCAGTTCATATAATATATATATATATATATATATATAAATATATATATATATATATATATATATATATATATATATATATATATAATAATAATAATAATAATAATATTTATTGATCTCAACAATTATTCACATTACAGATATAACAATATTGCACTGAATAAAATAGAGACAAGTCAAAATGAAAAGAACTTACTTTTTACAAAATGTAATAAATTCATTTATTGAATAAGGTTCGCCGTCCAAAATGAAACTATAAATGCGATTTCTGAATAACTTAAAATCTTCAACAACTTGTAAATGCTTAGGAAGCAAATTAAACAAACGCATGGCCATATACAGAGGTCCTCTTTCAAATCTAGTTGTACCATGGATTGGAAAGAAGAAGGGATGAACTTGCCTAGTATTATTTTTATTGATATATGGTAAAAAATAACTTTTCTGCAACTTGAGGAAGACAAAAAGACGATAAATGAATAGACCAAACACTGTTTGTATTCTGTTGGATCTAAAAACTCCGCGGCAGGATTCTCGAAAGCCCAAACCACACATTATCCTCAATACCCTTTTTTGAATGAGAAAAATTTCGTCAGCACTAGACGAACTGCCCCAAAAGATAATTCCATACGCTAGTACAGATTGGAAACTGGCGAAGTAGAGAGTTCTCATAACTGCAGCCTCTACCTTGCTTCTGATCATGATAAGCATATAAGCAGCAGAGTTCAGAGTGTTTCTCAACTTAGCCGCATGATGATCCCACCGTAGATGTTTGTCTATAGCAACACCCAAGAAATTAACTGAGTCCTCCAAGGTTACAGTATTGCTACCAAGGCACAGAGAGGTAGGATAGCCTTCCACAGACTTTCCGCCGCGAAAGAAGATACCCTGAGTCTTGCTATGATTTAGAATTAGACCTTTGTTGTTACACCACTTATCTACAGCCAAAACCGCATCCCTACCCGCCTGGATACAGGATGCGATATCCCTTGATATAACCAAGAAATTGCTGTCGTCAGCATAAAGAATTGACCTACAATTATCTGATGGCTTTATGTAGCAAAGAGAGTTTACAAAGACAATAAAAAGCAAAGGGTCCAGCACACTTCCCTGAGGAACGCCTCTAGTAAGATGTCGCTCCTCAGAGGAGTGAACTGTACCATTTAAAGTGAGAACAACTCTCTGACGACGATTGCTCAGGTATATATATATATATATATATATATATATATATATATATATATATATATATATATATATATATATATATATATATATATATTTATTTATTTGGGGTTGTGTAGCGGCTGTTACATAATCTAAGATTAATTTTCTAATACTCTTTATACGGTGAGCGCTCTCAGAATTGCTTTATTCCTTCTTCAGTCACTCTACAATCTGATGACAAAAATGTATTTAATATTGATACATTTTTGTTATCACATTGTAGAGTGACTGAAGAAGGAATAGAGCAACTCTGAAAGTTCTCAACGTATAAAGAGTATTGCTTGAATCGAACCGGCTGCGTTTTCGTTGAAAAATTAATCATATATATATATATATATATATATATATATATATATATATATATATATATATATATATGTGTGTTCATAATTCCATTCTGCTTCAGCCATTCGTCCACTATGAAGTGTACGCATAAAATAACCCGCTTTGTTCCCTTATGCATACCCGTACAATGAGACAAAATATTAAAACAAATACGACCTAATTATTCAAAAACAGAATTTGCTTGATTAAAATAGGGGACATAAATGAAGCTTCTAATAAGGATGTAGCAGAGTTACATGTACATTTCGTTCGTTGTCCAAATGAATTCAATTAGTGACACCACAAATGAAAATACATACCTACATGTTGCCAGATCAGATTTTGTTTGAAATTTTCCAAAAAACCCAAATGTGATATCTCTTATATAACCAAGTATAAGCATATATGTATAATAATTATCATATAGGTATAATAATTATTATATAGGGAAACGTAGATATGCAGACTCGAGATTTACGTGCGCGAATTGGTCTATATTAATATTTCTTGAGATATTTTGCATTATATGTTTGGCCTTTCAATAGGGTGAAATTGATTCAAATATATTTTCCTTTATAATAAATGTTGTTTATTCAATTGAAAGTTCAAATTGAAGTTGGTTCAGATAGAAGATAATATAACGAATCAGTTGAAAAAACAACAACGCTCACAAAAAAAAATACGAAAAGCAAAGAGAGTATAATAAATAAATATTCCTGATGAATATCGCTTATGAAAATGCCCTCAAGCTTGTGTGCGGTGGTTCTGCTACCTTCATGATAGAAGAAATCTTAACATGCCTGTGACAATAGGATGAAATACTACTTCAGGTTGATCAATTATGAAAGTGATGAAGCAAAATTTCTTCATTATTGAATATAATAAATCTCATATGTTCTTCGTGTTATTAGTGTACAGTATATAGGAAGATGAGACAATTCATGAAATCTATCCTATTTACATCATCCTTTCAATACCGAATGATTTATAACATGCTAACTTCCAGAAAGATGAAGATGTGCTACTACTCAGTATATTTTACATTTCAAATATATATTATTCGTCTATTAATGCAGTAACTGCGTATTTGCTTAATCTTTAGAATTATTTATGCGTTGCTGGGATTCCTCTGCCATGAGACTATTCTTCCAATATGCATATCAGTTCTATTCTAATGGATAGGTTTTGTTCATTGGGGTCTTTTATCTATCTGCATAAGGAACATTCTCTAGAAGGAAAACATATCGTTATTCTTCCCCTTTTGGGCACATATACTCTACGCATTTTATATTGTATTTTTACTGAAATGTAGATGCTGGAATGTGTTATCAATTTAGGAATTGCAATTTTGCAGTGCTTATGGCATAATTGAAATTACTAAAGTTTGACTTGCTTATTGAGAGTTTGTTTTACAATTCTTGAAATTCCATTTACAGACTTTGGTCATCTTTTTTCCTCTGTACGGAATAGACAGATAGAAATAGACGAAAACATGTTGACGATGTTAATATATCAATAAATTCTTCAAAGACATTGTATTCAATATAAATAACGTTATAACTCATTCAAAACTCTTTATAATGTGGATGGACACAAGCGAGTATTTCGCATATGTTTCAGCATCCACCCTCATGGGCGTGCAGACTGTGTACATTGCCCAGTTAATATAAATGCATGATGACCACTAAAACTCGTAGATATTTACAATATACACATCTTAGCCGGGATTCGAACTTATTTTCGAGCTGTATCAGACCACGGTTGGTTTATATTTAAAACACTTGTTACTAAAGAAATGTCAGAAATCTGGCGTATTCACACTATTGAATGTGGATTCAAACTTGATGACGAATTCATCTAGTGTTCGATATTTTCAACCATACCTGATTTCTAAGAGTTGCTTGACAAAAGCAGACGTCACAAATGTACCTAATTTAAATTAATTAATTCTGATAGAGCATCACAGCTGATCTCTCGTGGATCAGGTACTCATCATGATTTGAAATTGATGCATTTTTCATTCAAGATATTCACTCATGACTTCATTATTAATACAAACAAATTCAATTACCACATGTCGTTATTTCCTTTAACAAGCAACTTAATTCATTTAAATTTGTTTTAACATTTCTGTATGTGTATTCTTCAAACAGAACTACGTAACCGTTCAATTTCTTTATCCTGAATTACTATATTTACTATTATGTCTACAGTGCGTAACCTGACACTACAGCACTGAAAATTGTACACCCAACATATTTTAGTATTGAGACTAAATTTCGGAAAGCTTATACCTATTTGTTTGAAGTTGAAGATATTACAATAGTGGTTTATAAAAACAATTTAAGTACGTTTCGGTGAAACTTCACATTCTTCAGATGCTGAATGCAAACTAAATATATTTCTCCCTTATATCGAATACAAGAAATTAATAGATGATAAATTTGTGTGAAAAGGGTAAATAGAAGGATGGTTACACATAATTAGTAAAATGGGGAAACCCCATTTTAAACTGCAAGTCAGATAGTTCGGTAATTTTGAAAAGATTCAGAAGGGGGCTTGTAGTATGATCAACTTGGCTATTCAATAAGAGACCCGAATGTTTGTATTTATTTATCTGTAAAGATTCTAGAAAATTAAGTTTAATTCCCTTAATTTCACCGTTTAATAAGTCAAAATTGAATGTGTGATTTTTTTGGATCAAATGGTTTGCATTACGCGAATCCGACTTTCAACTAACAAAGCTATGTTTGTCTTCTGACATTTTGGTCTAAAAGCTTCTGAAAGTTCTACTAATGTGATATGTTTATTAATTTACATCATGTATCAGTCCAATCAATTCCAAAATTCAAGTTAAAGCATAACGATTGTGGCGTAAACCAGTCAAATAATTTCATCTTAGAGTGTAGGTAGGGAAAAACAATCCTCAATTATCTGTAATGCTCCGAAAATGATAATTTTAAATTCTGTATGTTATCGCGATTCCTCACTGAAATACTTCGGCCCATTTAGATTGATATCTCGTTAATATGCCAGGCTTTTCACATTTATTCATTATAGAAGTGTTTTCACCCAAGGAATTATATGTGCATGCATGTCGCCCAGCTATTAACGTAATATACTTACGTATTCCAAGAATTTTTATGGATTGAATTCTTGACAATTAGGAAATGCCCAGAATTCAAAACAAGTTATAAACATATTTAAACAATAGTTAAAAATAACAATTTACACATTTATTATAAGAAATAACGCATGACGCACGTTTCGGTGGAACTTCACCTTCTTCAGATGCTAATGGCAAACTAACTATGATTCTCTGTTATATCGAAAACAAGAAATGACAAATTATGTAGAAGGGGTAAATACAAAGATGGTTACAAATAATTATTAGAAAAGGAAAAACCAATTCTGAACTGCTAGTCAGGTAGTTCGGTGATTTCGAAAAGATCAAATATAACAGCCTCACTTTCATCGGAAATTCGAGTAAAAAACTTAAATCTCTCTTATCTAAACACAACATTAACATTGCTTATCGTACCGGTAATAATTTAGGGAATCATATAAAAAATAATAAATCCAAAGTACATAAAGATAATAAATCAGGAGTTTATAAAATTAATTGTGGCGATTGTGACAAGTTTTACATTGGTAAAACTTTCAGAAGTTTTCAAACTAGAATTTCAGAACACAAACGTAGCTTTGTTAATCAGAAGTCGGATTCACATTATGCGAACCATTTAATCCAAGAAAATCACACATTCAATTTCGATTTTAAAATATTAAATACTGAAAGTAAGGGAATTAAACTTAATTTTTTAGAATCATTACAGATAAATAAATACAAGCATTCCGGTCTCCTATTGAATAGCCAAATCGATCATACTTCAAGCCCCCTTCTTAATCTTTTCAAAATCACCGAACTACCTGACTAGCAGTTCAGAATTGGTTTTTCCTTTTCTAATAATTATTTGTAACCATCTTTGTATTTACCCCATCTACATAATTTGTCATTTCTTGTTTTCGATATAACAGAGAATCATAGTTAGTTTGCCATTAGCATCTGAAGAAGGTGAAGTTCCACCGAAACGTGCGTCATGCGTTATTTCTTATAATAAATGTGTAAATTGTTATTTTTAACTATTGTTTAAATATGTTTATTAATTTACACCAAGTATCGGCCCAATCAATCCAAAACAAGTTATAAAGTTTTTTAGAGTTGTCATCTACTGTTTCGGCCCTTTCATTGATCATGAATTAGATACTTATTAGCGTAATAGACTAAGGTATGCAAATAGTTTATATGGATAGAAGTTTTGACAATGTACAAAATCCTCAGTATGTACAAATTTATGAATACTCAAAATATGTTATAAAGTTTTATTTTTGTAAACATTATTTGTTGATTTTACCTTACATACGGTTGCTATAAATACACTCATTATGCCCTAGGGCGTTATGAGCGGGCATTATGGATCATAACGCCCGTTCATTGTACGAGGACAACTGAAGCAACTTCCATTGATTAATCATAATCTTTGTCGTATACGACTCTGGATTTCTGCGGCAATGAATTATTCGCAGCTTTGGCTGCATTTTCTATGATATTCTTGGGTAAATTCATTCTCATTTTCATTATTTCTATAAGACTACATAAAGAAAGCAGCAATGACCTTCGCTAAATTTGATGACAAAAATATTCACAAACGTCAAAATATCAACAAATGACATGCCTACTATGAGGAGGAAAATGGAAAGTATAGGAGCAATGAACCAATTTTAAAATGGATTTTTCATTATAATAAAATAATTTTTTCGTGAAAAATAAAATCTTGTATGCACCACGTGCATAACGCTCATCGGGCGTTAGGATCTATATAACGCACTTGGTACATAAATTACTATTTCATAGATGTCATCTTTCATTGATCAATTTGAATTATATACTTAGGCTTGTACGATATACCTAATATATGTTTTTAATATTTTTTTGAATAGTTGTTTTTATGCAATTAGGCTATTCCGAACTAAGGATAATGGATATATTCACTAAGTATTTTGATAGTTATAACCTGAAAATTATTGAAACTTTTATTTCTTTTATAAAGTATATGTATTTTACATAAACAATTTGTTAAATCTTTGTATGTATTTCTTAAGTTTTAGTTCGAAGATAAATTCTGATATTTCGAAAAATAAAGTATGAAAAAGTATCAAAATAAATGACCACTTAGGTATTCCTTTTTTTTTCATAAAAATCTCAAAGTCAAATGGGATTTTTAACAAATATTTATCAGTGTTGAAAGCACGCTTTTGTCCAACGAATGCATTTCAAGGACTTTCATTTACATATTGATATAATGATTGAACGTGTTTTCAAATACTTGAGAGAAATCAATATGAACAAATAAGCTAGTATATGCGAAAGAAAGTAGCTTTCTGTTTCATAGATGCGCATTTCGGCATGATTTGCATCCATACCACGACCACATGGCGATATGCTACTATAAAGTATGAAAAAGTATCAAAATAAATGACCACTTATTTCTTTTTTTTCATAAAAATCTCAAAATCAAATGGGATTTTTTTACAAATATTTATCAGTGTTGAAAGCACGCTTTTGTCCAACGTATGCATTTCAAGGACATTTACATATTGATATAATGAATGAACGTGTTTTCAAATACTTGAGAGAAATCAATATGAACAAATAAGCTAGTATATGCGAAAGAAAGTAGCTTTCTGTTTCATAGATGCGCCATTTGGGCATGATTTGCATCCATACCACGACCACATGGCGACATCCTGCCCACCGTCCCTTCCTTATATTTATTTCAAAGAAAAGGAGCTCGAAAATTCCTCTTGTCTCGAAAAAAGAATGAACCCGTATCGGAAGGTATTTCACTCGCTACAAACGTCGAAAAATACCGAACAATTTGCTTTTGAAAAAACCGAAACTTCGCGTAGCGATATATAAGGAAGGTAATTTTGCATGTAACGTGTTTCGAAAAGGTTTCGTCGCATACCAGCTCCTTACTTTACGAAACAATTTACAAGATGAATGTGGTCGCCAACGTATTTCGAGGGAAATTCCCGAAATTCAGTACTACGGCAAAGACAAATTCTTCCGCGTTTAAGAAGAGGTCGAGTTCAAGCGAGCTTAGCGGTGTTGCCCAACGAAAGAACAATATTAATATTCAAGACGTGTATTTAAATACCATAATTACACATTTTCCCTCGATTTTCATCGAGGGCGCAAATATTGCGCCCTCTATCGTGTGAACAATATTCATTTCCTCTTCAAAATGCTTCAAAATTACGCCCTTTATCGTGTAAACAACGCTAAAATACATAAGCTCTTACATACATACATCGAAACATATATATATATATATATATATATATATATGTATATATATATATATATACCTATATATATATATATTTATATATATATATATATATATATATTTATATATTTATATATATATATATATATATATATATTTATATATATATATATATATATATATATATATATATATATATATATATATATATATATATATATATATATATATATATATATATATATATATATATATATATATATATATATATATATATATATATATATATATATATATATATATATATATGAAATTGAGTTTTTGGTGCCAAGCATCATAAAAAGTCATGAAACGAAAAACTATCTTGGTCTTAGGTCCAACTTTGCTAATCGCACCCATTTTAATAAGCAGGTTTCCAAAGTGAAAACAGGAATCGTATATTTATTATTATAGAAATATTTATATAGGATGATAATTATTGATTGTAGTAGTTGAAAATGCATTGAAATTCTCAAGAAATATAATACAATTCGATAGTAGTTCATAAAATTTATAAAATTTGTTGCTTTTCTGTATCGCTCCTGCAAGTAAGTTTATAAACCAAAATAATTTCAAAAAATCCTAGAAATTACGATACACCCAGCTTCAAAGATTTATTCATAATATGATAATTTTTATATAATATAATCATTTCATATCCATTTTAAAACAGTCGAATTATTCCATCCCGAAAATAAAGATGCCACATTATATTAAAGTCTAATTCATAGAGATACATTATTTCATCTGTCATCAATTACTTTACTGAATATATTCAAGAAATATCTCCATTATTAGTTAATCATATTATATTTTAATGATTTTTATATATTATAGTATGAAATGTGCTTTTCTCTTTACCTTTGTGTTACGACTGAAGGTGAATAAACATGAAACCGTACGTCCAGTTAATTTTGTAAATTCATTGCGTAGGGAAAGGCAAGTTAAAGGAAATTGTATGTTGTCTAAAATTTCCACTATTTTTTTTTCGAACCATGGTTGCACATCTATAAATCAACACGTTCATATTAAGACAGTCATCGCAAAATAACCAATTCGCCCTGAATCCCAACTTCTGAATGCAGCGCGTCCTGCGAAAATCCCAATAAGTTTCAGCACGATTTAAGGATTTTCCGATGAAAGCACCAAATCAACCATTCTGGTATATCTATTCAATCTCCAAAGCGACTCGCCGTCATGCCAGTAGTCGATTGAGAGGAAAGCAATAAAGCAGGCATGTGTGTTTTAGCCTACGGCCTCGAAAATATTAAAACCACGACTGATCTTCCATTCTCGAGATTAAAAATTTTGTTCATTTGCCTTCCAAAAACTTCATTCTACAAAACTTTATTTGTTGTAGAGGAAAATACTGCAAGCGTGGTATAATATTGCCGCAGGAGGTATTGCAGCGTTGCAATTCCGTTATATTTAGCTCTCTGATGTCTGTACTCTCAACTCTGTACTGTACATTAATATGGGCTTGTTTGTGTGTCGCTGAGATTGTGTTGTATACAATCCGTTTGTTTTGCGAGGAAGAAGAATACAATATTATGCGCTTTTTCGGTTAGGTACGGACTTTACTGAAAGTTTTTGTGTTCTGGGTGTCTCTCATTTTGTTTGCTATGCGAATACAACGGACGACTTTCTACGACACAGATGGAAGAGCCTTGCATTGCTTTTATAAACATGTCAGCTATCAAATGTTATCTGAAAAATTGAAGAACTAATTAGGTTAGTAATAGCAAACTAATGAATTTCAGGTGAAGGGTAACGTTTGTAATAGTCGATTGATAAGCACAGATAGCATACACATAAAAACAGATTAGAGAATAACTTATTATTGAAAAGATTTTCCCTGTTATCTTCGGAGGACCGTAGAACTTACCACTCTTGCGTATTTATCTATACCTAAACTCATAAATTCTCCAGTTCATTCGATATGCGAAGTTCAATTAGATATGCGAAAAAATTGATCTATTTTCGAAACCAATTGGAGTGTTTAAAAAATAGATAAAACATATTATTTAAACTCTGCGAGATTTAGAAAGCAAATGTGAAATAAATATATTCCTCTCTGTTCGTATATGTTATTTCATTCTTCCATGTAATGGTATTGTGTTTCTCTGCCTTTGTTGCTTTTTTTCACTTTTATATTCTTTGCAATTACATTTTCTATAATTACTGAATGAGTTATCAAAACACTGTATTTAGTTTATAATTCTCAGATTTTAGTTCTTGTTCACGTTTACATGTAGGTATATATTATATAAAGCTGTCCTGTGGGTGGGTCTTGTACCTGTTTGGGCAATAAATATAATTTTTTTCAAACTGATAGTTAAAACTGATAGATATGTATAATTGTCCACCTAACTAAAATATCCTGTAATTATATTATTTCTTAATTGGCTATTCAATAACGATTTATAACTTTCGTTCTGAGATGAAACCAAGACACACTTTCTTTCAAGAGTATTTATTTATTCACTCAACTTTTCTCTTCAGAAATCGCTATATAAATATGAAGTTTTCTATAAAGGTTATGAAATTTTGACAGTCTACGGAAAAGAAAAAGTTAAAAACAAAGGAATTGATATAAAATCAATATAAATATAAATTATTAATTATATTAAAATGACGCTTTACTGGACAAGTATATTTTACGTCCTCTTGTTAAACCTTGAGAATAATCGTATTACGTATTGTTGAGTATTTTTGTAGCATTTTCTTTGGTTTGTACGATGTAGTTTATTCCACTCGCTGTCGTGGTCACTGATTTTCCTTCCTCTTTCTACAAGATGATCATATATCATAAATCCTCATTAAAAGACCAAACCATGTTATTTGAATGCAAATTCAGTTTTACATAATAATAAAACAGAAGTATATTACGCGAATCATATAATCATACCTTATTAGCTAGATATTAATTGAAAATTATTAAACAGCAGCTATGAATTACTGAATAATTCCATATGGAAAGACGTCTGAGTTTACGTAGTGGATTATTTGTTATGTGAAATTTATAAGAAATTTAACTACTGCAGATGCAGCTTTTTTTGAGGTACTCGAAATACTCGAAAGGGCGATATGAAACTAAAGATTGAGTAGTATCTTGGAAAAATATTTAAAAATTAAGTAAAAAAATAATTTTCTGAAAATTTCGAAATAATTTTCTGGAATAACTTTTTACTATGAAGTTTAATCAATCTTAGTTCAAGTAACAGACTTCTTTTAGTATTCAGTATTGATATTGAAAACATTTAGTCTACACAACATTATTGAAATCGAATTCTTAAAAATAATTTGTCATTTTTGATATGACTTTAAGTTAATATATAATATTTATTAAGTAATTTTCATGGAAATATATAGGACGTATTTGATAAAATTGATATTTAAATACTATCAAAGCGTTTAGGAAATGTATATAGTCATACGTTCAACAATTTTTTTAAATAAATTTTATATAATAATAAATTTTTTTTTTCAGTTTTCAAATGATGCACCTAATGGAGAATCGGTGTGTCTACAGGGACCAGATTGTTTTATGGTGAGTAGAATAAATCTCTAAATACTGTTATCAACATACCCATAGCTATATCAAATGTATAAATAATTTTCACCAAAACTTTTATACTTAACAATAGAATTATATTCGCTCCCAATATAATTTTGATTTGCGACTACATTTTATGTAAATTCCACTGAAATATCTTCATTTAAAGGGTAAAAACGGAATCCTATTATTAAGACTTCGCTGTCTGTCTGTCTGTCTGTCTGTCGCCAGGCTGTAGAACCGCGATAGCTAGACAGTTAAAATTTTTACAAATTATATATTTCTATTGCCGCTAAAACAAAAAATACTGAAAACACAATAAAATGATTATTTAAGGGGGCTTCCATACAACAAACGCGATTTTTTCGCCTTTTTTTCCTGGATATCAAGAATGGCAATAGGTACGCACTTGAAATAATTACAAAATACTCAGTTGTATTTTTACTCCACTTAAAGAAGAATTGTTCTATTTTACAATGTGTGTTATGCTTCAATCAAGTGTAAATTTTTTCTGTATAATATACTTTTTCGTTTTCGCTTTATATTAAACGAGCTTATCCGTCATTAAATACGTATTAATCGGTAAACATATATACTTAATTGGTTGTTGAAATGCTCGAAGGTACATTTAAAGTACCTCACTTTATTTGTTTTGTTTTCGCATATTCAGTTAATTGCATTCTTTGGCTTTCTCGAAGTGTAGTATATTACAAGTATATTATACCCGAAAGTATCTTTTTTTCGATGATTTTCGTTCCGAAACCCGAACCACTCCAGGCCAACTCGTTCCTCTTCGGCTACGCCCCGAATCGTCGGGCCATCCAACTTATCCAGGTGCATTCGTAATCGAAAATGCGCGCGGACGTTGTCGTATTACTATTATTAAATCCCTTTCGTGATATAAGCCGACTTGGTCCCTGGCATAAATTATTCCAATCGGTATTATCCCTTTTCGAGACCTGTCATTTTCACAATTAGACAAATAGCCACGGTTACCATCTCCGCACATTAGCCGGCGTTAAAGTCTCGTAGTAGGCTATACTTTGGTAAACAATTGTTTCCGTTCTCCGAGCTGATATCTGCGTGTGATCTCTCATTAAAGCGGCGGTAGCGGGTCACTTTTCTACGCCGATATGAGAATAGGTACCTACCTACTATATGTGGACGATATAGTTCCTGATTCCAACTGAATTTCACTCTTTGTCAGTTAGGCCAGTCAGTTTACATAATCAATTGACAATAATTACAAAAGTTTTCAAAGTTTAATGTAGGTTCAGGAAAGAGATAGAAACAAACTATGAAATTTTGCAACCTTGTTAAAATTGAAATAACATTGAACATTGCCTTATGCTTGTGAAAAAAATTCCAAAAGTTCTGCGAACTTGGAGTAGTATTAAATATATTATTTCATATAACGTATCAAATTTGCAACCAATTTAAGGGTACGGAACATTTTTTCAATTCAAAATTAACGTTTTTCTCTGATAAACTGACCAAAAAAAATCCAAAAGTTTGGCAAACTTGACAGATACTTCGGAAAAATATACCGAACAGTTGTATAAATTTGCAACCTTTTACGTTGATAGGAACATGTTTATTTATAATTTTTTTAATTCGTGGTAATTTTTCCGGCAAGATGGTCTCCAAATAATTACAAAAGTTTTTTTTTTTTTTGCAGAACTTTCGGAATTTTTTTTGCTCAGTTTATCAAAGAAAAACGTAAATTTCGAATTAAAAAAATGTTACCATTGAATTGGTTTCAAATTTGATACCTGATATGAAATAATATATTCAATACTACTCTAAGCTTGCAGAACTTTTGTAATTTTTTTCACAAGCATAAGGCAAAATTCAATATTACTGCAATTTTGACAATATTCCGGACTTCGGAAAAGGTTGCAAAATGAGATTTGTTCCTTTCTATATGTAGCATTTAGTTGACCAAAGTTCAGAACTTTTGGAATTATTGTTAAATTCACGATTTCCAATGTCTAAACTGACTGGCCTAAGTATTGAATTCTATTCACTAGCGCAGGGATGGCGAACCTTTTTTGATGTCCGTGCCACAAAGTCATGAAAAATTTTTTTTAAATAGGTAACGTGCCACAATTAAATTTTTTTTCGAAATGTAAGCATGGTGAGAAACCATACGTGAGTATAATTAAATGAACAAATATAAGCAATTCTTCTGTAAACAATTTTTTACTAATCAATGTTTCACAAAAAGCAATAGAGAAATAAAATTCACGAAACTATACGTAAGTATATATAATTGAATAAACAAATAAAAGCAATTCTTCTTCAATCAAATTTTTTATTAATGAATGTTTTACAGAAAGTAATATGCTAGAAACCAAATTCACGTTAAAAACAATTGTTTTTAATTTGATTTTTGTTGCTGTACACAAGATGATAAAAATTTAATATCTGGCTTATAATTAGGTAATTTTAACAGTACGCATGCAGAGCTCGACTCATCCGTTATTCTATTCCTATAATTATTTTTTATAAAATTTAATTCTGAAAATAGAGAATCACATGCCCACATCGATGAAAATATTGATAAAATTGCCTTTGCTAATATTTTTAAACAATTAAACTTGTCAGGAATTGAATTCCATGTAGTTAGAATTTCATCTTCTGCAATTTTATTTATTTTATCCAATAATCGATTACTTTCAATAATTCCTATATCATTTCTCAAAACAACAAATTTTTGGTTCCATATGGTACTTGAGTGAAATTCAACTAATTCCATTTCTAATTCAGTAAAATTGAACCACCCAAGGACTTTTAAAATTAATTTTTCAAATGGTATTTTATCAGGATATAAAATAAATTTTAAAGTTTCTTCAAATTCTCTACACTGCGTAAATCTTGCTGAAAATTCCTGAATCAGGCATTGAATTACCATTGAAAATTCCTTCGTTTATTTGGCTTTTCCTGACATTCACTTTCAGAAAAAAAAATTTTGTATTCGGAAAATATTTATATGAATTTAAAAGAATATCACGATTAAAAATCTGTAATTTGAAGAATGCTTTAAGTCAAATATTATAATGACTGTTTTATTAACACCTTGTAGTTTTATATTTCATTCATTTGAAGTGAGAGCATAAATCAGTGAAAAAAATATAACTTATCCAGCCATTCTACATCCGATAATTGATTGTATTGGTTAATAATGTTCTCATTATTTAGAAATAATCTTATTTCCTTCAAACAATCTACAAATCTTTGCAAAACATTTCCGCGGCATAACCAGCGTGGATTATTGTATAAAAGTAAGCTATTGTACGACGAGTTTACTTCGTTTAACAATTCTTTAAAATTTCTTCTATTTAGTGCTCGTGCTGATATAAAATTGACTAATTTTGTTACAAAACTGAAATTATCATCAAATATTTTAAAACGCAATAAATTTTATCTAATGCGCATCTTTATATACTTCCAGAGAATTCATGCGATATTGAAATAATTATAAAATAATTTGAGGGTTCTAGTTAACATACTAAGATAGGCATTCAGTACTACAAATTTATATCATAAATTATAAATTAAGAGTAGATTAATAATTTTGTTTTTGTGCGTGCCATCAAAATTTTCAAACGTGCCACTTGTGGCACGCGTGCCATTGGTTCGCCATCCCTGCACTAGCGGATTGGCGCCCTAGGCCCCGTTTGATGCGCCAACTTTTTTAATTCATTTTATTGAAATATAATTTTGAAATATAGCTACTAAATGTTGTAGATAAAAAAGTAATAAACTTCAGACAGATGAATATTGAATAATAAAATTAATTTTTTTAAATTATATTATAATTTGTGAATTTCTTTTTACTTGCTTTGGTCCACCCGAAAAAGTCCATTATATGGTCATAATCAATTTCTTGGACTAGTGTCCCATACTTGCGCGTAAATAGATTTTTAACCCTTTTCAGGGTGTAAAAGATTTTTCTCCTGAACAATTTGTTGTTACTAGAAATTGTTCAGGAAAAAAATCAGAAATTCAGGAGAAAAAACAGAATTATTATTACTCAGATTCATACATTATTTCGAGAGCAAATGGAAACTTTTTAAAATAATGATCTTGTTAAGAGAGCAAAGTTTATTCAGAATTTAGTGAAACTAAAACAATATTCTCATTAGGGCCATGTTTAATGTAACATATTATCATGAAAATATAAAATGAGAACAATGAGTAATCACGCTATCATTACTTTGCAATGAATATAGTATTCTGCGTAACTACCAATATTAGTATATCTGTATATATGTATATATGTATATATATATATATATATATATATATATATATATATATATATATATATATAAATATATATATATATATATATATATATATATATATATTTTTTTTTTTTGACAAGATCAGTGTTTACGTGATGAATATGTCCGAAAGTTTAAAACCACGTAAATTATTGATTATGGAGATAGTTTAACTGTAAAATTTGCATCGATTTGATTTCAGACCGTTAACCTTTAGATACTTATCTCATTATTATTAAGAGAGCTGTTAATCATTAAGGAAACATAAACTCAATTAAAAAATATATAATCTACATTAATGATCTTGATAATACAATATTTCTGAAATTTTTTTTATAGTATTTCCTAAAATTAAACTCAATTCTTTTCACATATCCTTGAATTCATTTCTTGGAACATTTAAAAATATTCCGTTTTGTGTCGATATAGGGGCCATTATTGTACTAATTGCTATGAGAGAAAATATAAATTAATTTTTAGCTATGATGAAATCATCTTTAATTTAGTTGATTATTTCGTTTTGGGGAACTAAATTATATGAAGGTAGATCCTACTTTTTAAAATAAAATTATGTATGATAAAACGGTAACTGATCAATTTAAATTGATGTTTGTATCAGAAACTGTTCAGGTGTTGGAATATTTAATATCACTTAAGGGCTCCATATATGTTAGGTTAAGTTAAGGATGGCGTGAGGTAGGGAACTATTAAATTTTTTTTATCTGATTAGAAGTGGCATGAATTGCTCCAGGAAAGAACCAAATATGTCGTTTTAAAAATATATACAAGGTGCGTTAGATGATCGTTTTTCCGAAAATTAATATTCTTTTGATGCCTTGAAAATTATGTAAAATTCACTTGTTATTGAATAACGATACGTCAACAGGTGGAAGAAAACATAAATTTTTGAACATTTCTAATTTATCATAATTTGTAGTTGCCTATCGTTTTTGTGATGTATTAAATTAGTAGAAAACTACAGAAAAATAGGTATCTAGAATATTTTAAATTCTGAAAACAACTGTATCATGTGATTCGACTCATTTTAAGAAAAAAACTACCTATGAAAGTATGTCCTATAAGTCTTAACTTTTGAGATACAGGGTGATTGATACAGGTGACATTTTGAAAGAAAATCAGTTTTTTGATAACTGAGATAGTATTGTGGAAAACTTCATAAAATTTGGTAGATGTCTTCTATGCATCAAGGTGAATTTTGTGATTCACGAAAATTTTCAATTTCTCTACCAGTGGTGTTCGTACGGGTTTTGCAATGAATATTTCAGGAGAAAAAATACTACAATTGTACAAAAAATGTAACGAATATTATAGAGTTGTCTACAATATAATCTAAGTTATTACTAAAAAAATTATTTCTTTTCAAAATTTTATCACACGGTATCTCAAAATTTAAGACTTTTAGGACAGATGTTCATATATAGTGTTTTTTTTAAATGAGTCAAAGAATTACCCCCTTAAATATTATTATGTCTTCAAGGAACATCCTGTACATATATATATATATATATATATATATATATATATATATATATATATATATATATATATATATATATATATATATATATATATATATACATATATATATATATATATATATATATATATATATATATATATATATATATATATATATATATATATTATTGGGTAAATGAAGACAAGCTTACGATTGGGTTGTTATTGCCTTCAATTCTCATGTAGGTATTGGAAATGTATACACCTGTTCCTAGGACATTTTTTGTTGCAATTTAGTATCGAGAACAAAACACATTCTTCTTTAGTCTTGAATGAAGTGTCATTATGTGGATACTCCTGGCGATACTAGCTACAAACTAAATACATAAGAGCACTATAGTCATCTTATGAGAAAATATAGTTTATCTGACACAGTACGTAATGTAAACCTTCTTCATGAGATGCTGTTTTTACTGGTGAGGATTTAAAAAATCTATAGCAGATTTACGAAGTTGGACTTCTATTCCCAAGAATTTTTAGCATTGGAAATGATGGAAATATAAACTAGAACAATATGCCAATATTGAAAGGATTTTACATATAATATAGTAAGGTTAGGTTAGGTCTAATGAAAACCAAAGAAATATTTAAATCCAGAATGAGATTTTTTCATTCTACACGCACATTAGCCTTTGTAAAACTAAAAAGATTCACTTATGGAAATTAATGATATTAATTTTATCGTATATCAATAAAAACCAAATGTTTTGTTGAATATAAAAACTGGATTTTATCTAATAATCAATTTCTTGTCAGCTTTGTGGTACCATAATGTCAATATGATTGAAGAAATAAAAGAGAGTTCATTTATTCACATAATGAAATATCAACAATGTTGAAGATAAATAAGGTTTTGAAGGATTGAGAATTCTAATAGTTCAAAAACTATAGAGGTCGATTAGGTGAATTAATCAACAGTTGAAGAACCAGGGGCAAGCTCGTGGCTAAGCCCATCGAATCTATTAGCAATTGCGCTTGAAGGCTCCCTCCTTTAGGTATAATTACATTAGCTTCGGAATGAACTCGTTTAACACAATCTACTTCAAATCCAGTACACATAGTTAGGTATGTACAACAAGGAATGTATTTATTATAACTTATCGTATAAAAATCAATCGGTTTCCAATGGGTGCGTATTAGGTAACGGTAATTATTATATTTGAGTTGTTTAATTACTCTAATTGAACACCTGTTGGTATACAATCGGAACCTGCAGCTAGAATAAAAGTAGATTTTTTCATGTTATTATACGTTCTGCTATAATTACTTCAAAGGCCGGTTGCGTAAAGTTCTTTGGCCTCTCTAGGCGTACATGGGCGGCGTAACATGGAACACGGGAATAGGTCACTTCACGTCTATTTCAGTTTTTCTAAATGTTATATATTATATGAATAATTGAGGTTCACTACCGGAACATAATTATTCAGTGAAAATTATCGTTTCTTTCAACATTTCATTATTTGTAGTTGGCTTGTAAAAAATTCAACACAATTACTTCCACATCAAAACGTCATGGGAAGTATAGTAACGGTTCAAATTTTTTTCATAGCTGAATCGGTTTGAAATGCCCCAAAACGTCCAGAAAAATTTATGTCGTTCGGTAGGTCAGACGGTTCATTAGTTCTCTCGATAACTTTTGAAGGATTGAGCAATTAACTTCATAAGAGAACAGTTCGGATGGTTTTTGATCCAATTTCGGCAGGGGAAGGGTGTGAAATGGGGTGTTAATTAGGGAAAGAAGTAGTTTTTCGTTGAAAATCGAGTAATATGTCGTTTCAGGAGTTTTTTGGTATACAGATTTCGATTATATAATCGACATTACATTACAATAATTTTCAATTTCCACCCACTTTTCTACGCCACCCACTATTTTGAGTTAAAACTCAAATTATTGGTGGCGTAAAAAAGTGGGTGGAAATTGAAAATTATTGTAAAAGTCGGATAAAATGTCTTTTAAGAAGTTTTCAGGTATACACTTTCCGATTTTATAGAATACTTGATTGAGAAATACAAAATTATCAAGGAAGGCAGAGAGGGCGAAAAGAAAAAGAAGTAAGAATGAAAAATTGTTGAAAAGATCGAGTAGTTTTTAAGTTACCATGAGTTGTTGCTTTTTATAATGAAATTATACCTACCGCGTATTCTCAAACCGGATTATCTGAAAGTGATGTGGAAGTGATGATTTAATTTGCTTCACTTAAAGTATTAGCTATTCTATTTTGTCTGGCACTAGCCCATAAAATATATGAATCATCCATATAGAAAACATGAATTGATTCAAAATTTCATATGATTTCTCTTCATTTTGAATGCTTAATATCCATCATTTTGTAAACTATTGGATTCAAGTTAATCAAAGAATATTTCTATATCGTATATATCAAAACAATGGTTTATAAAAACAATTCAAACATTTATTATGAGTATAATTTACGCACCGAAACCGCGTCATGCATGACGCACGTTTCAGTGAAACTTCACCTTCTTCAGACACTAAATGCAAACTGAATATATTTCTCCGTTATATGGAATACGAGAATTAAATAGATGACAAATTGTGTGGAAAGGAAAAATAAAAGGATAGTTACAAACAATTATTGAAATAGAAAAACCTTTACCTTTGTTTTTATAAACTATTGTTTTAATATGTTTATTATTTAACATCACCTATCGGCCCAATTAATCCATAATGTAACGTTTATGTTTGTAATAACAAAATTTGTCGATTTTCCAATTCAAATATCAGCTATTCGTGTTGCACAACCCCATAAAATAATCAACGGAAAGCAACAGTGTATCTGAATTCTAATACCAATAAAAAATATGTTCAACTTCATAATTTGTTTCCCACCAAATGCCATTATATAGACTAGTTTCCATTGTACTTAGATATGAAGTAATTTATATTAATAACTCGAAATATATTATGTTGCTTAGTTGCTAGCCCGTTCTAAATACCAATATTTTACTGAATATGAACATGCATACCGCAGTCTTATTATTAGAATAACTTTGCTGCTGTGTAGCATACAATTCAGTGAACAAGAAAACTGCAAAAACTCCTGACAAATAATGTACGTAACCAAGACGTTAGTTACCCATTGACAACCGGCCTGACCAAATAATATAATAATATAATATATAATATAATAATCCTTCATTTAGCAAATTGCTATCACATTACAACAAAAAAGAAAATGAAAAGTTCCACATCTCTGCTTATATAATACTATGGTTTTCCACAATATATTTTCTTAACCTTTCTCTAAAACTAACAATATTCAAATTCTTTATATAGTCTGGAAGATTATTGAAGTCTATTGAACCTTTATGAAACAGACTGTTTTGTGCGAAAGTTGAATGCACACATGTAATATAAAAATTTTGCCTACCTCTTGTATTATAATTGTGAATATCAGATACTAATTGTAGTTTTTCTAAAATATGTTCTGGGTACATACCATTTTTTATCTTATATACAACAGTCATTGTATTTAGCAAAATATTTTGCTTCACACTTAATAAATTTGTAGCTACCAACATGTCTCTTATTCTTGTGTACCTATTGCACCCTAATATGTGCCTTAACGCACAATTTTGCTTTTTCTGTAAGACTTCTATATCACACTTTTGAAACATATACATAATGGTAGAACAGTAGTTGAAATGGGGCAGTACAATTGTTTTAAAGATTAAGAGTTTAGACCAAGAACTTAAATTATTACCTATTATACATATATAATTAATTTGTTTTGTAACTTTTTTTATTATATAATTTGCATGATTTGAGAAAGTCAAATTTTCATCTATAACACTTCTTAAATATTTAAATTCTTTAACTTGTTCAATTTCCTTATTATCTATTAGAATGTCGTTGTGATTATATGTATCTGTCATGTTATACCTATTTTTAAGAATCATTACTTTTGTTTTATTCACATTTACGCTCAAACTATCACTACACAGCTATTTAAACAATCCACATAAATCTTCATTAATTTTTTGAACCATATTTTCCATATTCTCACTTTCAATGAATAAGATGGTATCATCTGCTAAGAGCCGTAATTAACAGTCGGTAATAACATTAACAATATCATTGATGTATAGCACAAACAAGTCAGGTCCCATGACTGTCCCTTGGGGAACCCCATGCTTATTTTCCTTAACTGTGGATACCTCACCATTGTATTTTGTTTCCTGACTTCTTGTTTGTAGATACTCTGTGAACCACTTCAAGACACTACCCTCTAGACCATATTTCTGTAACTTTAGGATAAGCAACTCTCTGTTTATTGTTTCAAATGCTCTGCGAAAGTCAATGAATACCACACCCACAAATTTTCCTTGACTTAAGGCAGATCTCCATCTGGAAATAACTGTTTGCAGAGCACTTTCACACTAGTGTTTTCGTCTAAATCCAGCCTGAAAATCAGTCAATAACTTCTTTTGCTCCACGTATTCTCTCATTTGATTATTAGCCACAGTTTCTAATAGTTTTTCATACACTGGCATCATATTGATTGGTCTCTGTTCTTTCAAATGTAGAAATAAATTGGAACTAGTTTGAGTGATTGAATGATTTCTTCTTTTGCTTAGTTCGGCCGTAAGGGATACTCATTCATGGGATGAACTCGGACATTAACTGCACAAGCAGCTCAATTGGTGGAGTGATTGAACAATGCATTACGTATAGGTCGATGAACTATGTACTAAAACTGTATAAAAAGCATTTAATTACACATTAAAATTAAAGGTAGTTCATTTGATGATTTAGATGTAAGATTTTACCACTACAAAATATTGATCAGAATACAAAAGCATGCTTAGCAAATAAGCGTGCTCGCCTGAGGCTCCTTAAGCCGTGTAGGTTGATTCTAATTAAATTCACGTGATAAATAGTAAAGCATTCTTCCGACGTTTCATTGTTTTAATACTCTTAGGCAATTCTTATTATCATGGTTTTCTTGATTGAGTGTGAAGTATATACAAGTGAAGTATATTTTGGAACTGTTATGTTAGAAAGTGGAAGGTACATAATTTATATAAAAAATGTTTTTTTGGTAGATGCAAAAAAAGTAGTGAAATAGTTTTATATTTACTTTTCAAAACAAAATCGAAATTAAGTTTTACAATAGTCAAATTGAAGTAGGTTAATATTTCATTGTGTTCAATACAGGTGGAGGTGGAAGTCTATAGGCTCATTGCAAATAGGGAATTTGCTTTTTGAGCTTTCGCAACTCTCAAATTCTCTAAAAAAACATTTCTTTTCTCTGTTACATGGGTGAAATAATTCTGTTTTTTTTTTCACTCTATGCTTACAGTTCAGCGCCGGACTACTAATTTTCAATAGAACGCCTGAAACTCATATATATATATATATATATATATATATATATATATATATATATATATATATATATATATATATATATATAACTAACCCAGCATTCGGACCCAGCACGCCTAATTCACAAATGATCATTCTACCTCTGTTCCACAATGTCTGCGTACTTATTTGTTTCTAATAAGTCATTTTTATTCAAGCAATAATTGGAAAAATTAATAGAATAATTATTGGGTGTCATATTATTTTTCTATTTCCCTCTTGCAAGGTCCACTTCAGCCAAGAATTTACAATTGCTTATTTACAATATATTTTTCCTTTTTTTATCAAGTTACTTTTATAAAATAGATTAATTTTTTCTTATTTGATACAAACTAATGATGAACACCAATAGGTATGTAATTTTTGTTGCCAGCCTTAAAGTTGCCTAAAGTTTTTGATATCGACTAACATATTTTGATACTATTTGATTTCCCTCTGGTTCTATGTGTTTTACTATTGTGAAATGTTTGTTTTGTTTTCTTCAACTGTAGTACTTTAACGACTTAATTTTTCATAAACAAAAAACAGAGTAATTGTAAGTATAATTAGATATACTGAATTAGTTGCCTTTGAAGCATCTCAAATTCGACCTATTTCAGATGTTGCAATTTATCCTCAGTTTTATTCGATCGAAAAAGGCTTCCCTGTTATATTGTAGTTAAATTAATTTTTGTTTCTTCACACCTGTCATGTTCTCGTCAGTTTTGTGAATAGAACATTCAATATTTTTATAGAATGAAATTACTTCTTTTTCAATAATGCTCTTTCACTCACAAAGAATCTCCAATTCTTAAGTGAGGCATGCCCAATATTGATTTGTTTTTTTATTCTATGGACCTATATTTGATCACCGGTTCCGTACGGCTTATGGGCTTGGGAACAATGTATATTACCCAACTAATTACTTGTAATAGAAACAGTAAAAGTTCTAAACATACAAAAACATCCATACCTAATCCAGGACTCGAAACCAGAACGCCTGATTCACATATGTTCAATCTACTTCTGCCCAATAAGGCGTGGGTAATATTGAGTTAAATATTACTGTAACAACGACAAATAAATTCTCTACGTGAATATTACAAAGCCCAGTGTGTTCAGGTTTCATCTAACAGGTTTTTCATCACGCGTTCACTTACCAGAGCAGTTTGTAAAAGTGGAAAGCCTCCATCAATCAATGAATGCCAGGAATCCCTAAATGAACGGTGGCCTGACATGCTCGCGTGCTTCATGAACAGAAATATTTCTGGTCTAACAATAGGGGTTATACTCGGGGTGAAATATGACGTTAATGTGAAGTATAGTATAAAATATATCTGACCGAAGTACTATTAATGTCACCGACAGAGCGCGCAGAAATGCCTTGTTCCGTTCGAGAGCAAGAGGAAATTTGTTTCCGGTTCGCTTTGAACAGGAAGAGTTATAGATCGGGCTGCTCGAAGTCGAATCCGATGGAAAACCGCGAATTGATTGTGTTTGATCTCATTTTTCACGTGATACCCGGACGTATTTAGAGCCGAAATACAATTTATTAGACGTTTATATCTTACGGGAAAGTCTCCGGAAGGTATACAGAGTTCAATTATGCATGAACCCTTGCTTGGGCAGATTTATGGTTGTTGTTCCATACGCTTCTGGATTCTGATAATGGGATACTCTACGTTTTTCACAGTGTTTTATTTCACCACTTGACGGTTTTTAAGTGGGAATAATTCAACTCGAGTTACAGTCAGTCGAATTTTAACTTGCTCTGGTTTTTCGTTGACTTCGGATCGACTTCAAAAGTTTTGCTGATGCGATAAGTTATAACCTAGTTACTGGAGTTGAAGGAAATTCTGAAAAACTGAATTTATACCTTCGAGACGTTGGAGATGCACAACAGTTTTCATCCATACATGAAGAGTATTTTTATCATTTACGGAACATTGTTATTTTCAGAAGAATTTGGATATTAATCTGATGATAATTTTCGTCATTTGTAAATCTTATTTTTCACTTGTAATCATGTCTTAATGATATCAAGTCTTAATAAAAACCATTTCAATTATATTCAAAATAATACGTATATTAATTGTCATAGCAATCTTGAAAAGTTTGGTAGGTTATATTAAAACGTATTTAAATTAATTTATTCAAATATTTTCACAGTTCTCTTCCATATACTTTCAAATCGTTTTGAATATCTTCATTTTTATCCTTCAAATAGATTATATATTTGCGAAAGCTGTCAGAGAGTTTATTTCTGCAGAGTTCGTAAGCGTGGTTTGAAATAGAAGAATCACATCTACGAAATCAATTGTGAAAATAGAATAAAGTTACAATCAGAACAGCGCTGTAGCTAATTTAAATATTTAGCTGGATTCTATGGAGGTGGTCTGAAATAACTTTTTATTATTTGTCACTACTATGCGATAATAATTGAATTAAATTGGCACACACTTGATGAAAGATCATGTTCAGGACTTCATAAAGAAATAAAAACTAACTTTCACAGTTTGAAATAAAATATATTGAATAAACGCGTTTCGTCATAACATTGACTTCATCTCTACAAAATAATGGTATTACAGAACAATCTATTTATATGAAATATTGAACATAACAGAGGGGGTTCCTAGAGAAACCAAACAAGATAAGCAACTCATTCTGAGTAATTGGTAGGTATATTAAACAGATGAAGGAGAGGGGAAGGGTTTACTTCAATCTGGTCGTTAACTAGGTTTCCGGAATTTTCATATTTTGTATTGATGTAAAAGGATTCCCGATAGTTGGTTTTGTAGAGATTATTTTCGAACTGTAATATATCATAATTGTGGTTAAAAGCATGGTACGCATAATTAGAGTCAGTTTTCTGCTTAATGTAGCTACGTTGGTGTTCATTTATTCGAGTTTTGAAATTTCTTATTGTACGTCCTCTATAGGATTTTTCACAATCGTTACAATTGAGTATATACACCAGTACGTTCATCTCTATGAATGTTTGGTTTGTCGTTTTTAATCAATTTTTCAATGCTATTGTTGGTTTTATATCAAACTTTGGAATTTTGTTTAGTGAAGAAACAATTTAAGGTTTTCGGAAGGTTTACCCAAGTATGTTAAACTGTTAAATAATGTACTTTTATCGGATATAAGTGGGTAAACTTCTGAAATTGCCATTTTATATTTTTTCTTCTGAATGAGACTGTTAATCATATTGGGTGAATATAAACATTATTTACTGCCATTTGTTCGATTATATTCAATTCTTTTCGAAAATAAGTTTCGGACAACGAAATTTCGAAAAGTCTATGAATCATACTATGATGAGCAATAATGTAAATAATAATTTAATAATTTATGTGCAGTCGAGTGTAGTGATATGTTATGAATTGTAATAGCTGTATGAGATTGTTTATGAAACATTGAAAATTCACATTTATTGTTTCTAAAGAAAATTTAATATGGGGTTGTATGAAATTAATATAAGTTATTAAATTAAGTATAGCAATAGTTTGTTCTGCAATTCCATTATTTAGTACGAGATTGAGTTAATGTTATGATAAAACGCATTTACTCAATATATTTTATTTCAAACTGTGAACAGTTAGTTTTTATTTCTTTATAAAGATGGTAAATTGGTTGAAAATTACTTCAATTTAGAATCATGTGATCAAAATTGGTCGGCTCTTCTTAATATGAGGTAAAACGTCTCTCGAAATGGCAGCCTCTGACTGTACAATCGTGAACTGCTGTATTATAAAAGTGTCAGAAAATTTAGGAAGATGAATAATTTATCGATTTTTAATAGCGTCCACATACATCCAGATAATTTTCCTTGGCAACTGAACAGGTCAAAACGTTTCTTTATTATTTTTCCACTAATTTATTGCTCGAATTTCAATACACGATATTAACGGACCGTTACCGACAACCTATCATCAAATCCATGGTGACGTATCGATTGAGACCGCACAAGAAGCCCGTCGTTCCAATCGTAAACCCAACGAAAATAGATCGAGAAAAATGATACCAATATTGAAAGTCATTCAAACTTGTAGATTCGGAATGTCAATTATATTCGAGATGAGCGTTAAACGAGTATTATTGTCATTGTATTGGTTAATTGCATTTACTATCTTTGTGTGGAAAAACACGAACTTGTTGAAAGGTTAGCTGGTTTATATGGTCCCATATAATAATATGGGACTTTTATATATATATATATATATATATATATATATATATATATATATATATATATATATATATATATATATATATATATATATATATATATATATATATATATATCGGAGCATCCTACACTTTCTACTATGATTTTTGTTCAATTATATTTTGCATACCTACTTCTACTATATATCTTAAAATGAAATTAAAACTCTATTTTTCTGGATAGGTGCTGTAAGTAGAGGTGAATAACTCTATCTATATCTGCACTTATATGTACCATATCATATGTACCTAGGGTTGCCATCACCTAAATTGCCGATGCCGGACAAACATTTAAAAAAACCCCGGACATTTCTGTGAAATTTTTTTTTTCAATAAAATAAAACATCGTTTATATTTTAATTGTTTCATTTATTTAAACTTTAATCCGCTTGTTTGCCACATAAACAGAACAACAAATAACAAATAAAATTCTATTATACAAAATTTACAGTTTTCTCTTTTTTTTTTGTTATCATCAAATAAAAAACAACTCATGACGATAATTTTTGGTAGATCGAAAATCAAATAGACTAGATTCTACATTGTAATAGGAAATTATAGGATAGTTCATCTAGTTCAGTTAGAAAGGTTAGGTACCCAAAAGTCCAAATTATTTATTAACTATAAATCAAAAATTCAAAAGTTAGTGAAAAGTTTTAATTTTAACGAAATCAAGTTCTTTTTACTAATTCAACTTAACTTGGAATTTTCCAGACTTGCCAATTTTTCCCAAAATGTCTTTATTTTTCAACATGAATTTATAAAAGTCGGAGCAACTCAAGTTTTTAAAATTAGATTTTATTTTGATCAGAGAAAAAAGCGTATGTGTATTTAGCAAGTTTCTCTCCTTCCTCCATTACTGCGACCCTAGCGAAAAAACTCACTCTACATTCGCAATGTGAGCTGGTATACAAAAATATTACTATGCAATTTTGAGCAGTTTAGAATATGGATGTTTCGAAAAAATTCGGCCACAACTGGTTTGCATTTAATAGCTCATCTCCGTCACTGACACTCAAGCTTCACACACCCGGACACAAAATTTGTCCGGGTTTTACCCGGACATATTTTGAAAGCCCCGCCCGGACGACCCCCGGACGCCCCTAAACTAGGACAAATCCGGGGAAACCCGGACGGATGGCAACCCTATATGTACCCAACCTAACTAATGTTCAGTCAGCTGTTTCCTACTGACTGTTGAAAGTAAGAAGATAAAAGCTCAATCATAAACAGAGTTACTTATATTGGTATATCAATAATATACCAATAATAATAAAAGCTCAATCATAACAGAGTTACTAATATTGGTATCTTAAACTTCACCCTATTATTTTCGTTCAAGTGTATATTCACCTTTTGATAGCGTTTTGCATAGTTCTATCACTTATCTTAATCTAAAGTTACAACTCTATTTCTGTAGCTAGTTGCTGTAAGTATAAATTCATAACTAAAAATATCAGCAAACTATATATACTTAGTTATATTCATACTATACCAGAAATAAATGCTGTATTATAGGAAACCTAAACTGACTTAATTCAAATAATCAGCTCTGTTCTTCTCTAAGTAATTATTCTATACTAAAAGATCTAACTTAAAACATCACCAAACTCGAAGATGAAGAATATACAATATATAAAAGAATGATCTACCATGGGGAACCTAAATTAAATTAGCCGGACTCTGATTCTCTTGATGGTTGTTATAGGTTAGAAGATCTAACTGATGGAAACATCAGCATGATAATGAGGATATTACATACTATATAAAGGACACGTGCACCACCATAGAGATATAAAATAGAAGGTTGCACTAGTAGGCTGAAAACTTAGGTGGGCATAACCCATGATTCTTAAAATTCAACTCTTCATGTGAAGTATTGTGTCAAATAAAATTTTGGATTGATCTATGTTGACGGGTAGGTATCGGATAACATGCTGGCAGAATGGAATTCCGTTTTACATAATGGAATTGCAGAGTAACAAGTTGCTTACACATTAAGAATTGAAAAACGATTCTGCACTAAGCGTGCTGACAGTAAAACTAACTGTTGTTTGCATTGCTAAGTGAGCGGGGTTATTAAAAGCGACGGCACCGACATGACCATTTCTATTCCACACACAATAGAATCGTATTTCTTTCGAACGCTTGTCCGGGTGCTCCCTGCAAGAGGTAACTGTATTAAAATGGCGGGGCCAGAGAAAGATCAGATCTACTTGATGAGCATAAAGCAAAGAGGTCGTGTCTGCCCTCTCAAGTTCACGAAACGTATCTCCATCTGCGCTTAGACACGACGCGAGTTATTCACAATGCCACTTGATGTAATTACCAACGAAATTCCTCTACGTCCCGTTTTATAAACAACCATATCAGATGCTCAGATTCGAAACAAAACAAACCCACCCGACGGACGTACAGACACTGCGATCGCCTTAAACGCCGATTGGAACATCGTCGAATAGATAATGGGCGAGATTTATTTTTATTTTATCCTTTATTGTAGCGGTATTTTCCGTATCTAACAGTATCCGAGTCGGCGATCGATTAATTCGGTGAAAAATATAATTGTCTTTCTCACACCTTGTCAGAGATATATTTTCTGCCGGCATTAACGACTTCTAATTAGCCAAGACGAATGCGAACGGGTATAGCCGTTATGAGCGATAACATTTTATTTGTGCAAGGCTTAAAGCAAAGCTTCCAGACATTCGATTCCCTTTACTTACTATGAAATATGGGATAATCAAGGAACGAGTTTTTACCGTTAAAACTCTAGAATTGCACAACAAATTTATTCCAGAAAACAGAGATTGATGAATGTGATTTAAGAAGAATAAATTAGACTCTCATTTTTTAACTGGATATCTAACGAAGAATTTTCTTTGGGATTCCATGTTTTGGCAAAAAATTTGGCGTCAGGATATAATTATTACTAGATTCTACATAGTCATGAAGTTTTTTTACTTACACTTATTTTTACTTACACTTTATTTTTACTTACACTTATTTTTACTTACACTTATTTTTTTTTTTTGAAAACTGAAGGAATGCAATATCGACTGTGAAAGATAAAAAGTTATTACAACATAAATATATTTGCAAAACAATTCGCATGAGGATAAGTTTGAAAGCTGAATCTCCTGAAAAGATTTTTGGATTAAAATGAATTACTAAACTTCACCATTGCATTGAAAGTGTTGTTAACTTCTAATTAAAAGAAAAAACATTCTACACCATTTTGCGTTTATAATCATTCTTTAGAATTTTGACTACAGTATATTATTTGATATAAAATTAACATTCTTATAATGTTTTTATATTACTCATGATACGTAAATTTTAGCGAATTCGTATTGTCTTAAATCAACTACTTCAATATATTTCTGGATCTAATTGGGTAACTTCGAGAAACCTGAGACTCTGACGAAAATAAGGCACTAAATGACATCTGGCCCATGATTGCAATGACTTTAGGTGACTGCCGTTCAGATTTGACGTTTTAAGTACAAAATTTGGTATATTTTTAAAATTTACCATGAACCGTGAAGATATTTTAATTACGTTTTTATTGCTTCATAAGGTTCCGGTATAAATTTTTATTGCCTTATAAATAATATTTCTAACAGTATATTTCAAGATTTTTGCCTTTACGTAAAATGTTTTTAAACCAAAGTCAAAGTTTTATGAGTTTATTGCTCTTGAAGAGTACACTTTTGATTTATTTCTAAGGTGGTGGTGAATAACGTAAATACTTTCCACTCAACTTATTTGTCAATAAATCTATCTTCTCTCAATGGGCCGGTATTGGAGAGTTCTACAGTCATTCAAGTTCGATTGTAAACATCATAAATCAAATGTTTGCGTCCAACCATAAAGATTTCAACACAGAATATTGGAGAAGTTTTGCTTATTTAGATTTCAAGATTGAAATGGCATTATGGACACTAAAATAAATGCACAAATATTCATATATATATATAGTTGACTTCAGCTTATTGTAAGGAATTTTGAATAAATTATTGAATACTTAAAACTATATAACCACATTGAGTTTGTACTTTTATTTTAAATTCTATCATTATATATATTTTGATATGTATTAAGAGGCGATAAATTTTTAGTCGTATTATCCATAAAATACATACCTACCTACCATTGCAGTATATCAGAGGAAAGCAGTCAGGTGCGGGAGTAGTTTTTTTATCCATTTTGGGACCTCCAAGACCACGATTTACGAAAAAATTTTCATGTCTGATATCTATATAAGGTAAGTGCGGATCTGGGACAAGTGGGTATTTTTTTTATAATTTGGAAAAAACACTGAATTTGGGAAGTCAACTCGGAGAAAAATATTCTTCAGATTTTAATTCAGTTACGACATATTGTTTTTGATTTCCAAAGCCATTATGAAACAAGTACATGGTCATTCTAGAAGTAGCTGAATTTTATCGAAAAATTGAAGTTACCCAATGGAAATTAAAAGTATTGTGTTTGTAGATTGTCCATATTTGGGTAGTAAGATGAATTTAATAATGAAACTATTTTGTCTTCAAATTCCCAAAATTATATTAATTAACGTACAACCGGTTTCGTTGTTTCAGAACAACATCTTCAGGTACAATATACTGAAAAAATAATAAATAAAGAGTAGCTTACAAACAAGAAAAAACATACATCTTCAATTTCTACACTTACATTTTTACACTAATGAGAGATAGTAGTAATCTCTCATTAGTGTAAAAATGTAAGTGTTGAAATTGAAGATGTATGTTTTTTCATGTTTTTTCTTGTTTGTAAGCTACTCTTTATTTATTATTTTTTCAGTATATTGTACCTGAAGATGTTGTTCTGAAACAACGAAACCGGTTGTACGTTAATTAATATAATTTTGGGAATTTGAAGAAAAAATAGTTTCATTATTAAATTCATAAAAGTATTGTCTTTACCATAATAGATCACCTGGGAACAAATTGTCAAGTTTGTTCTTCTTTGTAATACTCATGCTACTTCTAGTAATTTTTTTATTTTTTTCCCATTCTTTTTGTCATTTTTATTGCCATAGCTCCCACTTGCCCCGCAACTTTTGTTTGGGGGGTCAAGTGGGAACTATTTCTTCGGGGAAAGTGGGTATTAGTCCCACATTATCATTTGAAAAATTTGCTTTAATCTATCAACAACAAAAAAATCGCGAGGAGAAAAAACCGAAAAAAAGCTCTCCAGGGGCTGAAGTGATCTCCACAAAAGATGCTTTGGAAAGAATATCTGTTAAGAATAACAAACCTTCGGAAAAATCAAAGAGACCGAAAAAGAAAACCAAAGTGAGCATCGTAATTTATATCCGATAGTGACGAATGAAAATGAAGAAATAGGGAGACAACAAGAAGAAAATCTCTTGAACATTTATCACAACATCATAGTTGGAATTTGGGTTTTGGTTTCAACTAAAAAATCCAAGAAACACTTTATTGGACAAGTTCTAGAAGTGAAAGCAGAAGAATTGAAAATAAAATTCACGAAGAAGAAAGAAGATACTTCGAAACCAATATTTTATTGGCCAAAAATAGAAGATGAATGTTTGATCACAGAAGATGCCATTTTGAGAGTACTGCGTGAGTCAGATCTTGGGAGAAGAGGAGAATTAATATTTCCTGTTCAATTCAATTCGTTCAATATGAAATAATTTTCCTTTTTCAACATGAAAAATCTGTTGTATTCAACTCATATTATTTTAGTATAAATTTTCCAAACTATCATTTCTGATCAAAATAACCTCTCCCCAAAAAAGTTCATAACTTTGGTAATTTTGCTGATATTTCGAATCTAAAAAAAACACATTGAAGCTTGAAATATGTAGATTGACTCACTTGCCCCATTCAATAATATCACTATCCATATGAAAAGTAGATCCCGCTTGCCCCAGTATCTGGGGCAAGTGGGTTCTACAGACAGGTTTCTATATAACAATAAAATTTTCGAAAACTTTTCTTTCTTCAGACGAAATAAATCAATGAGATGTTGTGTTCATAACACAGCATTTCCAGTTCAAAGCGCACTTCTGTACACCTAGTTTTCTAAAAGTTATGTGGTTCCAAAGTCAACCTATTGAAATTTTAGTCCCCACTTACCCCACTTCACCTTAAAATTTGGTACGTGGATTATGTTGATGTTGAGGCACCTAGGTTCCTCCGTTGGTTCCAACTTTTTTCTTCGACCACGATGAAAAATTTATATATTTTATAAAATGAATATTTTTTCATCAATTCGATGCATTTTGCGCGAAACATAGGAGCTCAGTGATGGAACTCTGCTGCTAACGCCTTTTTTTAAACATATATGAAATATATTTCCCTAAAAAAATTATACATATCTTAAAACTGAGATGTATGAACGCTTTGGTTTGTGCAACTGAATTGCAATATTTACCCTTTGCACAAATCTTAAGATTATGGAAACCATAAAAAATATTGAAAATTATCGATATATCTCAATACATCATAATTGATTTGAGTATTGGTGCGAATAGCTTCTCCTTGATTTATGAGAACCAAACAAAAGTTCAAATTTTGTAATATATATCATTCTCAACATCCAATTATTCAAAGTGTTTTTTCGGAAACAAAAAACATCAATGTTGGTGAAAGATTGTTCCAAACAACTCGTTTATCTCTTTTCATATCTATCATAGGATTGATTTTTGATAGTTTTAATTACAAAATGGTTTCGTCAATTAAACGTTATCGATTTTGTCTTAGGGTTTTGATTTTGCAAAATGTTACATGAAACATTTTTTAGGTTTCAGCTCTTACAGTTTCACGATTTATTTCGGGGTTTTATTCTATAGATAACCTTTCTGCTATATTTGACGCAACGTTGGTCCCAGAAAATATTTTTACACAAAAATGATATGATTTTCTTTTGCGTCAAATTTCATATGAGAAGTTCATAGTCATATATTGTTTTCGTAGGATAGCAATTTACCTAGCACTTAAATAAAAATATAATTCTCGGAAAGAATTGATAGATATATAATGTTATTGATTACCTTACATTTTAATCAATAAATAATGCCAATTGTAAAGTTTTCATGATAAAAGTTGACAAAGTTGTTTTCTGTAACACTTGTCAATCAATACTTACCTAGTTGTTTCTTTAAAGACCAATCAGATATTTTTTGTGATTTCCTCATACTTGTTGAGCAAACGAAATAATCAAATTTTGCAAGATTTCAAATATTATTGCAACATATAATTTACTTGCTTACTAATAAAAGCATCATATTATATGCTCGAGTCAAATACTCGGTTATATTATACCTATATTCTCAATGAATAGTAGTATTGATTAGCTCCTCTTGATAAGATTGGGTTCTGGTACCAGTAAATGAAAATAAATATTTATTCTTCCAACATAATAAATTTCATAATTTCACATCAATATTTTTTCACATAAATGTTTGTGTTCATGAAGGTTCATGAGATCAATTTTGAAAGGGAATATATATATATATATATATATATATATATATAAATATATATATATATATATATATATATATATATATATATATATATATATATATATATATATATATATATATAATATATATAGCCGCTGTGTTACTTAATAAATTCGTCTGTCTGTTCGGGTAGATTTCCTACTTCCTTGAAACTGGCTACTGTTGTCCCAGTTTATAAGAGGGATGATACTCTGGACATTAGCAACTATCGACCTATTTCTGTTTTGAGTGTTTTCTCCAAAATTTTCGAAAAGATTGTTCTTGATCAAATGATGCTATATCTTAATGATGCAGATTTAATGTAATAAATGATTGTCAACATGGTTTTAGATCGGGCAGATCTACCCAATCTGCAGTAATTTCATATGTTGATTTTATATATGAGTCATTAGATTGTGGTCTACATGTTGGAGGATTATTTTTTGATCTGTCACGTGCCTTTGATTGTCTTGTTTTTGATTTTATCTTAAATAAGTTGTACAATCTGGGATTTAGGGGTATCTTTCTTGACTGGATGAAGAGCTACATTTCTGAAAGGCGAATGAAGGTAAAAATAAAGGATCATTGGTCTGACGAGAAAAGTACTGATCTGGGAGTCCCACAGGGCTCTGTGCTCGGTCGACTCTTGTTTCTTCTATTCATCAATGATTTGCCCGATTATGTAGAGGCGGATAGGATGACTATTTTTGCCGATGATACCTCGATTGCTATTACAGCACGTGATCCTGAGAGACTATCGAATAAATGTAAACTCTTACTGAAAGAATTTAAAAAATGGTGTGAATCTAATGCTTTAATATTGAACACCACTAAAACAAAATGTTTATTTTCCAATCGACCCGATATTACTATAAATAATGAAGTGTTCATCCAATTTGAAAACGACAAAATTCTTTTGTGTGATCACGTTAAATTTTTGGGAATTTTGTTGGACCAAGACCTCAGGTGGTCTCTACATGTAGATTCTGTAGCTAAAAAACTGAATTCGGCATTCTATGCC
The DNA here is from genome assembly GCA_030704885.1 of Cynegetis impunctata. Lineage (NCBI taxonomy): Eukaryota > Metazoa > Arthropoda > Insecta > Coleoptera > Coccinellidae > Cynegetis > Cynegetis impunctata. Next base: position 237,361 of record JARQZK010005081.1, read on the forward strand.
ATAAATAGAATAAAAAATTGTCTATCTACTGCATCTATTATAGAAATGTATTATGCGCTTGCATATAGTCACATAAATTATAATATCATGTTATGGGGTATTTCTGTTGATAGTCGAAGAGTCTTCATAGCACAAAAACGTATAATAAGAACAATTTTTAGACTAGGACCTCGAGAATCTTGCAAGCGTGCATTTATTGTAAATAAAATATTAACTACACCTTGTATTTATATATATATATATATATATATATATATATATATATATATATATATATATATATATATATATATATATATATATATAAAGTGTCTACTCCATGTAAAGGAAAATGAAAGTAAGTTTATAAAATTAAGTAGTTTTCATTGTTATGACACAAGAAATGTTGAAATTCTTTCTATCCCTAAACATGGTTCGGCCAGGTATGAAAACTCACCAGCTTATCAGTGCATTAAATTGTTTAATCATCTACCTTACTCGATGAAATACCTTGGTCATGCTAGGTTTAGGAAAGTTATGGAGTCGGTGCTCCTGACAAAATGTTACCATAGTGTAAGGGAGTACCTGACCGATAACCATATCACTTATGAATAACTAATTATTACTAATTACTAATTAATTAATATTGACGTGTCCAAAACAATTATGTAATTTTGGATTGATTGGGCCGATACTTGGTGTAAATTAATAAACATATTAAAACAATGGTTAAAAATAACAATTTACACTTTTATTATAAGAAATAACGCATGACGCACGTTTCGGTGGAACTTCACCTTCTTCAGATGCTAATGGCTAGTTTGCCATTAGCATCTGAAGAAGGTGAAGTTCCACCGAAACGTGCGTCATGCGTTATTTCTTATAATAAAAGTGTAAATTGTTATTTTTAACCATTGTTTTAATAAATTATGTAATTGTCTAAATGGATGTAATAAACATTATTATTATTATTATTATTATTATTATTATTATTATATATATACATATATATATATATATATATATATATATATATATATATATATATATATATATTTGAATTTTATTGCTTATGCCGTATTCAATCAATTTTTAGTAATAAATGACCATTGAAGATTGAAAACCTGATTATATTGAATACTTGACGTTTCGTCATGACATTCCTGAATTCTGTAAAAGTTTTGAAAAAGTGTAACAGTATACATGTACCAGAGAAAAAGTATCAGAGAATGTAAATTATGTTCTGAAAATTCCAATGAATTATTAGATGTTAATCATTCATTTAATACGGTTTTCCCTATTTTTCATAGAGATTGAAATTGAACTTTTGGAAATCCCTAGGAATTAACAGGTTTAAGAATTCAGATAACTTGTTGAATGAACAAATAGATTTATATCATTCTCCCTTGCTGAATATATGCAATATTTAATGTAGTTTGTATAAGCTATTTCGGAAGGATTACCTACACATCACCCTACTATTTAATTTCTTATTATCATAATATGTAAGGCACAAGAATTCTTACATGACTGAAAACTAATAATCCAGATATTCCAATTGAAATAGATGGGTTATTCAGTTTGTAATGCAGTAATCTAGTATAATTCTTAAATTAGGAACATATAGTGCAATTACTTTTTATAGAAAACATAATATATCCTTTCGAATAACAAAAATTTCTTGTTTCTCATAATATAGTGTTCTAGACGTTCGTCATTATTCAAGAAATTAATTCTTTTCCACGAATTCCATATAAACCTGAACCAATACAAACTTGTCAAGATGGTGCATGATAGCATCCCCATATATCTATCCTCTAAGCATTGACAAATTGCCTCAGAGACCACCAGAAATGTAAACAAAAACAATACGAACCCCATGTAAGAGTATCTAGAATCAGGGAACACCTATTGTCCAACCAATGGACCCACCACGAGCTGTACTTCTCAGAGGATAAATACCCCGTCGCGTTATTTTATGGCCTTCTAAAAGTGAAATTAACGACCATCTAGGTAGCTCAGGGCCGCGAGGAACGGGAGATATTCCAAATCCACCCCCATAAAGATGTCACCTGGAACCGGCACCAATTACCTCTTTGCTTGTTGTGATACGTCCGTAGGGGGGCACAGAATACGGGCAATATTGTCAAATACCAGCTGATTTACGACCGGGTGCAAAGTTTAAAGGATATATCCCCGGCGGAACAGGATCGTTGTTTCAAATATATCCCCTATCAACAAATATCGTAAAATTTGTTATGTACGTTGATATATAACGGACGTATAGATTCTCGCGTTGGGTTATACAAGCGGACACGGTCGTATATCATTTCGTTAACTCGATTTTTTGGGAATATATGGTGCGCCCTTTCAACGTCTCGTATTACATGTTGTAGGGAGGACATAAATTTCCAAGTTTGTTTATTGTTGTCCCGGTTATATGTGCATTACTCTAAACTCGAATATGTTGCTCGAAATTTGAAAACCTACTTTCTTTTAAAAAATATCTTGAACGACTTATTGATTGGACCGATACTTGATGAAAATCCATTATAATATTGTAAATAAGTATTTGATTTTCACTATATTTTGTTAACATGACAATTGTTTTGCCAATACACAGTGACTTCTTCAGATGTATAATACATACTAACTTTTACCACAAGAATATTGAAAGATGTTTTCCCCAATAAGAATGGGGAAAACCTAATCGTAATCACTCCGCAGGTATATATATATATATATATATATATATATATATATATATATATATATATATATATATATATATCTTTGAAGTGATTGGGTTCCTAGGTTAAGTAGTAAAATGAATTCATTCTATATAAATAAACTACCCTAGAAACCCAATCACTTCAAAGATAAACATATAGAAGACTAGGTAACAATAATTCAAATGATTTATATATAAAAGCAAGATTTATGATTATGATCAGTAGTGTTTATAAATATATTTCCTACGCACAATCGTATTTTAGTAAGATTCATCTCGTATAAACTGAGAAATTTACAAAAATCAGACTGATTGTTAGATTGTTTTAAGTGGTAATATTGATGAAGAAGATTCGTGATACATAGAACTCATATTATATACATTATAAGGTATAAAAGTTTATTGTTGGCAGAAGTAATGCTTCGTAAAATTTAAAACGTTTATTATTTTTGATTCTTTTAAAAAATATGGAGAAATGTTTCGAGGCATACCATAGCTTGAATTTCTGGCACGAAATATACGCAATATTTTCCATGTTTTATTATAAAATAATTATAAATAACTTAGAGACTTTGTATATTGTAGAATATATATGTAAATAACTACGACGTTTTCTACTTTTAAAATATGAGAAGTTTTGACTTTCAATGGATAAACTGTTTTAAATATAATCTTCTTTCCTACAATATGGAAAATGTGAAGTGTAGTATTCAATATGATAATTTCCTTTTAAGTCACTATTCCTTAATATCTATTTATGATATTAGTGTTAAAAGTGATACTTTATTTTGTGACTCCACGAACAAAATCGAGTCACTTTTAACACAAATATTATAAACTATTTTTTTGTACACTTTCAATATTTTGGTATCAAAATAAGAGTCGAAATCGCATACTTATGACATCTCCTGACAAATAATTACTTTTTAACAAGCATTGCGTATGTTGCGGGTTGTGGTAACCATCGTATTTAGTAAGTGACAAAAACAGTTCAAAAAATGTCAGTCGATAAAAATACTTATTTAAATAAAAGTGATGATTTTTTACCATTAGAAATTGAAGAGGCTGCAAAAAGAGCCACACTAGAAATGCTGTCAAAAAAGTCGTGCCAGCAGTATGAAATTGCATATACCTACTAATTTTCTCGCATAGTGTAGATTGAAGAACATAGAAGGAAACTTCATTAAAACTGTCTTTAAAAATGTTCGTTCCTAAGGATTTTTCTTCTAGCACTACGTGTTAAAAAGATTTTTAACATGAGTGTTGAAAATATTTTTAACACTATACCTCATAAACGTACACTTTTAAAACTCAAAGGAGGCATTAAAAACGTCACTTTTAATGACTGATGTACAGGCTGTCCCATTTTCGATGTCCTTACGGGGTAACTCGGTTATTTTTAAAGATAGAGATTTGCGGTTTTCGCGAACGTTGGCTACTTTTTTGTGAATCTCACGATACCGTAAACAAAATTTTCATAGCTTGCTTCGTTTTTGAGATACAGGGCGAAGTTGAAAATATTGCATTTTGGCCCCCGCCTTGTATCACAGCTATCTTTCAACTTATAGGAAAAGTAAAAACTGTGTTTTATACACTTTTTTACGTGTGTAGTGAGATTTTTGAAACGAGCTGTCATTGTTCAGATATAACCCAAAGTTATATTTTTTTAAATGGGACACTCTATATATTTTTCCATATTCGAAACATAAATGCTTTGAGCTCTTTAAAAATATATAATACTTTTATAATATTTCAAGTATTAGCCCTGTATTTAGATAAATTTCATTTTTGTTATAGCAAGTCAAGACAAATATCACTTTAGTAGAACGTTTAGCGCAATAAACAAATATCACTCTCATTTATATATGGTAGCATGGAAAGTATTCATTAAAAAAATATTATTTAATATAAGTTACTAAACAAAGATTAATTTAAAAATTATTATAACAGAAATTAAAACTTATATGAAACACTGCTACAAAACAAAGCTCTATTATTTTTCGATTGAAAATATTTTATGAATATTGTTCAAATTGCTGTCCATTCTGTTGAAGACACAACCGACATCTTCTGAGGATAGCGTCAATCGACCGCAGTAACAACAAAGGTCTTATGCGTAAGAATTCGAAAGCTTCTCTCGTGGCATTCATGAGAGCATCTCGATTTTCTTGCCGCGTGTGGTTTATTTTATTTTTCATAAAGCCCCATATGAAAAAATCTAATATCGATAAGTCAGGGGACCTTGGTGGCCAGTTAATGGGACCATTATTACCAATCCACTGGTTTTGGAATCTTTCATTAAGAAAAGCCCTAACGGGACCTGCGTTATGACAAGGTGCGCCATCTTGTTGGAAATAACTGTGTCCGTATTGAGCCAACGGAATTTCGTCAAGTAGTTCACAAAGACAATCATCCAAAATTTCCAAAATGCGGTATGCTAATCTTCCTCCAAAAACGAAACAAGATACATTGAAGCCGCGAATCTGCCTTGTTGTTGACGAGCCACCGTAACGTGCTCATTTTCATTTGACCAATAACGATGATTATTTCGATTAAAAATGCCAGCGCTACTTATATAGCTTTCATTCTCCCGTCTTTTGTATATACCAACTACAAAACTCAATGCGCTTCTCAGCATCACCTGGGTGCAGATGATGTATAGTTTGAGGTATGTAGTGGGTATATTTATGCATTTTCAATATCTTCGAAACTCTTGTCTTTGGAATGCCAATCGAATCTTCAATTTCTCTGCAAGAACTATTTTTGTTCTCTTCTACCTTTGCGAGGACACTAATTTCAACTCTTCAGCATTTTCTTTCCTATAACTTTTTGGTCTAGGCTTCAAAAGCCTAGCTTCAAAAGATCCAAAATTTTCCAAATTTCTTTTTAGTCTGCCAAATATTCTCCTACTCGGTTGTCTCCTTTCAGGAAACCTAAATTTCCTATCTTATTATCTTACTGACACCCAGTAAATGGGTAATAGTAAATACCTTTCAACATAGAGGTCCATCGCTTGATTTGGATTGAAACCTACTTGGTAATATATCCCAACCATATATAATTTTTCGTAATTTTGATATCTTGGATTATCATTCGCCATTGTGAGAAAAATTTGTTAACTTTGACAGGTAGGTGACAGGACCTATATACATTCTGCACTTGCTCTTTTTCCATAGCTACCTACTCTTTAGGTCCACAGCGTTTATGGTCGATAAAGAGTGTTTCATAAGAGTTTAAATTTATTGTTTTGTCAAATTATTTAGTGACCCATACTGAATAATATTTTTTTAATGAATAGGTACTTTCCATGCTACCATATACGAATGAGAGTGATATTTGTTTATTGCGCTAAACGTTCTACTAAAGTGATATTTGTCTTGACTTGCTATAACAAAAATGAAATTTATCTAAATACAGGGCTAATACTTGAAATATTATATAAGTATTATATATTTTTAAAAAGCTCAAAGCATTTATGTTTTGAATATGGAAAAATATACAGAGTGTCCCATTTAAAAAAATATAACTTTGTGTTATATCTGAACAATGATAGCTCATTTCAAAAATCTCACTACGCCACTGGATTCTACGTAAAAAAGTATATGAAACACAGTTTTTACTTTTCCTATAAGTTGAAAGATAGCTGTGATACAAGGCGGGGGCCAAAATGCAATATTTTCAACTTCGCCCTGTATCTCAAAAACGAAGCAAGCTATGAAAATTTTGTTTACGGTATCGTGAGTTTCACAAAAAAGTAGCCAACGTTCGCGGAAACCGCAAATCTCTATCTTTAAAAATAAGCGAGTTACCCTGTAAGGACATCGAAAATGGGACAGCCTGTACAAAAAATATTTATTCATTCTAATTCGTCCATGTTGAATTCAACAATCTTCGAATATTGATTAATATACGGTATAAGTTTACAAGATTGCCCCAAGTTAAATAGCAATCATGACAAACAGTTTCGTCTTACGTTAAGTAAAATTTATATATTCATATATCCTGTTATTGTTGAGTAAGGGTTTCGCCAATAACTGCGAATCGCGATTACGAGAAAATCCTCTTAAACGCTTTGAAACTCGATTTCAGATCGGGATGCTCCCGCTCCCCATGGTATTCCCATGCAACTGGGGAATTATGATACCTTTTTACGTCTAGTTGCACTGAGCGATAAAGCAAATTTATCGTCCTTATTTGTAAAGATACGCCGAGATTATATGAATGGTTATGTCGACAGAGTGTTATATTCCACCCTTGCGTTTTTATACGTGACATTAATATACTTATACCACGCGACGGTTGCTGGCAGATTCGATTTTATTCCTGCAATCTCTGGTCGCATCGGTCGTATGGCGTCCAAGAAAATTAAGGCCTGTCCCTACGAAATGGGGTCTTACCCCCGGCTTAACCGTAATACCCTACTGGAGTCTATTACATCCGTTTTTCTTCGGATGTCGGAATTCACTATCGCACTCTTGATAAATTTCACTTTTCTGGAACTGTGTAACAAACAAGTTGCACATTCTGTTATATAGGAGTCAATTTTTAAATTCCGATTCGGAATATTTTATAAATTTTCTCATACTAATTGATTCATTCAGGTTTGGGCCTGTGGAAATTCAATTAACTAGGATATTATAGTTTGTGATATATTTTCCTTGTGATATTTAGTAGTCAAATTGTACGTCATTATTCTTATTTTGAAAGGTGGAAAAATGAAAAGAATACTTCCGTATCAAGTCGAACATTCGAGAGAAAGAGAAAGCACTACTTTAAAAAAAAACTTCTGCAATTTCTGAAGAAATTAAAGTTCATTTTATACAACATCAATTTGTTGTTAGTTTTAATGGTTTCGACAATGTTTCTTCTGTATTTGTGGAATTCTGTACTTCCATTGTCTATAAAAATATATCTGAAACAAAAATAAAAGAAAAGAAAATTTTTTCAGCTATTTTCTTTTCTTGCCATTTACTAGTCAAATTTTCTTTTCTTTTAATTTTGTTTCAGATATATTTTTATAGACAATGGAAGTCCAGAATTCCACAAATACATCAATTTGTTGCTTTTCCAAAATGTATTATTATTATTTCTTTCCTTATGAAGGTAGGTACCTACTCTGTTTCATATCCAATGTACGTACCTATATACTTATTCAATCCTAAATAACTCAATAAAATAGTATATTGTACAACGAGCATGGAATGACATGCATTTCCTACGAGTATGACATTTGCAGCACTCATCTGCGGCTCGTGCTGCAAATCATACGAGTAGGGAATGGTCATTCCATGCGAGTTTTACACTATATTTTTTCTACGAATGTTACTGTTACATGTTCCGAAATTGCTTTTGAATATAGAATGAAGTTTTTTATTGACATTCCTAGACATTGATTTGAAAGTGAATATTATATGAAAGATTTGCACTCTTCCGTGCAAATCTTTCATATAATATTCAAAGGTAATTGAGGAATGGATAAATAACAATTTACACATAATACCCATATTTATTTATTTATTTATTTATTTATTTAGGCAATTAGGACTACAAACAGGTGATAACCACCCAACACAGTACCCACTACTTGAAAATACAAAGTGTGTCAAAGTGAACAATTGATTTTTATAAAAATAAAAAAAAGAAGAAAAGTAACTAAATTAAAAGAACAAATAAAAATATCTTGATACAACAAAAACTAAAGTAAACTAAAATATAGTGAAACAATAAAAGTGAATTGGTGAAAAAATCTTATTCGCACAAGAATATCTTTTTGAGTTTTTGCTTGATTGAATTTTGAGTGAGATGGAACAAATCAACATTACTTAAAAAGTTACAGCATCGCATCATCCTGCAGAGGGGCGAATTCATCGCGCTATTAGTATTTCGAAAGGGAATATGGAACATATCACTACTTCTGAGAAGACGGCACGGAACATGGAAAGTTACGGAGGAAAGAAGGTCAGGGGAATTATAGATATTGTTGAGAAGTTTATATAGGAAAAGGACAACACTGATTTTTCTTCTATTTTCGAGGGAAATGAAACCAAATTGAGTTAAACGAAGAAGATAGTTCTCGGGATTTCTATGTGTCAAACGAAAGTTAAATTTAAACGAGATAAATTTTAAGAATCTGTTCTGGATCCTCTCGAGCCTGGCGATATATTAAAAACAATAACGCATAACTTGCTTTTCGGTGTGACTTCCCCATTCTTCAAGTGCTGACTGTATCGGCCTTATCAATTCAGTAATCGAAGAATGTCAATAAAATTTTTTTCTTCAACAATTTGGCAAAGTGAACTAATTCTCTTGGGAATTAATTCGCACGAATTTAACAATTTGCATACGTTAAGAATGTCAACATTCTAATGATATAGATGTGGTTCCATTAATTTTCAAAATCTCGTTTTTTGAAAGACTTAATTATTCTTTAATAAAAAATTGATTGAATGAAGAATAAGAACATTAAGTCCTCTAATGATACAAACTCAGGCATATTTAATTAAGACTATTTTACTACATATGGATGGAAAATTTAAGAACAAGATGTAAAAACTTGTTTTGAGCTGATAAAATTTGTTTTCTTTCTAGAAAATGATATTTTTCGTATTACCTTAACAAATAACATTAACTTTTAGGTTAGAAATGATACAAATAAAAGTGTTTTTTATAAATCTGAAGTTTAAACGTTGCCAGTTGATTAATTCTACGAATTCAGACTTTCTCTGGATCAGTTACAACTGAGATTTCGATAATGGAAACATAAGCAAAACTGCAGCTGCACGTTTTATTTATTGCTGAAAATTTAATCGTCTTGAAATAAATTCGGATTTCAAAATCAGCTCCAGAGAAAATTAAAGCTCCATTGAAGTTCATGTGCGTTAAGCACAACTAAAAGTTATTAACAGATTTAATGGAGTGTGCAATGTGAACGCATGGAATGTCTAAATTTGCATCAGATCATGGCCATATGCCAGAGAAGGAGGACCATGAGAATTTTATTTGTGAACGGCCAGCCAATGACTGTTCGCCTCTCATGAGTATTAAAATTATTGGAGTTCAGATTTGCGTAGGTAAATTTGAAGATTGGAAGTTCAGTCTACTCACTCTTAAACAGCTGTGAAAAGTTTCGTGATGACCCTTTCCTAGAATATATTTCACATTAAGATAATATGAGAGTGCAAAAGTTCAAGACAGAATGTTTTCTCATTATATACTCAAATATTTCATTTTCCATGCCTGAAATCTTTATTAAAAGAAATTAGTGAAATTATATGCAGAAAATTAGAAATAAACTTTTGATCAGTTCCTTTGTAATTAATTTGTATGTTTATCAAGATATCAATTTTATTCAAAGTTATAAGAAACTTAGTTAGATATTAATGAATTCAAAATTAAAAAATTGTATGTAAAATTTATGAAAAAATTACCATGAATTGAAAGTTATATTCAACATCTGACAGGTTATAATTCATTTAGCTTTATCTGTTGAGTTCTTCACTTTTGTTCGAACAATCTTTACTTTATATTTGTTTATATATAGGTATAACGATAAATTGGTTGGAAAGTTAAAAATCTTGTAATTCCGACGGTATTTTCTTTTACTTGAGAATATTCTAGAGCAAGAGAACAATTGCTTTACCTGGATGTTGAAAGCTCTAGAATTGCTTTCCATGTTTTCGAGTGGTAATAGTGACAGATTCTCCTTCCTGGAAACTGTTCTGTAATACGAGAATTAAAGCTTAGTTCAGAATCGTCGCTCTAAAGTCTCAGATCTGTTGTTATTACCTGAAGTGCAAAACCTGAAACAAAACATCAGATTGAACAGATACACTTTCGTAACAGACATTCACTTCATCCCTTCTCTCGGTTCAGACATCAGTAACCTTGAAATTCATCCACAACCCTCACTCAACAATCGAAAATGTGAAAATTCATATTTCTCTCATTAGCTAGCGTTTCCTCATATTTAGTACATTCTCATTTCCATTGGAACTTTCAAGATTTCAAATTTTTTAATAGGAACGTTTAAATCTGACTTTCCATTGAAGTGCATACCTACTCAAAAAGAAATACATACTTTTCATTGAAGGTTTTATTGCCAAATGTTTCAAATCAAGGGATGAAATCTTATTTACTAATTAACGATATATTGCGCACAGGTTCGTCGTATTAAAAATAATGTTATTCTGAATCGGCATAGCAAACAACTATCAATTTGGCTATTCAATAAGAGACCTCAATATTTGTATTTATTTATCTGTAATGATTCTAGAGAATTAAGTTTAATTCCCTTACTTTCTGCAGTTAATATTTCAAAGTCGAAATTAATTGTGTGATTTTCTTGGATTAAATGGTTAGCATAATATTAATTCAACTTCTGATTTACAAAGCTACGTTTGTATTCTGAAATCCTGGTCTGATAGCTTCTGAATGTTCTACCATTGTAAAACTTATCACAATCACCACAATTAATTTTATAAACTCCTGATTTATTGTTTTTGTGAAATTTTGATTTGTTACTTTTTATATGATTTCTTAAGTTATTTCCGGTACGGTAAGAAATGTTGATGTTTTGTTTAGATAAAAGTGATTTGAGTTTTTTACTTGAATTTCCGATGTAAGTGAGATTGACACTTGGCTAATCGAATTCTTGAAAAACTTTTTATCTGTCATATTGTCTTTTATTATGGTGTTATAATAACTATTTGCGGCAATTTGTTCAATTATATTTTTCTCGATATTGAAATTGATGTTCAAAAGTGGAATATTTACTAAACGATGTACCATACTATTCAAAGATGCCATTTTGTGTTGGAATGAATGTAGGGAAGTACTATGTATGACTTTATCAGTGTGCGTGCGATGGTTTGCGAAAAATTGAAAAACTATGTTTACTCACAATCGATCGGCAATCGATGGTTTTCTTCAAAACAGTCGGGAAGCGCTTCATTACATACTTCATACTTTCCCGGCTAGCAAATGTCACTTTACCGGCTAGCTTGTGTCACTTTACCTACTAGTATGGAAATAAATCAGAATTAACTCGATATTCATTTAATATAAAAAGAAAAAAACTATTTGGAATTATAAATATTAATAGTTACAGTCGAATTATGATTACTATTGACCGTTAAAGCAAGACCTTGTTGCTTAAAGTTATGAGTTTCAGAATTCGATGATGATGCCGACGTTCTAGGATTTTCTTTTAGAAGTTCATCACACCTGCAAGCTCCAGAAATGCCAATAATCAAAGCAACCTGAAAGAAATTTGTACTTTAACATTTTTAATATGCACTAAAGAAATTAAAATGTTACCTTTTGAGGGAGATATTCTATCGGAGCTTCGTTTAGAAATTTATCGATGTTTGCTTTGGAAAGAACACTTGACTATAAAGCTTTGCATCCCACATTTTGCCTTTTCAAGTATGCCCGTAATTTTGCATAATTACTGATTGCCTATATTTAATAGTGTTCGTAGCATCGAGTACCTTGACCATAATGTACTGGCTTTATTCTGATTAGGTACTCAATTCACCGAAATAGGCAAGGAGCACAGTCTCCGTATTCACATACCTTCCTCTGCTTTTCACAGGAATAAGGCCTTCGGATGTTAGTTCTGCAGCTACTCGAAGTTCTAGTAGTATGGATTCAAATTCGCAGTCGAACATTTTTCGTTAATATTGTCAAAAATTGAATTGTGAATAATGACCCAACTGTCAGATCGAATCTATGGTTAAATCAACTAACTTTTATGTTGCCTAATTAATACAAGTAATAATAATTATTATCAGAACTGGATTATTAATGTGATAGATTGTGAGTAAAATAGTATACAAACCTCGGGGAAAATCATTCCAGCCTCACGTCTGCAGCACACCTCGGTGCATGCTACCTTGCCGTTCGGCTGTAATAGATTACTTCCCCGCTCGGTATGTAATATACTATTGTTATTTTCAAATCGAAATAGTTATAATTGAGTTATCTTTTTCCATCCATAGAGTGAATTTTATATTAGGGTGCAAAGTGTTGATGAATGTTTGAAAGCAGTCTAGTTGTCTAAGAGTACCAGTGAAACAAAAAATAATATCAACCATATATCTACGCCATAAACGAATTGTCGACTAATAGGATGCATATGAATTAACTGTTCCAAATTATCCATGAAAATTTCAGCCAACAAAGGCGAGCATATTTTACTTAACAAACGTGTAAATTGTTTTTATAAACCATTGTTTGAATATGTTTATTGATTTACTTACATCATGTATCGGCCCAACCAATCAAAAAAAAAATTATCAAATTTGATTTTAGTTTTCTGGGAAATTGTTTTGATCAAATAATTGCACATTATACTCAACAATTAATCATATAGAGTAAAACGACTGAGATAACGATTGTTGAAACATTTCTTCCTAAATTGAATACAAAAGGGAGGTTTTTTGCTTGCCAACCTAAAAATCGGCCAACTGCATTGAAATTCACATCATCCCAATAATACGCGGTACATTTAGCGTGTATGCATTACAGCCCAACACGGAAAACCGATAATTCATGCCATTCCATGCAATTTGTCCGAATTTGTCCACCAATTACACAGAACACCTGGGTCGCACAATAACACGCTCGATCTGACGGTGTCACCGTCTTTTGTTAATGGAAAGCCGTCAAATATCACAACCCTGGCATTCTTTTATCTTCGAAGTTTCAGTCCACATATTTGAGCCGTACTGTGGATACTTAAGTCGCTTATTTATCTAAACAACAATGAATAATAGTAAGTCCAGGTGTTGCCTTGACAATGACTTGGTAGGTAGGTAGACAAATTTCTAAGGTTAGAAGGTGCTGAAAATTATATATTGTATAGGGGATCAAATCTCGGAATCGGATGCATGCTTAGCCGTGAAATCGTATTTCTTTTTCTTTTATAGCGTCTAGAAAGGTATACTTAATACGTGGCTACCTTTGAGCTTCAGGTCGATTGACTTTACTTCTCATGATTTGCAGTTTGTAGTATCGCATCTGAAAGTTTTTTAGTGGAATAAGAAGTTTGTACATGTTAACTGTTTACATCGTTGTCAATGATAATTCCAGTATTGCATGTTAAACTTACTTGACTAGAGTGAGAGAAATGAATAGAATGATTTGTTTGGGACCAAGATGTAGCACAAAATTAATGATTTAAAATTGAAGATGAAGTGTAAAAATTACAATAGTTCTTCTGCTACAGAAAAAAGAATTGACAAGGAGTATGAGTACATTGAAATGGATTATTTCAAAACTTATTTTGTTCTTAGTTCAATATATATGCTGACAAAACATTGTGCTTTGTGAATGTATTTAAATCTTCACAATTTTATACCGTGCTTCATTTTGTGAGCGTTGACAACTTATACATCACTCCTCTGAATCAGAGATCATATTAAGTCGTTTATTTATACATTTATCAAAAAAAATTATGTATATTGGCGATTTTATTGAATTTCATTGTAGTAGAATATAACGTTTTTAATATATTTTGATGACACTTTATACAATCTCTCAACTATACAGAAACATCTTTTGAAATAATTAGCTCTAAACATTCTTTGTTCGAGATTGTTTAGAAATTATCTGTTTACCGACAAATGAAACTTTTTTTAACACGTTTTTATTAGCTTGGTATGTATCTATGTAATGGAATCTTTGAACGTGATTTTCACACGCTTAGAAGAGTCGGATTGATTTGAAACTTTGCACAGTTATCAAGGAATGATGATAATGCAATGATTGAAATAGTTTGTTCCATTATCCCGATTTTCAGGATTAGCGATTTTCCAAATTCGATAGCCAGTAGTGTGTTTGTGCCAAGTACGCACAAAAAGTCAATTATTCGTTGCCACGAAATTGTCATAATTTAAAAACTAAAAAAAGAAGAATAAATAATATTTAAAAAAATATAAAACACGCTTTTGTAGTAAGCAGAACTAAAAAATAAAAAATCAATAATGGTTTGAAAAATCTTTTCATATTCCTTTATAGATAATTTAACTAAAAAGTAGGAAATAAATGATACTTTATATTTTTTTAACAAAAACTAAGAAATATGATTCTGTAGATAACTGAACTAAAAGGTAAAATATAATTTTCAATAAATTTAAATTAAGAATAGTATAATTTAGAAAAAAAATTCTTTTATTGTAGAATAGCTTGGGTTGATTTTTAAGATATATTCATAATGACTCTAATTTTACCAATATCTGTCATTAAAATATTATAACAATTGACTACAAGCCCCCCACGCTTTTCAACAATAATATAATTTTTTTTTTATTTATAACACTTTTCTTAATTAATTTTTATTGAGAATTATTTTGTACTTTTTAGTTTGCTTTTCTATTAAAGCTTTATTTTTCATTTTTTCTAATTATTATGCTACAATGTTATTTCTTTTTACATTTATCCATACAAAATTACACCAGTATCGATAGAAAACTCAGCCATTAAAAAATCTGACTCATTCAATTCAAAAGCATCGAGCACATAATCTAGTATGACTGAATATTGTGTTTGTTCAGAAAACCTCCACTTTAACTTCCGTACTCCCCTAAAACAACATAATTGTTCTTTATTTGCTACTTTATTAGCGTTATCCTAGACCATACCGGATTTTATAGAGCAAATTCCGCCTTAGTTTGAGGTTTGGTGCAATGTACCTAAAACTTTAATTGAGTAAACTTGACTACACTTCCCCATTACGTAGCTCCGCAACAATAAAAAGTTTTGAAACTGGCATTCCTTCGGAGTATTTCCTCGCCGGAAAAAGAAACTGAAGCATTCGTCTACGGCATACTTTGCACGTTTTCTGGCCAAGTTGATTCCAACAATAAAAGTTCAACGTGCTTTGGGAAATAGCACCGTCTCGTAAAGTCGTGGAAATGGCCCGAAATGCGTTGAAGATTTTCCGGAAGATGACGTTGACGTTTTTTAAAAGAGCGGACGCATTACGCGTGAAGTCACTCGTCTTGCAATCAATGTAATGGAAATCATTTTTTTCTGAGTGTCTGGTGTGATGAAAGTCTCGAGGGAAATCGTGTTTCATTCGAAATCATTCACTTAAACTCAAATAGGCAACTTGATATAATAAATACTCAAAACTGTACACCTTCATTGAGTAAGAGAACAAACTAATTAAATATGATAAATCATTTGATATGATCGACTCAAAAAGTAATACTGCAAATTTTGGAAAATTTGGAAAACAACATCAAATACATGGCGAGTATGTGAAAAAAAATGAAGGACATTGGTTCAATTTCTTGAATGAGCTGAAACAAAAATAAAGAAAGAAACGAGAGCTATCGTGATACATGGTTGCAATGAAGTTTTTTCGCTGTTATTATTTTTTTAATAGCGCCCACAGTTAAATAAATTCACAATGTTTGAAAGTATCTGAATTATAAAAAATATTGGGGGGGAGGCATACCGGGGGGAATTTTCCAGTTTTAAAGTTTTTTTAAGCATTTTAGAGTCATATGATCAACATTAGAACCCCGAAAACTCGACTTTCGATAACTCGACACTCCGGGAAACTCGACAAGCCTGAAACATTTTTAGGCCTTGAAAAACGAAACACACACGTAAAAAACTAATTTAATTTAGATTAATAATTATGCTTTTAGACTACCACAGAGCAGTGAATATATAGCTCAGAAAAGACTGAAATTATATTTTAATAAATCCTAAACTATCATCATATCATGCTTTAAAAATATTTGAGTATTACCTATAAAATATGAATAAAAAAATATGTGAGTATTTGAAAATAAATAATACAGTACTCTAGTAATACAGTACTAAACTAGTACTAATATTTTGATAACTGAAAATTTAACATTCTGTATGTATTTGATTCTCTATTTCATGAAGATTTTTAATATTGCTCTAAATTAGTAAATGATTGAAATGAAAAATGCCAAAATAATTTTGTGATTTCACAAAGCAGGATATAACTAATAATTTTCTTAAATTTTTGAGGGGACTCGGGCCCCCTCAGGTCCTTAGGAATCGATCGGCGCCACTATATATATATATATATATATATATATATATATATATATATATATATATATATATATATATATATATATTCAAAGTACATTATTTGTGAAAGTTATTATCGATCATCCACTCCACAATCATCGTAATCTACATATAATAAATAACCAGTTCAGTGATATTCAAGAATATTTTAATATTTGGAAGAAGAAAAATTAAATAGATTTTAAATTCTTCATATATTGAATTGATCGAACTTTCAAACTGAAAAGGCCCCCCGACTCAAAAGGATTGCCTTTCAAAGCACATATCAATACACCTATACGAATACGGCTGATCTTGAAAGTGCTACATTACTGTTACTCAATTTTGAGTGTAGCTTTCATTAGCCTTAAAGTGTCTGGAGTATAACGTCTGATGAGGTTCCAAAAAAGAAAATCTGCGAATTCCTAACTCGGTGAATATATTGACACCTTTAAACTATTGCATAAACGTTGAAAAATTAAGTATTCAATCATTGTATTCAGACTCTCTTTATTTTTGAAAGACTCCAACAGAAGACTAAATACTTATCAGATTCATATACATCAGTTACATGTGTATACATCTTATCTGATTAGACTCTAGTAAGGCGTCTAGTAAGGCGTCAGTAAATGTGATTATTTTATCACGCAAAAATATCCAAAGGTCTTTGGTGTATTTGAGCTAAGACACTGACATGATCACTTGTCGATTGAACATGATTTATGTTCAAGTAGAGTTAACTGTTAATGAAATTAAATTTATCGAAAAGAAATATCCAACTGTTTATCAAAGTTGGCCACTCTGCCTGCAGCGACAGCAGAAACAATCAAGCGAGACATCCTGGTAGCTAAACAGAAATCCATAAGCCCATCATCCGTGAATGATTAATTCAATGAATAAATGTAGGATTTCACCATGTGTGAAAGATTGATAGTTTTGTTGATACCGAGAGGGATAACAATAATTCACGTTAGAGAAGAAGCGCCCCGTCTCCTTTCAACCCGTTCCGATGATGTAGGAATGCGCGTGGTGAGCAGTTTTGCCCGAGAAGGAATCGGAATTATGTGGGTATAATTCGTTTCAATTACACTTTTTCGTCTATTTGAATCTCTGAAACAATGTGGGTACTATTAGATAAACGTAATTCAATTTACCCGCCTTGCCTGCCGAAGATACGGATTGTTTTATTGGTTATGATTGCTTGTACAGTTAAGTCGGTTAGGTCGGTGTCTCTTCGTCGTAGACGCACGTTCCTTGTGCGGAATTGGTATCTGTTTGTGTCACAACTATGCAATGGTTGCCTGTTGAAGATTCTTCGCAAACTGTCTTTATTCATTAATTCATAATCATTTTTTTACAGAATCGAATGTTACTTCTAAGCAATGCCTGATAGCACTGGTATCGAAGTAATTAAATCTACAAAAGTGTTTGAAACATATTGAACTAAATTTGGATATAATTGTAAAAGAAAAGTGCGCGCGTACATAGTACACATGTCAGAAGTGAAGCTTCTTTGGCAAATTAATTTATTGAGAGAATTTATGAAATATTTTTAAATTATATTTTAAAAAATTTATTATATTAAATTCTCAAATGACTAGTGGCAAATTTAAATGCCACATGTTATTTGTAAATATTAAAATTTCCTAACCTTTATACGAATTAAAAGATCTGTTTACTGTAGTACAAGACGTTATGCGATGGAATTACCATCTAAAGTTCTAATATATAATACTAAATAAATAATTGCTTCGCCAAATTCGACTTCCCAAAATGCAGGCGGCCGAAGGCCGCATTTTGGCAAACTTACAAAGCCGAGATAAAGAGATCGGCCCCGAATCGCGGGGCCCGAAGGGCCCCGTCGATCGCCCGCGTCCTTTCCGTAGTGCTTAGGCTACGTCTCGCCTCGATCCGAGACGCCGATTTTCGATATCGAACGTTTAAAGTTTGACGTTTCTCCGGAATTCGTGAAAACGGCAGCATTTCCGACGCTTAAGAACCATTTTCGCTTGAATCCAACTAGCATTCACGTGACCGCCTCTCGAGCCGACAGTTGGACGGGTCGAATTCTATCGAGAAGCATCGCCACCGCGGGGCCCAACGAGTAGAGTAGTTTTCTACCGATTTCGCACAAACTACTGATTGACACTATCGACAGTGAGCAGCAGATGGCGCGCCCGTTCGACAGAGGCAGGGACGAGCTCAGCACTTGACGCGTCGCGTACCATAGATAAAGGATGCGTTCGGTTCAATCGCGTACCGTTCGACAGAGGCAGGGACAGGCGTTCGACAGAGGCAGGGACAGGCTTTGCACTCATCGTGGTTCGGGAAACTATATTTTCATCGATCTATAGTTTTCACGGATCTATTTAATAGGGGGGGGAGCCTCTCACTAGTATTTAACTAAATACATCAACCAAGCGTGTATTTTTTCTCGATCTCTCTTTCTCTCTTGCTCTCTCTCTCTCACTCGCTCTCTCCCTCATCTCGCTCCATAACTATGTTATTCATGCTACGTTCGCCCTTTCTCACCTTCTCTGAATCGGTCTCAATCGCTCTCTCCCTCTTCATAGACAAAAACGTCCCACATCCGTTTCATCCGTAAGAATTTTACCCTCACGCGAGCAAAGAAGTTTCAATTCAAAAATAATAAATAAACAAATACTCTAGATAAACTCTAACTAATTTGATTATCAAATTTATCAAATTAAATGACAAAATCAACTAATGATTGACCATACAGTTAACTAACAGGTATAGGAAATGAGATCAAATCTGAATTCTAATCCATACAACTCGAAGTAAACTTCTGAATAAGAACAAGATATGTAGCAAAAATAAAATAAAATAAATAAAAGGTGGAAATATAAAGTAGAGAAAAGGAAGCATCACATCGCCAGAACTATGTCATACTCAGAAAAACATTAATACTTCTAATAAATTTGCTGATTCTCTCAGTTTCCTTCACTGAGCCAGGTAACTGATTATAAATAGAAAATGCTTAAATTTTCAAATATCTATCAAAAAAGATTTATTTTTTGCATCTCTTTCTTGAGTTAATTGAATATACTGGGGACGAGATTGTAATTAGGAAGGGTTTTTAAGAGGTTACTGCATTAAGGCTGTATTTACTTTTTCGATGTTATCCTTAGATAAGACCAAATATATTGTATTTGAGCAGAAAAATAAAATAATTAATGAACTACATATTAACATAAATGGTGTACCTGTAGAGAAAGTATTGTGTATGAAATATTTAGGATTAATTGTAGATGAAAATTTGATCACATTACTAAAATCTCTGAAAAAATTGTTTCAATGCTATCCTCTTTATATAAAAGTCGAGATTATTCGTCTATGAATAGTAAATTTCAGGTCTATAATGCATTTTTTTTTAGTACATTTTAGGTATCTCTTGCCTGTGTGGGGTATGTGTGGTGAAGTTTATTTTGATAAAGCACAGAAATTATAAAACAAAATATTTAAAATATTGTTCAAGTATGATTGGCTCACTAGCACTAACATAATATATTCAGAACTGAATTTAAGTCGATTAAAGGAAATCCTAGATATAGAGCAGTGCAAACATCAATATTGAATTTTGCTTTGATTTGCATGATTACCAAACAAGATCCCATAATAACATCTATCAATCATATACAAGGACTAATATAGGTTTAAACAATCCAATTATAGATGCAATTAAAACATTCAATAATTTACCAAAATTGATGAAAGATTCAAATAATTATGAGAGTATTGTTAGAAAATTAAATGTTTATATAAATGTTAATTGACTATATTGTATATCACTGTATTTATCGTAGATTTTGTTATTCTCGAGGCCAGTGCCTAAAAGCACTGATTTGAGAAATCTTACATTGGTACATGTATTGTAATGAATGTTGTTTGAATAAACGGTATTAAAAAAAAGATATGTTGAAATTATATTTTTGAAAAATTTTTTCTTGCAACAACAATCCTATTTGGAATTATTAGACTACAATTTTATGTAAATATATCCCTTCATTTTACGTATATATTCATTAAAATATTAAGACAAGGAAAATTCAAATGATAGGTATGATGAGCCTTCTTGTTATGTTGTACTATTCTTGTTATAAATTCATATTGATGAATAACGTCAGCTGCTACCTCGTTAGAAAAGTTTCTCTACATCATAGATCGACTCTAATATTATACTTGTCTCTTCGTTTTACACACAAGACCGGAATTTAAAACGACTCGTGATTAAAACTAGAAACAGCTACTATATCTAGCGACACCTTCTCGGTTCACTTCTGAAGTAGTCAAGTCCTATACGCTCCATAGATTTACAGCTGCTCTAGAGCGTATAAAATTCATTTAGATCTCGCGCTTGAATTGCTCTCTAATGGCGAATGCGCCTCTAAAGTTTACGACACCCTATATAACCCGTCCATTTTTAGTACATCACTTATCTGTTTTGTAATGTTTGCCAACGTATCGTGCGAAAGAGTTTGTGTTTTATGGCTGTGCCAGAAGAAAAATATCAGTTTGTTGTAAATGGTGTAAAATAAAGCATGAACTTTTTTCTTACAATAGCCTATAGCGGGGATCAAGGGCGTTTATCAATTCGCAGATCTTCGAAGGCAACTGGGACTCCAATGCGTTCATGATCTGACATCATCATTATGATATTTTCGATGATATATATATATATATATATATATATATATATATATATATATATATATATATATATAAAATATATATATATATATATATATATATATATATATATATATATATATATATATATACAGTAGAACTCCAATTATCCGAATTAATGAGGACCGGGACCCATTCGGATAATCAAATATTCGGATAATCGGAGTTTTTTTAAAAAAATTGCCATTGGAGAGAAAAAAAGCTACGTTTTGATATTGCACTATTTTTTTATTGAATTAAATGAAAGAAACATGATATTTTCACATGTTTTAAATATAAATAAAATGTACTCATGTAAAAGTTTAGACATAAATATAATTGTTTTTTCAAACATCTCCGCCAATGTAAGCTGTTTTGCGGTCTTCATCCGTTTTCGGGCAGCCAGGTCACGCATTCGCTTGACGGTGAGCAGTTGCAAGTGGTCACACTCGGGCTGACGCTCCATCCACTTCAAAGCAGTCTCGAGGCCGGCAAATGCTTCACTAGCTGATGGTCCAGCGTCTACTTCAACATCAGCAGAAAGTTCTTCTTCCACTTCCACTTCAACATCTTCTCTCACACATTCAACAATTTCATCGTCATTGAGAATTTGAAAACCAGGGTCAGACGTGTCACAAGCCATCCACTCTCCTACATCTTCAGCACTTACTTCTGATTCTTTTGATTGATTCTTCGATTCTTTTTTCAATAAACCTTTTCCAATTCTTCCAGATGTTATTTAAAACCAGTGAAAAATACATTGAGTTTAGCAAAATTCTCTTGCCCACCTCTACCACGTGTTGTGCCTACACTGACTTCGCGGAGGGAAGGACAATAGTGAGCGAACGCGCAAACACTGGCTTCGCGGGGGGAAGAATAATAGCGCACTTAGACTTTTTTTGGACAAATTTTTTTCTGAAAGTGATTCTTCGGATAATCGGCGATTCGGATCGTCGGAGTATGGATAATTGGAGTTCTACTGTATATATATATATATATTTATATATATATATATATTATATATATATATATATATATATATATATATATATATATATATATATATATATATATATATAATATTATTAATATAATAGTTGATGGAATCCGTCGTTACTACGTGATAATTTAACATGATGAACAAAAACAAAACTTGAATTTACTACGTTTATTATCACAAAAATACTTTGAATACTTTGAAAAATATAACACTGCGATTGCAATTTCGGTCACTAGACCATCATCGGGCAGATTGAGTTAAGAACTGAATAAGTACATAATTATAGATTTGCCCTTACGGATGGAAAAGAATTATTGCAGGTACCTAAATAGACAAGAGGAACACATTTCAAGAAGGGCTAATAGAACTGGATTTCCCAAATTGGTACAATGAAATGCTCTTAGAAAAATCATTATTGTTTGAATACACTAAAGATAGGAGAAGATATCAAGTCAATCTGGTCGTTCAGCAAGATATCTTTTGCATTCTAACACCTAAAATACAGAACAGATGTACGAATAGAAATTGGCCAATTATATGGAAAAATAGTAGCAAATGTCTTATTCCAACAAGTTGGAGAGCAGCAACATATAAGGCTATGAATGAAATATATCCAGTAGGCGAAAAATTGTTCAAACATAAAATATCAGAAACTCAAAATTGTTCGAAATGTGGAAAAATAGACACACTTTTACATAGAGTTAAAGATTGTAATCTTAGTAGAGAGATTTGACAGTGGTTGGAAAAATTTTGCAAAAAAAAACTAAATTTAAACTCTATTGCTGAAATGTTAGAGATAAAATTCAATAACAAAAAGCAAAATAATTTGTGGTCGTGGATTATAAATGCGGTATTCTTTTCAATTTAGAAGTGAAGAAAGGCCGCCAAGAATTTTTAAACGTTATTCGTCAGGACAGGTTTTGGAAAATAAGAATAAATCAAATAGATAAATTTTCAGGAGATATTTACAAATTTTAACCAGTAAATTATGCCATTTAGTTATAGTCTCTCAAATTAAATGTTTACAGGGTAAATTACACATATGATAATGTTCATGCGTAGATTGAGTAGAGAAGTTCTGTAAAACTGGCTGTTATACATAAATGTAAGAAAATTTAGTTATTTAATAAAGGTTTTATAAAAAAAAATTATGATTCAGTTTATAAATTTCTAATGATTCTAAGTAGGTTAGTTCGGTCCCTTTTGAATCCCTTTCATCTAAGACAAAACTCTCAGGATTTTCATTCAATCCCAAATTAATTGAAATTCGAAATTTCAGGAGAATTATAGGTTGATTTGTCCTGTATGTAGAGGAGTATATATAGGTCAGACTGGTTAGTTTTTTTTCATCATGTTAAATTATCATGTAGTAACGACGGACTCCATCAACTATGTAGTTTATTTATTTTTTTTTTCACGTTTGTCCCTCATATAAGTGCTACGCTCTCGGCTGCATTTAAAACCTATGGTTTTATTGTGCGCAATGCCAATCACTTTCATGATACGGGAACTCTATTGCAGTTGTTCAATTCTCTAGTGAAGAGCAGATTAAATTTCGGTTGTATGATTTGGCATCCTATCTACAATGTTCACAAGTATCATTTGGAGTCAGTGCAGCGGAGGTTCCTTAAGTATCTGGTGTGGAGAGAGGATGGTGTTTACCCTTCAAGAGGTTTTGATCAGGATAACTTATTGAACAGGTTTGGGGTTAAATCGCTTGAAGTCACCAGAAAACTTCTCTCTTTGAAATTCTTATATAAACTATTGCACGGCTGTATTGACTGTCCCCCTCTTCTGGCTATGGTGGAATTTCTGGTGCCTAGGCGGTGCTCAAGATGTAATGAACTATTTTTCTTGGCCACTCCAAGAACCAATTCTCTTGTACAATCGCCTATTAGATATATGTGTTCATTATTCAATGAGGTTTCTGATAGTTGCGATATGAACTTTGATACGTTTTCAGCCATAAGTCGAGTTTTTTTGGAGTATCTGGATAGATAGACATAAGTTATATTGAGTCAGGCGCGGATCCAGGCCTGACTTTTGGGGGGGGAGGGAACTTTTATATATTCAAGCCAAAAGGTACTGGTACTTTGGGTAATGGTAAATTGAGTAACTCCCAACCAAAACAATTAGGTGGGGCTCGGGCCATTTGGGGGGGGGAACGTTCCCCCAGTTCCCCCCCTCTGGATCCGCGCCTGTATTGAGTTCTTATCGTTTCTCAAGTTATAATTGTATTAATATCTTAAAGTTTTTTTTTTTCTTTCTTTTTTCTCTCTGTCATTTCATTTTTTTTTAAAGTTAATTTTAGTTATTGTAATACTAAAATTTTTGAAGCCGCTTCTGTTCATTTTTATTTAGTTATTTAAGAATTTTTCCTGTAACTGGATTTTCTTTTTACCTGTAGGAAATAAAGGCCTTATTATTATTATTATTATTTATATGTAGTGATACTCATATTTGTGCGTCGCGTCGGAGCTGACAGACACAATTTTTTTTCTTCACACAAACATACGTAATCTATAGTACATAACCAATTACAACTTCAATATAGAGTTCCTACGATTATTTCTGCAGCTGAAAGAAGACATATTACATAGTTTTTAATTAACATATTTTATCTTTCTCTGAAACTAAACGTTCCAACACAGTTGAAATGATCTTTTTTCGAAATATTTATCAATACGCACAAGTATACAGATGTCCTTGAGACTGCTTTACTCACATTACATTTCATCATTTTCAGCCCTAGCATCCATTCAGTAATCTTGATTTTAGCGAAATGATGAAAAGAATCCTTAAGGAGAAATAATTCGGACATTCCATGTGTTAGTTTTCGACGAAGAAATTAAATCACGAAGACATAACAGATTCAGCGAAATTCATCTCCTCCTAGCAGTAATATCATCTTTTCCAAATTGAATTCGCTCCCTCAAGCCAGCCAATTTCAAAGTCAATTATCAAAATAAATGCCCTATGATATTGTCGAATGGGAAATAAATTTACTTTTATTTCTCTTCGTTCCCATTTTCCTACTAGGCGGCCCTCCTCCTTTTATCGTATATTTCCGCTTATCCCTAAACTTTAATAAGAAGCATTCGCGCGGTTAGAACGCAGGGGCTGTGTTCTCCCCGTTCTAGAGCGTCTAATACGAGGAGGAGTGCATCACTAGCTTGAGGGCAATATGCTGTACCCCCGTCTCCTGAATTTTTTATCTACTCACGCCGACAGAGGGTTGATCTGCACAACCACTTTGTACTTTGTATGCGGCGGCGTTCGACCCGGTTATGGCATCCCTTTATCGCGGAATACGTAGATAAAAATAATGAAATACGTACACATAGTGACCCATCCATTCGCCCCCAATGTGCATGTAATTTACAGGGCGGGTTGATAATGGAGGATTCATTGGGTAAAATATCATTACAGGCGTTTGTCGCATTTTTATCTTGCGTCGATGGGTATAATAGGAAATTGATTATATGGAATGGCGTTCTGCGGACAACTCAGTAAGGCATATCTATGGGGGGGAAGTCCTGATACTTTGTTTATTGTAGTTGAAATATTTCTAGTCATAGATAAAATAGTATCTAGTCAAAATTGGAAAGTATATCAAGATAATAATACATAATAAGAAATCTTTTATAATTATATTCATGTAAGTTTTTTTAGATTTCCTTCATAGCTTTATAAACCATGGGCAATATGTAAATATTCCTTCTTTCAGGAGTTCTGCATAAAAATAACAGCAGTAGCAATTTTTTTTTAACCGGATTAAATCGTATTCTTCACAAAAAGAACATGTCTTTGTATATAGCTCAAGATTTTAAGCGATTATTAAGGACAATCGAAGAAAATCAGTTTTTTTGACATCGAAGAATGTAATGGAAAACCTTTTCAATGAATAAAAATGGCAAAATCATCAATTCCTTGGTTAAAATGCACTTATGTATTCATCAATAAGAATAAGAAATTCATTTGCCACAATCTTTTCCTCAACGATAATTATAATTCATTGAGAAAACTTGGAATATTATGAATCTGCTAAGATTATAACATTTCTTTAAAAAATTGCTGAGCTATTGATTTAACTGGTTTTTTTAATCCAATTTCCGATCTATTTGAAATGAAGCTATATATAATGTTCTAGTATTTGGATCATAGTGTGGAAGTTGATATATTTTGTAGTTGAATGACAAACATAGATAATAAACATAGACTAGATGGTAGAATATAGTGATACACATGTACAGGGTGGGCCAATGTCGATGGGATTTGGAGGTTTAGCAGATATAGAGCTAAAAACAAATAAACAAGTCCTGTGCTGGATTTTCGAGAAAAGTTTGAATCTGAAAACCGCCTTTAGATACGTCGAGTCGTTTTCAAAAGTTTTCATTTTTTAGAAGTCACCATATCTTTTTTATTATCAAACGTTTCAATTGTTCTAGGAGGCACTTTTTTAGTGTTTTTAAAGACCAATACACCACTGAAAACCAACATGTCAAATTACATTTAGATTTTGAGATATAACACAAACTTGATGTGTTTATCAGAAACATGTCATATTTTATATTTTTCTTAAAATATACATAATATTTCCTTCAAAATGACCTGTGTGTACCTATCACACGCAAGATTTAGTTTATAAGTTGGTTCAATATTTCACGTTTTTAAAAATACCATATTTCGGATATGCCTATTTAATTCGTTTTTCGCTATCTATGCTATAGAAGTACCCTAAACCACCAAATACCATAGAAATGGACCCTGTACTTTGAGAAGATTCCTGGCTAGTATATCGATGATATAATAAAAATATGATTTTGGAATGATATATCAGTATATAATACTAAACTCTCAGAGAAATCAAACAATTCTAATTTTTCCACATCAAATTAATAGTCAAATTATCAGCTTCAACATCTTTTTAATTCAATTCGGTTAATCCTTTCTGTTAACTGGCAGAAAAATCCAAGCTGAATATTCAGAGTTGCAGCCTTGAACACTGAAATGTTTATACCGTGGCCGGGGCATAAAGTAGGTAAACAGGGACATATTCGAAAATACTGTCGTGCTAAAAATGCGAAAACAGACATAATGGCGTGCTAGAAACTAGTGAATTGAATCGAGAGGCGGGTAGATGATGCCTGCAGACAGAGAAGGCGCGAATTTATCGTCTTTTATAACGGCCATTCCTGTCATCTGGCCTGGTCTAATTGCCTCGAATCGCGCAAATACATCCTAATTAATGAGTCAAATTCCTAAAATATAAGCCCTTGTTAGTCCCGCTAAATTGGAGTAAGCAGTGTGGGTAAAACGCCTTTCTAATAATTTATTTTTCGAATAATGTCTACTTCGGCAACAACGGCAGAAGCTGACTGAGCAGCATTCGGTCGTTAAAAACATTGGAACCTTCCTTTTTTACGGTTTGGAAAATAATGTTGTGAAATTTTCACTGAAATTGAATTTAAGAGAAATAATCACTTGGCTTATGTTTCACAATATAAAAAAAATATTTAGATACTGTATTTAGCAGTAACGAAAAGTCGACATGTTTCGAGTTATGAACTCATTATCAAGACTCGAAACATGTCGACTTTTAGTTACTGCTAAATACAGTATCTAAATATTTTTTTTATATTGTGAAACATAAGCCAAGTGTTTTTTATTTTAAAGTTTATACTTTATTCTTTATGATGTAGATATATATATATATATATATATATATATATATATATATATATATATATATATATATATATATATATATATATATATATATGTATATATATATATACGATACACTTCGCGCGAAAAATACGACCTTAGTGAAGTGCTAACGCGTTTTCTTAGGTATCACTTGAATTTCACTATTTCTGTGGTGAAAAGAGTTGAATATAAGAATATTATATTTTCCCTAAAGAACATAAATATTTTAGTTTTATGACACATTCAACCTTGATCGGATGGGAATTATACAGCCCGAATTATATTTTTCGCGTGAGATATATGGAGTGGAAATAACAAAAAAGCACACAAGAAACATATTGGCTGGAAATAATTCAAAAATTGGAATGAATAATTAACACGCTCCATGAAATTCATGACGAATGTGTTGAATTCTGCTACATAAATCTTTCACCACAGTTATTTAACTGGAAATGAACTTTGTGTAGTACTCCATGGATTGAGTGCAACGGTTGTTTCTCATTCATTCAATGATAGGAAAATCTGAATACCCTGAACAGTTTCTATATATATATATATATATATATATATATATATATATATATATATATATATATATATATATATATATATATATATATATATATATATATATATATATATATATAAGGATGGAAAATTTTATTTTATAATAATTATTTTATTCTTATAACTGATTAAATTTATAGAAGATTTATAAAACAATAATTTCTTTGATACAAAATAATTAATATTTGTAATTAGATGACGTTTCTCTCAACTAGATCTCCGTATATTCGAATATATTTTTCAATTCTTTTTCTATTCTATCTAGTCACTCGTCTAAGATCAGTGATGCTGATTTCTTGACATGCTTGTCTTATTTTCTCACAAAGTTCATCTCGATTTCTGGGTCTTCTTTTATAGACCTTGTTTTTTAACATGCCCCAAAAATAAAAATCGAGGGGTGATATATCGGGAGACCTCGGAGGCCACAGTTCTAAATTACTATTTCTTCCTATCTAGCGCATAGGAAAATTTTTGTTTAACCGCTCACGAACAATTCTTGAGTTATGAATAGATGCGTCATCGAGTAGCAAATACATATCCTGTCGCACATCAAGAGGAAGATTTTCAATTGTCTCCCAAAATTATATTATTATTGAAACAATGGTTAAAAATAACAATTTACACATTTATTATAAAAAATAACGCATGACGCACGTTTCGGTGGAACTTCACCTTCTTCAGATGCTAATTGCAAACTAAACAGTTTAGTTTGCAATTAGCATCTGAAGAAGGTGAAGTTCCACCGAAACGTGCGTCATGCGTTATTTTTTATAATAAATGTGTAAATTGTTATTTTTAACCATTGTTTCACTATGTTTATTAATTTACACCAAGTATCGGCCCAATCAATCCAAAATTATATTATTATTATTATTTATCCTTGCTAATATTAAGTTGAGATTATAAGTCTCGGAGACTCATGCATTGATTTGCGCAATTTGCCGCCAATTTATCGTTATCCTCAAGATTCGGGTGTATTCGACGAGGTTGATCATTCTGATACATTTTAACATCACCAAACAACCGAATTATTTCGATTTCTTCATGTAAAGTTAATGGCATTTTGATTTTCTGATCACTAATTCACTAAATTTAACTTTTCGTAATCCCATACTGTTATTTTGATTTAATGGTATTCAGATGACAATTGAAAAGTCAGTGTTAATGGCCGCCGGCCGTTAAGAAATCACTTGTTCAAATATTTATTTCAAAACATCATTCTGCTTAAAATAACAACATTGAAATCTTGGTCCACAGCGAGTTGGGAGAATAAACCTCTGATTTTCATTTCGCATAGGCTAATAATACATCTTCATTAACCACCTTTACATTCTTGCTTTTACGCCACATTTCAAAATTTTCATATTCTTTTTGATATCGCTCCTAAGTTATTTTCGGCAGTTAATCAACACTCGCTGCACTGCACATGATTCTCCCAATATTTCTAGAGGAATTTGATTTTGTTCCTCAATTTCATCCATGGTCGTCGTTAAAGCAAACTTGAGAACACAAAAAACTGACGTTGTTTATAAAACTGTCAAACTGTTCCATGACAACAGAGTGCATGACGTTGGGATTTTTCTTTAGAATTGCGAGGTACGGGGTTTTTTCTTTCTTCGGAATCAAAATGTAATCTTTCAACGGGATTACGAAAATAACTATAACGCGATACCTCAAACTAACTAGTATTTGACACTTCTGTCAATCTTATTATTTTCCATGGCACACTAAGTATAAAATAAAAAAAAGAAAACTCGTAAAAAAAATTTCAGAACATTTTTTTCCCATAACTTTTTTCGATATTTCTAACGCGAAACAAAATATTGAGAACCTGTGATGGTCTATTCTTGAATAGAATATTCGGATTTCATATCTAACGGGCATATTTAACATCCTATTTGGTGTGGTTCTTTGGGATAACTAAATATAATTAAAATAAGGATGGGGTACTTTGCATATAATGTAATCGAATCGTTCATCTGTTTTATTCAAATTCCATTGCAGAGTTTATATTGGTGCATTACTTCGCTTTGAATATGATTAAGTTGGCGTGTTTGTGTTTGCTTTTGGCTATTATGGGTTGGAAATGGATTCGCATAATTTTCCAGGTACAAGACTAACTACAGACGTGCCTGGGATAGTTTTCAGCATTAACCATATTTTATTGATGAATAAATTCCATATCGAAATATTATTATTTATCGATGTTACGATTCGAAAACATCGGTTATTCGAATTGCGACGATAAAAATGGAAATCTCACGGCTGGAAAAGGAAAACAACGCATCAGTGTGCTTTGAAACATTGTTGATAACGTCAAAGGAGATGATTGATTCCTATTCCTGGAATTTATATCGTCGATATTCCTCGTTTTCTCCTGCGCTCAGCGAATATTTCAGAACCCTTGGAAATCAGTCGGATGATTTACGTGGCTTGTTTCAAAAGTTTTATATTCAGCCACTGAATTTTAATGTGCTTCGGGACATCGATATTTCGCTAATAAAATTTTGTTTTCGAAACTTTTCTCCGATATGAAAAGAGTTCGAAACGAACTGAATAAATAGGTTGACAATATCGAAAACCTTCGAAGAAATTCGTGATATGAATTGCGGAAAAGTAGGTCGGCCATCTGTCATGCTGATGAATGTGGAAAGTGGAAGCTAAAAGCTAGATTACACATAATTGTCAAAGTTTGAGTGGAGCTCCTGTATAAGATGCACCTCATAAAACTGATGGTTCGAAATAAAGTCGAAAACGCAATGCCATTTCAGGTCATTGAATATTTCCAGCAGTAAAGATTTTCCTCCTGTTTGGTTTCTTTTATAGTAAAACATATGCCTCCTCACTCACAGTGAAACTGATCCTTGAATAAGTTAACTTGTACGAGTTACGTTTAATATATACATAGACAGGGTGTTTCTTAAGTACGTATAGAAAATTAAGGAGCATGTTGTTGATTTCAAAATAAGAAGAAACGTTTCTATAAACATATGTCCGCAACTTATTTGTTTCTGAGATACAGAGTATCAGAGTTGAATTCTAATTTTTGTTTTTTGTGAATAAATTTCAAAGTCATTGTGATATTCGAGTGAAATTTCGTATCTGGAAGTATTTTTCAATGACAGTATCAAATTTGATGTTAGTTTGTCTTTTTCGTGGGTGTGGCGCCACCTACATGTCTTTTCAGTCATTTTCAATGTCATAACTTTTTTGGACGAACCTGTATCACGTTTTCTAGTGAAAAAAATCGATTTTTCGGACATTTTTGTGTAAAAAAGATATTTTTGGTAGAGGTCGCTGCGAGCAACCGTTTCCGAGATATTGGAATTTGAAATAATCGATGCAAGCTATTTTGATGTTGATAAATTAGTTTAATTAGTTAAGTAAGTTATTTTTCTTCAATTTAATTTTGAAATAGGATTGGGTGTTATAACAATTAAACACCAATGAAAATAACAGTAATTGAGACTAAATAATTTACTTATAAAAAAGAATTAAACTTTGACACACTGTATCTCAGAAACGAATAACTTGCGGACATATGTTTATAGGAACTTTTCTTCTTATTTTGACGTCAATAACATGCTCCTTAATTTTCTACACGTATTTAAGAAACACCCTGTATATAATATACCTATAAATAATCGTTCGACTAATCAAAGATTGATTACTATAAGTAACTCCAGAGTCTTCGTATAATTAACAGTTGAATGTATGTTATTTATATATCTTCCACAAACTAATTTTTCATTCAAAAGTTACATCATTATAGGCGAATATCCATTGAATAAAGTACAGAAGAAAGCCATCAGTTTAATCATTGAAATTCATCTCGAAGTTTATATGAATCCAGTGACCAACCAGAGCAATTGGCGAAGTTATATCTATACTACACGTACCATTGTAGGAGATAAAAAAGTAAATATATTACCTAAAGTCAATAAGGAAAATTCAACATTAATTTGAAAAATTGTCAGACACATTTTCAAGGGAGCTGGTTAAATGTATTCCGAGATGCGAATTCTACATTCACAATTCAGCGGTGAATTATAGAAAACGTCACCTCGATTCAAAATCTGCTTACAGCTGTTTCGATCTTATTAGATCTGATCAGTGCAGCTTATTTGACTCGGAGTGAATTAAATTATTGAAGAATTTTCCTTGTTCCCTTTATGTAATTTTATTAAATTGACCATGGTCAACTTGTATATTTTTCATGATTTGATACTCTAAATATTTGGCTAGGCTTATTTATTAAAATGACTTTTTGACATATGGCTCTAGATATGCAGTTTGAACTGTTCAGGATCAGGAACAGATTCAGCATTTGATAGCCTAAATGTATGATTAAGAGGATGTATTTTATGAAGAAGGTTAAATAATGTACTTAACGTCTAACCAGTAAGCTCCTACATAAAAGCGTGATATAAAACGCATAGCGTATATTTAATCAAAATTGCATTATGAATGTGATACTTCGAAACATACGGGAGTTTCTAGATTGCACTTGCGAAGTTGCTTGTAACGCACTTAATGAAATTCAATTAATGATGCTAATCTATCTGGAACGTCGAGTATTAGCACTTCGCTAAATTGAAATCCAGCCTCTGGGGTGTGTGCTCCTTATACAACAAAGTGTCAAAACAAATACTCTGTCCCCGAATTAATTTCGTGAACCATGCGTCCAGATCCCAGCCAGCTCTCGACCGTATAATGAAATAAATGCATTCTCTAGACCTGATCCCTCTCGCAACTGCTAATCCCGGATCCGGTTGTCATCAGACCTGGTGCTGGCTTAACGCAGACTGGGGGGAGCCCCGTTATAAATTAAATCTAGAAAAATCCAGCGCGAATCTTTTATTGCGTGCCGTCTGGCCTGAGCCATGACAAACGCATGTGTCAATGGTGTAATGAAGTCTGGAAGTATTACCAAGAAAGGCTCTCCCCCTTATGAACTCGTTGCTAGATAGACAGGATAATATATTGGCGCTGATATCCTATATCCTCGCGTGGTGACGCGCACCAACTGACACGGACAGGCTTGAGTCACATGCTCAACGATTGAGCTTGAGATAAGGCTGTGGATACGATGAATTTTATCAGGAGACTATGGCAACACGGAAAATTCAATTTAATTAATCACTCTCTCGTGTATTATTATTATGGATTCGAAATTAAATGACACACGTGAGGGTTTTTGTATCTAAGAACTTCAACGCTCGTAGAATCAAATTTGGTACCATGTTTAGTATTTTTTCAGTACTTATAATTCTTGAGGTAGTGTTTGTAATCAACTACTACTGATTCAATTCAAGGAATCATTACTAAAAATATCACATCTATGAACTGATCATGGCTCTATTCTTACTGAAACTTATTAGTTGTATTCTTCCTGAGAATAAAAAAGTATTGCACTGTATGGAAAGTCAATAGTGAGTTGAGATAACGGTTGGTATATACGTTTAAGACCTCCTGGATCATGATTTCAAATAATTTTTTCAATGTCTCTTATATTTATATTTTCCCCCGGTACATATCGGCATCTGCAGCAGCCTGTATCAGACCGAAAAGATGGTATTTCAAAGCAGAATAAAACTATCAAGGCTTTTTGGGTAGTATATTCAGATGAAACACCCTGTTTTTGAAATAATTCAGCTCCAGATTGTGTTATAGGGCTTAACATTGGTACATTCATTAGGTCGATGATAGGAAAGTACATTTTTTTCACAGTCGCGGCCATTTTCACGTAGATATTTATTGTTTTTGAGAATTTGCGCTCTTCCACTGCTTCAGCTTTGAGTTAAAGGGTTAAAATTTGGCACGTTGATTGAGGTGAGGTAGGTACGATCCTTTGTGGGTTTGAATTACCTATTTCTCTCAATTGCCGTTATTGGAATGTAGAGCTTTGATATATATTTTCAAACGAAGCACATCGCGGCGTCTATTTTCCGTTTAAATTGGCTGTCGATCTGCTTCGTACTCAATACGCGATACATTTCGCAGTAGGGCAAATCGGCATGATTTTCTCTATTTAATTCTAAATCCTCGTATCTTCCAACTGAGCAGAAAATACCACCTTAGTGATCGAGCTTTGCTGCTCACGAGTTTGTAATAATAATAATAATAATATAATGCTGTTGGTAATTAGTTGACAAACCAAAATCTGTAGAGATTCAAGTAGAGATACTATATAACAGTAAAACTGGACGCGAGTGTCCTTTCATTACGTTTATACAAATAATTATTTTCCAAAAGTTTTTCAATTCATTTAGTTAGTCTACTCTTATTGGGAGCGATGCTGAATAATCAGGAATTAAATTTGTTCAATTGATTTATACTCAATTTTTGATTTGAACAAAATGTTCACAATCAGTGTATACGGATGCCCATAAGACATAATTAGTGTAATTACATAGCATGTTTACCCGCAATCTCCACGTTGAAGGAGATATGCAACAGAACAAATAGTGGTTATTAAGAGTAAATAGCCTCCCTGAGCACAGACACATAAATAGCTAAATGAGACATCATCTGTGTAAATATCTGATCCGAAATTTGCTAAGCAAGTATATACTACTGGCGGTTGCAACGACCTCTCGCTTTGCACTTCCTTATATATTCTGAAGATGTAATTTTCCATAATATGATGGCATCCAACCATTATTTCTGTACGATTTCCTCGATAGGAAGAGGTTAAGTAGCGTTTAACGTGCTAACACTAGAAACGAGCGCGCAGATTTAGTTATCGCAGACAATGAATCGAGACATTCATTGTCTAAGGCCCGAGAACAGGTCAACAAAATCGCATTAGACTATCTTTTTCAACGTGTTGATAATTTCCGACGTGAAAGTGTTTCGCTATCTTCATCGCTGGTAGTGTAAAAGTTAGTACCAGAAATTTATGGTTTGTAAAAGTTTTTCAGTACTTGAGTTAATACATCATATCATTTTTGTTTTTGGTATATAGATGCTAGATGTAACAATAGATGAATTCTATCTTAGTGAAAATACACACGAATATAAATTTCTCTTGCTTTTGAAGGCTGAATTCAATGAAATTTGCTACAACCTCTAGGGAGAAAATTGGCTTTGATTGATTTGATACCATATCAAGAGCTGATACATTTCATTCTATTTGGTGATACTGTTGGTAAAATCCTTAAGTGAAGACTAACATGATGAATTGTCTTGAAGAGTTTTTGCTGTTGCTGGGATTCTCCTTAATTCAAATGATCTTAAGAATAAAATGTTATTTTCAATATCACCACTGATAGTGTATCTTGAAAGATTATGATTGAAGGGATTTCATTATGTGAAGTAATCCGTACATGAACCAAAAAGTGGATGACTTGGAAATTTTCAACACTATATACAATTTAAAATTATTGCAGATGATCAGTGAGCTAGAACGTCGTTATGAACAAGAAGAGCTATTGAACAACATTCGTATACTCTTCTTTCACTACCGAAATGAACGCATCGGTTCAGGTTTACAGAACGGGCCTGCGGTATCACCTGTGGGAACAATGACGATGTACCACTGCCTCAGTAACTTTAGAAATATGAATTTATTGCATACATCTTTGGTGGGTGGTAAACGTCATGCTCCCAGACGCGTCTCTCGCTCACGACCGCTAGCTGAGCAATTCGTGAGATATCGACATTAGTAATGACCGGTGCACGCCGATCACGGTCACTGTAATTTGTTGAACCCGATACTTGCTTTGACTTGCTTTAACCAGCCCATAATGAAAAAATAAATCAGTTCGGAGATGCGGTTCGCTTGCAGGCTTCATTTCGTATTGTGGTTTAGACAACTAAGTGGCCGATTCCATCACTATTTCCTCTTTCGCTTCATCCGTTATCTGTTCTTATTTATCTCACTCGAATATAAACTCAGCTATATCCAAAAATGTTATGGCGTGCCTTACTCTAAGATTCTCCAGACTCTGAAAACTGTTTATTTGGTAATCTGAAGTTCAATTTGAATTAAGATATAAAAATCTGGCGCTGATACTTCTCCTTTGACCTCTTCCATTTTTCACATGCTAGAGTAGACTTAGACTATTCAAAGAAATAATTGCATCTTTTTCAAAGGTATAAAAAGTTTTATGGTGAAGAAGGCAATCAACTTGAAAACTCCATCTTAAGATCATAAGATAAAAATTCCTCTTTCCCTTCATCTGTTTTCTATTTTCTTCAATTTTATAGCATTAGAAACATAAGAACTTTATGATCATTATTGAAACCCTTCTTGAAACAAGTTTACAGGAATTAAGGGTTCAATGGTCTACTTTGTAACCAATTGAGGTAATCAACATCTTTCATAACTTCTTTCTGATTCTCTTCATACATCATTATTTTCTCCCTGTCTAAAAAATTCGTCGGAAACTGAAAACTTGACAGTTTATTTGGTAATCCGAAGTTCAAATTGAATTACGGTATAAAAATAATAATTTTTCTTTGAATTCTTCCATTTTCCACTATCTAGCGTAGACTTAAAATATTCAAAGACATAAATGCATCTTTTTTCAAGACGTTTTCAAAGGAATAAAAAGTTTTATGGCGACGAAGGCAATCAACTTGAAAACTCCACCTTGAGATATAGAAATTCTTCTTTCCCTTCATCTGTTTTCTGTTTTCTTTAATTTGATTGCATTAGAAACATAGGCGGTGGTCGAGGAGGCTAAAACGCTTAAAGTGTTGTTTGGCCACGTTAAGTAAGTAAGTAAGAAACATAGCTACTTAATGATAATTATTCGAGTTTTTCTTGAAACAATTTGAAAAGAATTAAGGATTCAATGGTCAAGTTTGTAACCAATTGAAATAAATAAGGTTCTTTCAAAACTTCTTTCTATTTAACTTCATACATTCTTTTCTCTTACTCAAGTAGAAACTCAGTTATATAATATATAATAGATTTCACAGAAATTGGGAGATTGAAGGTAAAATATGTCACTTTTCGTAGTAACACACCCTGCTCTATAAAAATTATTAGAATTGCTTGTGCTCTACAAAATTGTAGCAGTAATTCAATGGTAATATTTCCTAGTTACTCTTAATGATGAGTAGAGTAAAAGTGCATTTTGGATATCGCTATCTAGTTTCATTTCAAAATTCATTACATTTAGTGCTTCACAATTCTTTTCTCATTTCCCTGATGAACTTATCTTCTAGAATCAAATAAGTCGAATATACCTTGGCTAATCTCTGAGTGCGTTAAAGCTGTAGCTGTAATATACTTGGACTAAACATAGATCAAGTTAAAGTTGATATTACTTCAATCAACCATTAAACGAAAAGGAAAAGTCTTCTATTTAAATTAGACTGATAATGTAGGAAAACGTAGTAAAATATCCATATGCATAGCGTCAATGTATTAGACGTAAGCCTCACAAGGTTCGTTATGAGATTGTAATATGCGAGGTCGGATATTTACGTCTGTATTCAGTAGTTTCCGAAATACCACAGCGATTTCTATTCACTACATGTGTCTCATAACCTCAATTACCGTCATTTTACTGAACACGCATAGAATTTCACATCTGTAACATAGAAATAACGTCTGATTACCGTCGCGTAGCTGAAATATAATTCTTTGCTGTAATCTGCCATATAAAGTAGGGGCATTGCTTCGTGTAATTTGTGTCTGAAGCTAGTTGAAGATAATGTATTTTATGAATATGATTATTACTTATTGTAATGTCGCTGCTCGGAAGATTGTTCCATAGATATATTTTATATATTATACGCGTATGATTTAACCGACTCGACTGTTTGAAATAGCAGGTAGCTCTTTGTCCAACGGCACAAATATCATTAACATATAGATCTACCATCTGAAACTACCACTTGCATTTCTTTGGCGTTAATATAAGTTCAAACTCAGTCATTATATCATAAATACATGCTGATTTGTGCGTTACGATTTCGAATCTCTAATATGAAACTGTTTTATAATGGTTATTTTTGATTATCCATTGTGCGTGAAGTTATCATTTAATACAAATTGGGTAGTAGTAGAATTGGAATAAATCGCTTCATAAGGGGAAAACTGGCAGATTATCTGGATTATGATCCATTCTCTACGCAAATATTTCAAGGGCCTGATGAAATATGTTTGAAATGTTCGCCGATTAAATTTATTTTAATTTTGGAAATGTGTACCGTTGATTATAGTAGAGTAGTATATTTAGAAGCAGGAAAAAATTGAACGCTGTACTAAAAGGAAGGATATATGAAATTGAAATTATTAGTTTAAAGATAATTTGTCACTGTGGATTTTATATCAAATGTATATCAGGGTGTCTACATCCTTGAGAAGTCCTCGAATTCTCAGGGAATTTTGGGTACACTCAGGGAATTTTTTCAAGTGTTATCAGTTTTTTCGAAATTTGCTTTCTACAAATCTAAAACTAGTAGGTATTAATTGCTAAAGAGAAAAAACGTCGAGTATATCTCCAGAAATAATAATAAATACTAATAAATTCTTATGTAAAGGCAAATTCTCTGACAGAATTTGCATATGACGCAAGTTCTTTCAGAAACTCTCTTGGTAAAAAGATGTATTAAACTCGTTTGTCTAAGACATTGACAGAATGAAAACCTATTACAGGAGTGGTACAGGAGAGAAAAATCTTATCGCGATACACCTGGAAAACACCACCAAGAATATCCTGGAATTCTAAGGAAATTTAAGATCCTGAGTTGAGTAGACACCCTGTATACAACATTTTCTAATGTATCTTCCTCAATATCAATAAAAAGTATCCCTAGACGATTAAATTTAGAGATCTATATGCACTAATTAATAATATTGATCATCTAGGGGTGGTTGATAATCAAAATTACTAAAACTACAGTTTAATACTGAACATATACCACATATAATTGGCTAAAATTGCCCATTTTACCTGAAATTATGGTATTAACATTATCATACGATAATGTATATGTAATGTATATATGTTCATGCAAAAAATTTTGAAGAGAACAGCAATTTATATATTTCACTAGAACAAAATATGCGAAAATTGCAAATGGAAGTAAATTCAATGTTCCATCTCAAAAGAGAGATTTTAAGTATAATGGGTATTTTTCATTTACCGCAGGAACTCTTTTTATATCGAGATCCTATCTGAGACCGCTTGTTGTTTAAAGGGATTATAGTGATTTTGTATCATATCATCATTTCTATAATGATTCAATAGCCAGTCATTAAAAATTGATTTATACGGTAAATTGAAACATGAACTTCGTATCAATTTTGAATTTTATGTTCGTTCAATACAAGACCACGATCTTTGAAATTTAATATACAGGTACGAAGTGAACCATTTTGAAGATCCTCGAAAATCGTCATTCAGTTTCGATGTAGAAGTTTTTATGTGATATTTCTACATCTACAATAAAGCTTTGTGTTCAGTAAGCGTTTTTAAAATCTTAGATATGCAACGCGGAGATGCCTAATTGAGTCCCAAAATTTATAATCCGTCTTAATGATAGCCGAACTGAGTCCCGGAGCTTGCACAGTAGGGGTTCGTAATCTGTTCGTAGAATATTAAAACTTAAATTCATATTATATCATATAATTTTATACAATTTACAAATATTTACAATAATATACCTATACCTAATAACATGCTAAATATTCGTTATTTAATTATTCTAAATCTTTCTCCTACAATTTTAAGAAATTCAAATTTTGATATTGAGTTACAATTTAATTTTAAAATTTGTTTATTTAGAAAATTTTTATTTTTGAGAGTGTGTGAAGAATAAACTTTTTTTATATTTTTTTGAATGCTTCTAATTTTTATATAAGTGTCACTTGGAAAATCTATTAACACTGTTAAATATTGGAATATATGTGGATGGGCGAAATAAAATGAAGAATTAAACCTTGCATGAAAGCTCTCGCATGCATTCGCCGTCCGTTGTAAACTGCTCGTCTTTTCCGCCCATATTTCTGGTGGAAACCTAGCCGATTCTGAAATATAATTATCGACCAGATAGTCCGCAAATTCCACAACTTTAGAATTCTGTGGTTGTATTGAAGATAAATCTTCAACAAAACAATCTCCTACAACTTCTGGGTTGGGAAATGGCATTGCAAAGCAGTACGTTAATTATTTACCTACGTCGCTGTCTTTCATAAGGATGATAAGCCTAGTGCTTGAATTTTGCGCCACCTTGAAAAGATATGCAAAATATTTAATGTCAAATAAAAGTACTTACCAAGACTGTCCTAAATGAAAACGGCAGCCCTTCAATGAAACATCACTCCAAACCTCAGTAACTTTTTGATGAATTGCTTCTTCAAAATCAGCAAATACTTTTCGT
Organism: Cynegetis impunctata; assembly: GCA_030704885.1. NCBI lineage: Eukaryota > Metazoa > Arthropoda > Insecta > Coleoptera > Coccinellidae > Cynegetis > Cynegetis impunctata. The sequence goes on from JARQZK010005081.1 coordinate 278,436, forward strand.
AAAGTAAGAATTTTATTGCATTTGCCAATTTCTTCAACCAGATGTTTCAGTGCCAGTGTGTATGTATTTTTTCGTTTATTTGGCAATAAAAAGATTAGATTAGAAAGATTTAAGTGACCCGGGACTCAATTGGACCATCTAAATTTCTTGACCCTTCTTAATTCAGGTAGACGGGACTCAATTTACCTTTACCCATGTAACGATGCAGAAGTTTTTTCGGTGAAATTTTTGGATGGATAAGGTTTTTTGTTCAGGTAGCGATTCGGGTTCTTTCTTTTCTTCGTTGGGCGGTGTTTCATGAAACTAACAAAGCTTGAATTGCACTAACATCCAACGAATCCTCAAAGGATTCATGTCTCTAGAATAAACACACCATTTATGTTATGGTTCATATTTTTAACGATTCTTTTTTTTTCTGTTATCATCAACTTCGCATTGGTTCACAACAACAACAGCATATCATTAGTGAACGACGTAATAAGTTGCGATATCAGTTGATTTTCAGCAGCATTTTGTTATAGAATGAGGAATGCTTCAAAACTTTCCCCTGTGAATACTAAGAAATTCCCAGAGGGAGCTGACGCCTAAAACAAATAATAACTAAATGTCATCTAGTAGTCGGACGTTGAAAGAAGGGAAACAGAATCGAAAATGACAGCATAACACAACGCCATCTCGCGGAACGAATTTAATTGACAATGCTACAAAAGAAACAGGACTAATTGGACAGAGCTCCTGCATTGAAAAAATCGTTTTATTTATATTATCGTTGACGAAAGCCTCGCTTCGTTCGAATTAGAGACAGGAGAAAATTGAATAGAGGAAACTGTTCGTTCCCGGATATTAAATGAGTTTCGAGATTGGCACGTCATAGTTATTCATTGCGTTTTTCGTTATTGTTCTTATCTCGAAAGATTTGTCGAGGTGTTGTATTAAGTCTTTTTATGTTGATTGTATTCTCGTTGCAATACTTATGCATGACTAAACGAAAATTGCGATGTGATCAGCTCATTCCGGTTATTGTTCTTGCATTGTTGTCCATTTAACCTGAGAGTTATAGAAGTTAACAACGATTAAAATTTCTTCTGAAATTAATTCTCAAATTCATCATATATCCATAATATCTCAAATTGAAGATTGTTCAATATTTGCATTTAGGATATCCTCGAACTGTATTTTATGTTGAACCCGACAGGTTTATTTCATCATAATTATATTATTTACTTCTAAATATTTACGCTTTTTTGTTTCGGAAAGAGGTTAAGATGAATTGAAAAAGCATTATTTAATACTTTTTCATAACATTAGATGAATTTAAAAAGCATTATTTAATACTTTTTCATAACATTTTGTTACGAAATGTTTTAGAGGTAAACAATTCTTAACATTGCTGATATTTAAAGTCCTTAAAATTCAAGGAAAAAATGGCTGTGTGCAGAGAAATCTGAGATAGCATACCCAAAAACTTCAAGATCGAAAATAAATAGCATTGTATAGAAAATGAATAGCATAGCATGAGAATTTTAGCTGAATAGATACACAATTGACATATTTATAACAATAACAAACAACATTAGATAAATTCATCAGTATAGTAGATAATAACAATAAGTCAACTTTAATTATATAATGCAAACAAGCAACAATTTCGCAATGAAGATCTCATTAATCGCAAATACGTAACCAGTATCCTCAACGAATATCAACAAGAATTCAATACAAATACATAGTTCATATAAACTGTAGAATATAATAACCGAATATCTTCCCTAATTTTTTTGTAAAATGGTACAAATAAATTTAGTTACCTTTATTTCTGTTTGTTGAATACAGTCAACGAAAGGTCATCAAGGTCTGTAATGAAGTTGGTTAATTTCAATTTAGCCTTTTATTTCGTTTCTATGCAATAATAGGAGATTGAGAATCGAAAGAATATTTCAAGAAAATTTTCGAAACTTTTATATATATTTCTATGTTTTACATTGTTTAGTTCTTATATTTTTCGGTTGATGCGTTTCCATTTCTCTGTTCTACATTGTTCAGTTCTTATATTTTTCGCTTCGGCGATAAATCGTATAATTTTAGAGAAAACAAAACATATTTTGATTTGATTTGAGGGAGCAAAATCAGTATGACTCATAAAAACTTTTTCATGGTAATTTTGCCCTCTATAATGATTTGATAGAATAAGGAATTTCTTGACGAAACGTTGCAATAATATCTTTTATCAACTCTCAATCGCATCTTATTGCAAATTAACAAAAAATAAGAGATACTTGCCAAAACGGTGCTATGTATAAATATATATATATATATATATATATATATATATAAATATATATATATATATATATATATATATATATATACACCTATATATATAAAATATATATATATATATATATATATATATATATATATATATATATATCTATATACTTATTTTTACATAAATCATTCCAAAAAACGCTTGTCATAACTATATAAAACACTTAATATCACGAACGGAGATACAGCTGTGCTTTAAACGTTCGTTAGATGTTTATATTCAACAACTTTACAACCAATTGAACACACAGTCCCCAAATTATCGTTCTCCAGAGCTATCGTCATGTGCCTGTAGATAATAAAAACTAATATAATCAAGTGATGTGTGATGTTTACTTTGATATAGGTTTAATGAGCCTTCCACATCTTGAGTGTTAAATACTGAATGGGTTGTATTTGTTTCGAAACACTCTAATTGTTTATCTAATTATTCTTTTTTTTGTTTCAGTGCTGGGAGAACTGTGAACTGTTGCAGTCAAATTTCCAAGTGTGGGGCGCCATGTGCGAAGAAAAAGAGATATGTGTAAGTTGAATCACTGTTTATTTGACGAACATTTTACGATTGTAGGGAAGTCTTACGGCCGGAAGTTCGGGGGGTTTTAATTACTCGAATTTGAATAGAAAAACCTGAATGTGTTTCATCCTGTCGTAAATTACTGTTCAATGTATTTTGTTATGGCGCTTGAAACATGGTGGGTCTTTTAATTATGAAGTATTCGCCAGCATTTATAGGTTGAATTTCTGGCTAATGAGAAACTATGAAATTGAACCTCCCCATTTATTAGTACATATAAATGTTCCTGATTAACAATTCTAAATTTTGAGATGTTCTCATGTCTAAAAGTTATATATTATCACCTGTTTCAGTCCAAGTCCATTAATCTCTCAACAAAATGTCTATTCATTTGTAAACCAAAGTTTCGGAGTGGTTTGTCCCTTGCTCTATGATGGAAAGGAAGGATAGAGAATTTTTAAACTGAAAAAAGTTTCGACATTTCACCACATTATTCATTTCATTCCCAAGATATAATCCAGATACCTTCTGAACCCGCTACTACATTTTCATTCATTAGCTGCTGTCATTTATCCCCAGAGCATGGCACAATTTTAGCACCCGAGTTGTACTTTCGAATTAGAATTTCCGGTTTCGTTTATTTTCGTAATACGCGGTGCCTGCGGGAAGTGGAATAGCCTCTTATTATTCAAATATACACTGACAACCCCTGAGACAAGTTGATGATCTAACAAGTCGCCTGGTCCAGCTGAGAGTTAGAGAGATTAACATGGGAATGCTTCGCTCTAAAGAGCTTGATTAAGGTTATTAGTCATTTTCACGAGATACCTAAATGAGTATTCCTGAATTCTATTCAAAATTTCATGACTCAGCTAATCAGAGAGGTTAATATTCAACAATTAATTCATGAAAATATACAAATTGATCCTAGTTAATTTCATATACCACATGAAGCGAACAGGGGAAATTCTGGATGACTTAAGAGTCTGGATGACTTAAGAGTTTATTTTTCATGATTTTATTTTGAATATTTCGAATAGCGCAACAAGTATTTACCTAAGCGCGCTCTCGTGAGTACTTAAGTCAAGAGTTTTTGAAAACGGCGTGTAAGTGGACTCAGGAATCACATTCGCCACAATTGCAGAGTAGACATCTTCATTTCTGGAAGTATATATTTATTCTCGTGACGGAATTCTGCATTACCGATCTAAACGGTGAATTGTTGGTTTCCAATATCATTGAAAGATGGCGCAATCGTTTGTTATCATCTAGTAGTCCGACCGCGATCTTTTTAGGAAACAATTAAAAATTTGTCAATTCACTCCGAATCTAATAAGCTGCACTGAAGTCATAACTGTCATAACTGCACTCAATGGTGTGATTCAGAGTGCGATTATGGGTCAGGATGGGATGGAGCAGTTGATGGTGACATGCTGTGATCTGTCGAAAGCGTTCGACACGATAGATCACCGGAACCTTCTCGAAGAATTATCGTTTTATGGAATCAGGGGTGTACCAATGGATCTTATGAAGTCATACTTGGAACATAGAAGGCAGACCGTGAGGTGGAATGGAAGATATTCAGATACAGGAGAAGTATTATATGGAGTCCCTCAAGGTTCAATATTAGGACCTATACTTTTTATTAAATATATATCAATGATCTGGTTTGTGATTTAGAGAGTGCTGATGCCTGTCTTTATGCTGATGATACCACGCTGATTTTGAAGGATACCACCGTTGATGAATTGCAGAAGAAAAAAAAATTGTTATGAAGAACACAAGCTCCTGGATGTCGTCTAACAGGTTAAAATTAAACGATCAGAAAACTCAAAGTTTGATCTTCAATCAGAAACCTGAGAAATCAGTTAAGTTTCTTGGCATGTACATTGATAGCGGCCTAAATTGGATGAAACATGTTGAAGAGTTAACTAAGAAGCTCACCTCAGCAATTATTAGTCTGAGAACCATCAAGACGGTAGTCACTTTGGAAGCTCTGAAATCGGCCTACTATGCCAATTCTCATAGTCACGTCAACTATGGCATAATGTTCTGGGGGATGGCATCGGGAGCTAAAAGCATTTTCATTCTGCAAAAAAAAGCCATAAGAGTTATTTTTAACTTGGGGTATAATGAGTCTTGCCGAATGGCATTCAAAGATCATGAAATACTTACAGTTCCATCACTCTTCATATACAACTCACTGTGTTATGTGCATCAAAACTTGGGGGATTTTCCTACCAATTCTGTAAACCATGTATATCAAACAAGAAATAAAGACTCCTTGCAGATCCCAATGCATCGTCTGAGGCGCACACAACAGGGCATTGACTTCTGGGGCCCCAAATTATATAATAACCTTCCTTCTGAGTTTCATAACAAGTCCCAGATGAACTTCAAGAGGGAAGTGAAAAGACTACTTTTAAATGAAACTTGTCAAGAAAGAAAGTTCTTGTCAAGAAAGAAAATGTAATAATGTTTGTTTTGATTTTGTTGTGTTTGTACGCATGATTGTTGCCAATGTGATATTTCTTGTATTTATACTGTGATGTGATATTTCTTATATTTTACTGTCGACACCATTTGTAATGTTTATTACAAATAAAGATCTATCTATCTATCTAATAAGATCGAAACAGCTGTATGGAGATTTTGAGACGGGGTGACTCGAAGTTTTCTATAATTTACCTTCGGATTGTGAATGGAGAATTCGCGTTGAGGAATACATATGATCAGCACCATTGGAAAGTTCTTCGATAGTTTTTAAATTATTGAAGAATTTTCCTTGTTCACCTAATGTGGTATGTGAAACTGCCTATGGTGTTATTGTATTTTTTAAAGGAATTAATTGTTGAATATTGCGAATATCGCAACAAGTATTTACACAGCGCGCTGTCGTGAGTATAGTTTCAAACACTATAGTAGTTGGAATTCTGCATTTTTTTCTTTTTATCTAGCATATATAAGGAACTTATATATTTACATTAGTAGCCTGAACATAAAGATAAATAAAATAGAATTAAATAGAAGTATCTTATGAAAACAACGTGTAATAATTTATCGCAAAATATCTACGCCTCCCAAAATATTATGATGCTATTCTTTTACCGTCACTTTCCATAATTTTAAACTATTTATAAGCTGTAATACATTACCGTCGTTTTTAAAAATTAACTGTCCAATAGACATCCTCCATAAATCATTAAAGTTGTGCAAATATATAATTGTGGCTCAAAAAACTAACACTCTCTCCGTTCCTGCAGCTGTACACGCTACACAAAGCCCTGCTTTTTATATTACATATACCTGCCTCATTTGCCGGCCTGATTTAAGAAAATAAATGGCTGGTCTATTCACTCCGTGATTCTCTAACAAATACGTTTATGCATGCAAGGTATTCGCTTCAATTACTAGAACGATATATATCGAAGTTTTCTTGGCACTTTCATTAGTTTTCTTTACATCATAAATTACAGTCGCTAACAAAAGAACTAACGTATCCAATTTACCCTCTAACAAAGCTTTTGCTCGGCCGTGCTCTCCATATAAATTCCCTAGTTACAAGAAGTCTGGAGATTAGTACGTATAATTTGATATTCTCTAGCTTTATTTTGGTAGCTTAACTCGTTTTCTATTTTGCTTTCAGAGCGAGATATCTATGTAGTTAATTTGCTAAAAAGGTTTTCTAACGATGCTTATTCGATAATAACAACCTTAGGGAAAGTTTTGATTGAAATGGACTTGGAGAGATTAAGGGAGTTGTGTGAAATCGGTATTATCTATTGAATTTCGATGAACCATGTCCATCATTTCTGCATTGTCGAAATTTAAAGTTCTCTTAAATTTCGAAGGAAAAGGTATATTTATATTGTAGTTCACTGACGTATAAGAAATTAATGAGGGTTCTGGCGATGTTGAAAAATATGGTTTGAAAAGAATTCAATTTTGAATTTTAAATTACCAGGAATATTTTGAGTGATTTCATAATTAACAGCTACGAATCAAAGCTATTTAAATTGATCCCTTTCAGGTCTTTTTTCAATCTCGAGAGTTATAGCAGAAAGTGATTTATTTCTATTCGAGAATGAGGGTTAAATTTGTGAACACAATATTAGAGTTAAGGAGACTGTAAAAGATATTTTTTTGGGACAAAAGAGTTGGGTTTTTACTGAGACTTCACTTATTACGGGTCCTTGAGGTGGGTGATATTTTCTGCGATTTTTGAGTTGCTCAGAAGCTCAGTATTGTTGAGAATATCAGGAGTGACGAAACAACGCTTCTTTGGTCTATAGCACTGTTAAATTTGATAAGGTCGAAACATCAGTTTGTTGCTAATCGTTTATTCAACAGTCAACAGTAAGGCCAGATCGAATTATCTGAAATTCTACTCATGCATTTTCTTTATATTTATCTATCAAATCTAGGAAATTACAACTCAATATTCATTAAGTTTAAAGGAAATATTTCACTCAGTTTTTATAAAGAATAAGGGGAGCTCCGCTACGTTACTCTTTATTTTTCAATTTATCCACCAAATCTAGGAAATTGTAGCTCGTTGTACATCAAGTTTAAATGAAATATGTCTCTCAATTTTTATGTAAAAAACAACAAAAATACATGGAAAATATCGTAGAGACTGAGCTCTTCTGCTCCTCAATTTTTATTAGTAAGAATGATTCGTACTGTTTGTATTACTTGTATTTATATTGTGAAAAAATGAGTAATTGTATGTTCAGCCTCTTCCGAAGATTAATCGATATTTTTCAATTATTAATTGATTCGTGTCATGTCAGAAGAACTTAGATGTAACAAAAAAAGAGCATTGATGAAGCATGGAAACTTTTACTATAGTCTGTCCAGCGAAAATTGGCGTGCACGTCACAGATATTCGCAAATAACGACGCAATTTTCTGAAAGTGTAGTTATATGGTGATAGTGACCGGATAATCCATTTCGACAGATATTTTGTCCATAACATATCAAATCGTATGTATCCTTCAAGAAAAATTAACATTCCGAGTAATGAAAATAAGTTGAATTGAATGTTGACTTGTCATTATGTTTCAAAATTTGCAATGTTGTCGGACCCTCTCGACCTACTTTCATGTTTGACAGTCGCCGAAATAACCTCTATATCTAATTTTTGTCGAAAATTAGGTCAGCTAATTAGATTATTTTTTCACGTTTGACAACATTGTTTCCGATCGACATCATATACAATTGATGACGTGAACGCCAATTCTAGCTGGACAGACTATAGAGTTTTTACGGAAGTTTATTATGTGACTGACTATTCTTGATACTGATTAATCGTTGCCTATTGAAGATAATTCACGAAGAAGTGTTTGTATGAAAATCAATTATAATTCCATATGTGGGCTCCAGTATTTCCATTCAGCTCTTATAATCCAAAGGAAACTATATGGATATCGATACAACAACAACTAAGCTGATCAACCGATATCATTGTATCCAATGTAAAAAAAATCGGAATTAGTTGTAGGAACGTTCCATCGATCGAAGAACGAGATATATAACGAATCAATTCCCTCTTTCAATATATAGAAATAAATTGAATCTTATTGTGATTCAAAGCGAGGATATCGATTTTGGTGCATAACTGCCCAAATATAATGGCTATATTGTGTTCGAGAAGCTCGTTTGTCCCTCGCCTGATGAAACATTCGGAATTCAGTACTCGGGTGAAATAAAGAATCGTCATCCTGACCCTGCACGTTCGTCATTAAGTTGAATCGGGGAGATCGAACGTAACCCGATACAGAAATTCATTAGTTATTATGAAACCCGTAGATCTGGCCATAAAGGCCCTCACGTTCCAGATGAGTGGATTCTCAGTTAGACGAAATTTGTCCAGGAATTATAAATTATACTTTGAAAAAACTGGAAAATAATTTATTCTACTCAAAACAAACAATGGGTGCTTTCTACTATATTTTAATAATAGCTCCACTTGTATAATAACTAGCTACCAATGAAATATTGGAATAATTTTACATTTTACCACGGTTTCCTTTGAAGCAGGCTCCTTTTAATTTATTAAACTATAATGTATTTTCTCAATATTTATTCTCAAAACGGAATCAAAATTAATTTTAATTAGTAGACTCAATTTTTAGTATATAATATATATGACAATAGTCCTAAAATTAACTCATTTTTTCTTCTTGAAGTCGGTAAAAATGAAGTTGAAATATTTTTTCACATATAGGTCAAGCTAATGAAAGCGTCTTGAATTTATCCTGATGATCCTGATCAGGACGTTAGGACAATGTATCAAAAATATTGAATTATGTTGTTTTTTAAACATGCTGTGAAACATCGCCAGGTTCTAAATAATTAAGAAAAAATAAAATAATTGTACTGAATTACAATTTGTACAAGTATATCGAAAAAGTGGAAGCACATGGATTTATAGACCTCATTGTATATTCACAGATCAATCGATTTATTAAATTACTACTGAGACAGGAACTATGCGAGTTATTTAAATCAATAAAATTTTATTTCTGTTGATGCAGTCTAATCTTACAATCTCTCCCCAGATAAGCAATTTAAGTTTTGTTTATCATATACCTACCTACCTAAATATATAGACAAATAAACTGCACTTATGTACGTATAAAGATACCAAACAATATTCATCTTTATTATTGATCAAAATTAAATATTTTTTTCCTTTCGAGCAATTACATTAACTATATTTCATTGAACATTCTTCATTACTTGAATTCTCAACTCCTTAAGTAATTTGAAGTGACGAGGTGAGCAAAACATTAAAACCAACCAAAAAACATGAAATGTCTACTTCGAAATGGCGAATGTTGAGGAACATAGTTAGAATCATCAGAGGAAATTACCTAACATAAACTCAACTCATGTAGTAAATTTCAATTCTCTAACTCAATCTACAGAAACTGTGGAGGTACGGAGAATCTCAAAATCCAAGAAAAATTAATAAATCTACATATAAATAGCAGCGGTTAAAGAAAAAGAAATGTCAATCAAATCATGGAACATATGACCATTCTCAATTTAATATATTAAATAAAGTGAACTAGGAAAATAATTCGAAAGTTATCACATACGCCACAGTTGCAGAGTAGACAATTCATGTCAGGTAGTATGTATTCTCGCGACGGAATTCTTCATTTTCGATTTAAACGATTGATTGTTGGTTTTCAATATCTTTGGAGGAGGTTGTTACCCATATAGCAGTCTAACCGCGATATGTATTGGGGAAAAATAAGGAATTTCTTAATTCACTCCGAATCAAATAAGCTGCACTGAAAAGATCTAATCTAATTGAAATAACTATATGCAGATTTTGAGTAAGGGTGACTGACGTTTTCTATAATTCATCGTTGGATTGTGAATGCAGATTTTGCGTCTCGGAATACATACAACCAGCTCCCTTGAAAAGTTGTGTGATAATTTTCAAATTATTGAAGAATTTTTCTAGTTCACTTTATGTGATGAAAAAATTAAAATATGCTTGTATACACTGAAATTTTTTTATTTTTAACTTGTATATTATTTGTTGATTTTACCTTAGATACGGTTGCTATCAACACACTCATTATGCCCTAGGACGTAATGGCCGGGCATAATCCAAAATAACGCCTTCTAATTGTACGAGGAGAAATGAAGCAACTTTCATTGATTGAATACTTCATAATCCTTGTCGTATACGACTCTGGATTTCTCCGGCAATGAATAATTCGCAGCTTTGGCTGCATTTTCTATGATATTCTTGGGTAAATTCATTTTCATTTCCATTATTTCTATGATACTACACAAGGAAAGCAGCAATGACATTCAGTAAATATGATGACAAAAATATTCACAAACGTCAAAATATCAACAAATGACATGCCTACTATGAGAAGGAAAATGGAAAGTATAGGGGCAATGAACCGATTTAGAAATCGATTTTTCATTATAATAAAATAATTTTTTCGTGAAAAATAAAATCTTGTTTGCACCACGTGCGTTACTAGGGCGTTAGGATCTATATAACGCACTTTGTACATAAATAACTATTTCAATATTTTCTTTGCGAAAACATTGAAGGTTTAAGTTTGAATACATAATAATATGTATACATAAAATGATATAAATGCCTGCAATATTCATAGATTTATAAATTATTAATTGTTATGCATCCAACTTTTAATGTTACCGCAGACAAAATGTTGAAATTTTGTTTTATTGTGTAATCAGACTTCGTCAAAAATCAAGCATATAAATTGGAATGAATTTATTGTAGCTTCCATTTGTTTATCTTCGACCGCTGTTCAGTAGTAGATATAATAATGATCATTTCGTAGATGATTTGTTTGAATGGCAACCGAGGAGCAAACTAATAGATACAATCAATCTATGTATACCAATATGTTAAATAAATAGAAAACCCACCAACTTCCATCATGCAGGCGAGGTTTGGAATCGTTGGATAATAACTTTCAGATATGCTGGTTGTAGTCATTAACCGCGAGAACATGGTTCGAATTCTGGTCATCACTCAACGTCGTCTATATATCTACGTAAATTTGAAAAGCGTTAGGTTTCGAACGAATCGATCGCTGGCCAGCTTGAATATTTCACCGTAGATGACAGAGATCTACCTAATCGATATTAATGAGCGGTAATCTAAAAATTAACCGACGCTATGCACACAAAATGAATTGATCATCTGTCTGATACCGGATTCTGTACGGGTGGCTTGATATTCGAAATCTTCAGAAGGTATTCATGTTATTCGTAAGTCTGAACGAATACGATTCTCCGTGATAGAATTTAAATTGTCGGCGTTAGGTGACATCTGATTTTATATCCAAATATATACATTGCTTGTTGAGGTGTTTAATAGCCTCTGGTAGGTATGTAACGAATTTTCCCTATATATATATATATATATATATATATATATATATATATATATATATATATATATATATATATATATATATATATAAATATGATATTGGATATATTCTCGCCCGTAACAAATCAATATTCAAGCAATTGTATCGGGAAGCGGTCAGTGTTAATTGAAATCTCAATTAGCCATTTATTTTATGGCTTCTTCAGGAGAAGCTACAAAGTAAAATGTTACAATAAAATATATATAAAGAGATTTTCTTCCATTACTTACAGAGATTATTAACACACACACACACACACACACATATTAAAATAATAAAAAATAAAAATAATAAACATCGACTATCACAGATGAGAACATCAGAAAATCGAATGACCCCTACGAAAACAGCAAGGAGTTAAACTTTATCTAGAATATTACAGTAGATGCCACTAAGTTGATTTGTATCAGTTTTATAGTTTATTGCATTTTGTGTTTTTACAATATGGTGCATTTCAAGAAAAATACGATTTTTGTAATTATGATTTTCGTCTAGAATCTTTACATCTTCGAATTTAATGATGTCCTGTTTTCAAATGATGATCTGTAAGAGCACATGATCCTTTTTTTTAAATCTTGCAATCACTTCTGTGTTGCGTAATTCTTTGTGTCAACCATTGACCAGTTTGACCTATATACCTAGCATCCATTACAGTTGCAATAGTCTATTTCATAGATGACATCACTTTTTAATAGCGGTGGAGTGACGTCTTTCAACTTTGAAAAGAGTTTTTTATTGGTCAAGGTATTATGTTTCACTATGCTGATGTCTTTGTACTGTTTAACAAGTGCGATAATTTTGTTTGTTAATCCATCTATATTCGTCAATTTAACATATTTTTTGCTGGTGGGGTTGTCACTTGGTGGTAGAATTTTGTATCATAAATGAGGCGTCTGAGAATGTATCCAGGGTATCCATTTTTACTGAAGATATCAAAAAGTTGTTTCAAATTATGTTGCAAAAATGTTTTATCACATATGTGACTAATCCTATCTCTACTTTTCATGGACATTACGGTATTTAATTTTTGATGTTTTGAATGATTTGAATAGAAATTTATGTATCGGTCGAAATATCGAGAATAAGAGATTTCAATCAACACTGACCGCTTCCCGATACAAATGCTTATATAAAAATAATTGATAGGGTCGATGATTGATGAAAATCCTTTATAATATTGTAAACAAAACTTCACAGTTTTGACATTTGTTGGCCTCTTCAGATGTTACATAGTGGCCTCTTCAGATGTATAATACATACTAACTTTTACAACGAGACTATTGAAAGATGAAAGAATGGAATATACAATAAGAATGGGGAAAACCTAAACTCAACGTTTTTCAAAAGATAAAACAAACGTCGAAATTACGCTATTGCAGGTTCGTCACTGTCAATGATAGAACATTTTTCTAAATATATAATTTACGTCTCTAAATAATTTACGTCTCTAAATAATTTAAGTCTTGCCCTTATTGCTTAGTCAAGTATATAGTCTACCGATTTAGAAATTGAATGTGCCGAAAAAATATTTTTTGTTATGAACGGATAGATTATACATACGTTTTATAAAAAAAAACTTTTTCTTAAAGTTTGTTTCGTCTAATTAAAAAGTTATATTAAACAAAGGTTAATTTTGGAATCCAGTACCGAAAACACCCCGACAGTTCCCGAACAAACCCTAGCGCGTGTGACGTCACAATGTTATTGTCTACTCATCGTAGCACACAGCTGATACAATGTTCTGGTTTTTAATCGATTAAAACTCGTTGTTGTCGTCAGTATGTTAATGAATATATCTAAAATGTCAAACCTATAAAGTTATCATGCTTGCTTTGTACCATTATGTACGAATACTATAAAAACAGCTCACAAAAAATGTTTTTAAATGTTCCAGATGTTATACATGAGGTATATTAACGGAATTAGCCTTTATAAATCCTTTTTCACACATGTCTAAATAAAAGTAGCTACTATAAATAATTTTTTCCGCAAACGTCAAAAAATGACGACTCTTTTAACCTCAGTTCTCAAGTTTGATTTCACAGACGTCATTTTGTTTTAATTGTTTTGTCCGGTCGTGAGCGTACAAAAAGTACACTTTTTTGTACGCTTACGGCAATTTCAAGAATGTCGGGCGACGTACAGTTGGGTTCCGAATCCGACATTATGTAATCTGTAAGAAAAATGTTATATTTTTTTATAAAACAAGTCATTTCTTAATACTCGTGTACTTACCAAAAACGCACAGTCCTATAGGTAATGCGTAGATAAGTGAGTTCAAATGTTTCTGACAATTATTTTGTTGAATTGTCAAATTTGTGTGGCCTTGACATCTACAAAACCAGTCAGCAAAGCAATCTAGTTTTACGTTTCTTCTTATCTAATCCTTTCTAAAAATCGCCTCACTGCGTTCAGCCGACAAACATTTAGTCTCGCCACAAAAAGTATCACTTTTATTCCTAATGAAACAATATACTATTTTGCACAAAATTACGGATGTTTTCAGTCAATTCACACGTAGACACTGTACTATCCCGAACTTTCTTTAAATATTATGACTTCACAAACAAATCATGGCGCATTTGTAGTGACGCGATTCTTTGTAAAATTTTATCAATTCTTAATTGTTTGTAAATAATTTTTAAAAAATCTTGGGTTTTGCATCGACTAGCATAATTCACGATAAAGTTTCAACATACAAATACATATAACCAATCTATTGGACTCAATGTTTGGTCTAAACGGGCAACTCTTCTCTATTCTTAAGCTACAGTTCCACCGGAGGAAAAATGAGGAACACTGTGGAACATTTTTGTTGCTGTTGCGTGTTTTCGGAAATGCCAAAATGTTCCTGAAAATGTCTTTATTTTTCGGCAACAAATATTGACTGTTCCTACTAGTCTCCGGTTTCCATTTTGAGCGGTAAACTTCAGAAGAAAATGGGAAACATGTGTATAAAAATCCGTGTTGCTATCGCAGTGGAAACGTATCGAGAACGCAACTAGTAAACATTCGTGTCGCAGAGAAGTTCACGTATGTTGCCATAAGTTTCTACTTTTGGCAACAAGGAGAAACATTCAGCAACAAAATGTTCCTTAACGTCCCTTCGGTAAAACTGTAGCTTAAAATCTTCTCTATTCTCAAGGAGTTCGTGAAACATTGTTTATCTTACCACTCATTGCAAAAATATCTCGAGTATCCATCGAGTTGTTTCCTACGACGTCAAAACAGTCGGATATGAATCGAATACGGCGTCAATCTGAGTTATTATTCAGTTGGATATGTTCCAACGAACGTGAGGCCTCCCGCAGCGCCGCCACTTCGGCGGTATTTATGAATTCGCACTTGCCGCCAGAGTAGAATAGGTGTCAAAAACCGTCGAAGTCCCAAAAACTGGGAAAGTCACTTTGTTTGATTAAATGCATGGATCCGGACGACGCATTAGCCAGTATTGACGGCGGTTAAGCTGGCCAAATGGCCGTGAACCGTTACAAAGCATAACAAACATTTTAGGTGGAGAATATTCGGACGCTTTTACACGTGATATTCATGAATCGGTTACACTCAGATATCAGATTTTTTGGGTTAGATTGATACATTTTATGAATATAGGTCATCAGAAGAAGTTTCGAATGAATTATATGTATAATAAAGACAACTTTATAAAGAAATAAAAAACTAACTTTTCACAGGTTGAAATAAAAATCTATTGAGTAAACGCGTTTCGTCATAACATTGACTTCATCTCGTACTAAATTACAATTCAAGTTTCCGAAAACCTGAAATTGTTTCTTCATAAACAAAATTTCATATAAAACCAACAATAGCATTGGAAAATTGATTAAAAACAACAAATCAAAAATCCATAGGGATGAACGTAGTGGTGTTTATAGACTAAACTGTAACGATTGTGAAAAATTCTATATAGGACGTACAATTAGAAATTTCAAAAATCGAATACACCAACGTAGCTATATTAATCAGAAAACTGACTCTAATTATGCGTGTCATCTTATTCAAGAAAATCATACCTTTAATCACAATTATAAAATATTACAAGTAGAGAATAGTCTTCACAAAACTAACTGTTGGGAATCCCTATACATCAATAAATATAAAAATTCCGGAAACCTAATTAACGACCAGATTGAAGTAAACCCTTCTCCTCTCCTTAATCTGCTTAATATACCTACCAATAGCTCTGAATGAATTGCTTATTGTTATTTAGTTTCTCTAAGAACCCCCCTGTGTTATGTTCAATTTTTCGTATAAATAGATTGTTCTTTTAATACCATAATTTAGTACGAGATGAAGTCAATGTTTTTACGAAACGCGTTTACTAAATAGATTTTTATTTCAACCTGTGAAAATTTAGTTTTTTATTTTTTTTTACTTTCACTTAGTAAATGCCAATTCAATTCAATATAATAAAGAAACGAAAGATATTTAATATAAGATTTGATGTTGAGTGTTGAGTTCTTAGTCTGCGATATATATCGTTAGATCTTTTATTGTTTTTTCGGATTATTAATTTTGAACGAAATACTTCAACAGTAAAGATCTATGCCCATAGAAATCTCGAAGTCAAATAAATTTCGTTTTCAATTTTCAATATACCTACCTACTTAATACTTAATAGAATATTTTTGACAGCATAATAAAGTTTTCAATTTTTATTAAATTAATTTTACACAAAGTTTCCATATGTGTGTAGCCAATAGGTACAAGAAAATATATTAAAACAATGGTTAATAATAACAATTTACACATTTATCGAAAGAAATAACGCATGACGCACGTTTCGGTGGAACTTCACTTTCTTCAGATGCTAATGGCAAACTTCAAAACCTCTGAAGAAGGTGAAGTTCCACCGAAACGTGCGTTTTGCGTTATTTCTTTTAATAAATGTGTAAATTGATATTATTAACCATTGTTTTAATATGTTTATTAATTTACACCAAGTATCGGCCCAATCAATCCCAAACAAGAACATATAAATTTCATTAATTTTTGGAAAGTTTATTTGGAATTAATGTTATCTATTCTCTTCTACTTTTCTCTTACGAGGAAGGGGCTCTTAAAATACGTGATTTTGAATTCATATTGAGTTTTCTGTAATGTGTAATTTTTTTCATGATTTGATTTTTTGATTTTTTGATTTCTATTGATTTGATTTAAAAATTGCGAACTTAGTAGTTGTTTAGTAGTTATTTTGAATAATATAAAGTGAAAAAAATGTCTGATTCCGAGTTATATCTGACTGCACCGTCATCAAACTAACTACATTTCTGAAACAAAATGGGAAAGGTTACACGACCAAGAAAGCTGCGATTTTTACGAGTACATAAATTAGTGATTTTTTAAATAATGCTCCCGATGAATTTTATTTAATGGCCAAGGTTGTTGTTGTATTTGGAATTGCAGGAGCTTGTCGAATTTATGAAATCAGCCAGGTAACATTAGATGATATTGAAGATTCGGAAACGTTATTAATTGTGAAACTCAAGCAAACAAAGAATGAAGTAAGCAGGAGATTTGTAGTTACCTACTGAAGAATATAATTTCGACACAAGAAAATTCCATTGTTGTACCGAATAGTTCAAGGAACTATTATTACATATAAAGGAAATGTAACTTTTGTATAGTAAAATATTCTAAAATTAAATATCGACCTTTACTTATGTGTATATATATATCCGGGAAAAAAGTACTCACTTTTTTCCCGGGGAAAAAAGTACTCACTTTTTTCCCGGGGAAAAAAGTAATTTCAAAAAGTGATATTTCTTTACCTGTCATCAGAGACAAAATGTCAAACTTTTTTCCCGTCACAGAAAAAAATATATTATACTTTCTCAGATTATGATTATTGCCATGACAATAATCACTTTCTGTACACAACTCTAATATATAATATTTATATATATATATATATATATATATATATATATATATATTTATATTTATTTATATATATATATATATATATATATATATATATATTTATATATATATATATATATATATATATATACTATATATATATATATATATATATATATATATATATATATATATATATATATATGTATATATATATATATATATATATATATATATATATATATATATATATATATATATATATATATACATTGTTGTCTGGTTTTCCGGGTTTGCATCCGCGTATGGGCTTCCTCTTTGTTGAAGTCTGCTCGACGTTTCGGCAAAATCACATTTGCCATCTTCAGGTAGCTCTTCTTGGTCGGAATAAATACACTGAACTCTGACCAAGAAGAGCTACCTGAAGATGGCAAATGTGATTTTGCCGAAACGTCGAGCAGACTTCAACGAAGACGAAGCCCATACGCTGATACAAACCAGAAACCAGATTATCTCCGCGAGAACCTGAAAATTAACATATATATACATACATATATATATATATATATATATATATATATATATATTTATATATATATATATATATATATATTTATATATATATATATATACACAGTGCAACCTTAATATAACGTACCTCAATATAACGACATCCTCGATTTAACAAATTTTTCGTAATCCCCTTGAATTGTCCATAAGAGCCAATGTGAAAAATATGTTTACATTGCGAACAACCTCTTCATAACGAATTTTTAAATTTAAAAAAATGAAAATACCTCTAATGAATTTTTGAATTTAAAAAAATGAAAATACCTCTAATTAACGAATTTAGTCAACCCAAAACTTTTATATAACATTCCCACCAATATATAACCCTCAATTCCATAGTATGTGATTAATGTCGTGACAGGTTTCGACACGTTTTTTTCGTAAAACAATCATTGTTGTTTAATGAAAAGTAATGTAAACACTGCTGCTCGTCACTATTGTTGAAGATTCAAGTTGCAATGGCTCAGAAACGTGGAATGTGTTTCTTATCAGTCTCAGAAAAGCGAAACATCATTAATTATGTTGACGAAAATCTAAAACTCTATTTTTTTACCATTTTATAACAAATTTTAGATCAACCAAACCTCAATATAACAAACCTCAGTTTAACGAATTACTTCATATAACGAATATTTACTTGTTTCCTTCTGATTTGTTATATCGAGGTTGCACTGTATATATATTGAATATTTGAAAAAAGATTTCCTTCTTCAGATTCATACTTGGTGTAGGTATTAATGGAATAACCGCAGCAGTATACTCTTTGAACCAAACAAATATTTTTTCAATTAGTTCACAATCAACAAGAACATCGGTGAGCGAAGAAAAAAATACTGTGAATAAGTATGAAAAATAATCTGGTGTTTTCGTGCTTTCGGAAAATGCGCGATATACCTATATTAAATTGACTCATATTTTTCATAACTGATGTTGGATCTGATTGCTTTGAGTCTGGTATTTCACGAAAAAAGCTACTTGGAACATTGCGTTCGAGTTTCCACGCTGTCTACAAATTATGGCCCACTCCCTCCAAGCAAAATTCAATATTCGGCAAGGTTTTCAATTTTCGTGTTCGTATCATACTATGCAGGGAGACGTTGGCATTTTCAATCTCACATCTCATATAGTTTCAGGGCCTAGGTAGTTCGTATCAGTTTTCGAGCGCAGGAAAATACCACATGCGGGCCCTTCAAACGTTGCGAGCTCGTTGCTCTTATTCTGATTTTTTGGCCGTTTAATAACTCAGCCTCTCGGCGTTTCAAATATTAAAACTGACGTACTGTAAGCCCATCTCGCATTTATGGGGAGTTGCCTCGCCGGATTCGCGCGCATCTAATTGAGTTCAGGTGTACCAACGTAATTATACCGGTTTAAGTTTCTGGAATTACTGAACATGGTTATTTTTGCGACGCTTCAGTGCATGTAAATTACATGCTGAATAATAATTACCCTATTGTTGAATTACTGCTCGAAATTACCCCCTCATTATTTATTATCGTTTTTGGGATTCCTTGCAAGACGGGTTGAGTTTATTAAGGGGAGATATTTTCAATTAGAACATGTAGGTTTTTGATATTTTCAGTTATAATCTCACAAGAGCATCGAAAATAATCGATAATTCCTACATACTTCCGAGTCACGAGAAATATTTTAAAGAAAATACGTCGAGTGAAGAGGTCAGTATAACAATTATTTTCGTTTGCTCGAGTTGGTATTAGTTACGATTATTTAACGAATAAACAACACCGCCAGAACTACAAACCAAAGCATTTCATGCTGAAAAATTAAACCAAACTTCACCAAACTTGATTATTAGTTTTTATTTTTCACTTGTATATCATTTATTAATTTTACCTTAGATACGGTATCTATAAATACACTCATTATGCCCTAAGTCGTAATGAGCGGGCATAATGGATCATAACGCCCGCTCATTGTACGAGGTGAAATGAAGCAACTTCCATTGATTAAATACTTCATAATCCTTATCGCATCCGACTCTGGATTTCTCCGGCAATGAATTATTCGCAGCTTTGTCTGCATTTTCTATGATATTCTTGGGTAAATTCATTTCCATTTCCAATATTTCTATAAGACTACACAAAGAAAGCAGTAATGACATTCACTAAATATGATGACAAAAATATTCACAAACGTCAAAATATCAACAAATGACATGCCTAATATGAGAAGGAGAATGGAAAGTATAGGAGCAATGAACCGATTTTAAAATTGATTATTCATTATAATAAAATAATTTTTTCGTGAAAAATAAAATCTTGTATGCACCACGTGCGTTACTAAATCCTAACGCCCATCGGGCGTTAGGATCTATATAACGCAGTTGGTACATAATTAACTCTTTCTGACAGATTTCAAAAAATTGTCAAAAGAAAACATTCACTTTTTGACAAGAGGCGAAACACCAAAACGATAACATCACGTCTTCAAGGGTATATTCACTTATCAATACGCAGTAAATATGCAAAATTCACGGATTCTATTGGCTTATTCACACATGAGTTATATAATCTTTACAATAACCTTTCGTCTTTGAATTATGGCGAATTGAAGTTTCAAACTGTACAAATTGTTTTATTTTCAAGACAACTAATTTTGCTTTTTATTTCTAGTTTCCTGGGTGTCAAGAAGCATGTCGATTCCACGCTGAAGCATCCTCGAGCGTTCAACAGACCCAGCCTGTGATCCATACTAAGGGCGAGGGTGTGATAAGAGTATCTGGAGCTCATGCTCGCTGGCCTAGGCCCTCTTCAGTTGACCAAAGAACACCTCTCATTTACGTTGTAATGCGTAAAGCTCTTTCCGGACCATGGAGACAAATAATTCAGACCTTAGACCTTACAACTCGCGTTCCAGTGAACTCAGATCAAGGAGGTGCGATGCTAAGAGTATTGGTTGTCGATCCTCAAGGTTTGGTAACAATTTACAGTCCAGATGAAGTGAGCGTCAGAGAAAATAGAAAGAAAAAAAAAACTATAAATACAGAAATTAAGGCAACAACAAGCAAAACTACAATCAATGACGTTGACGCTCCATGGGCTCTACGAGAAGTATCACTGATACATCAAAAGGTCTTGGTAATCGGCGAAATAGCTTGGGAACCAAAAGCTAGTCGTGGGGTGTACTTAGTTACTTGGGAAGTTGACGGTGGTGGCCTCAAAGGAAATTTATTCACAGATTCCACATGCGTTACTCTTTCTCTTTGGCCTGATACTATTTATCATATCCAAGTTGAGCTTGTATCAAGAATTCCTGGAGTAGAAAATTTGAAGTCCGAGATGATGGATTTGGATACTGGCAGAGCATTGAAAGTTTCTACTGAAAGCCAAGAAGATCTCAGTATGATGGCTGATGAAATTCCGGAAGAAGTAGATTTCAACTCGCCATTGTTGTCGGTTCTTGTGAGTGCTTCGCGAGGAGAAAATACCAGGCGAAGATGGTACAACGTGGAACTAGTTACAGGAATTGTTGCAGCAATCTTGTCATTCTCTATTGTGCTATTCTTCTTATTCTGGAGGTGCAGAAGGAGGTCAGGAATGGCTTTAGAGAATATGATTACCGGATCTTCGAGCGTAAGAAGCAAAAAGTTGATAGATGACTATTCAGGTTGTACAGGTTAGTGATTTGCACAATACTCCAATTTCTCATCATTCGCTTGATGGCATTTTCACCTTTGTTCTTTCTATATACATGTTATCCTAGTTTATAAAATTTCTATTCAATAGGTCAAATTTTTATTCCTGAGAGTAATATACAAAGTGACGGTTCTACAGCCGAAGAAAATTATTTTGAAATTAAACACATACAAATAGTTGATGGAATCCGTCGTTACTACGTGATAATTTAACATGATGAACAAAACTAAATTTGAATTTACTACGTCTATTATCACAAAATGTTTCGAAAAATATAACACTGCGATTGCAATTTCGGTCACTAGACCATCTTCAGGCAGATTGAGTTAAGAACTATTAAGAAGTTCTTAACTCAATCTTCCCGATGTTATATTGAGTTAAGAACTTCTTAATAGTTCTTAACTCAATCTGCCTGAAGATGGTCTAGTGGCCGAAAATGCAATCACAGTGTTATATTTTTCGAAATATTTTGTGATAATAAACGTAGTATATTCAAATTTAGTTTTGTTCATCATAAACACATACAACATAGATATGGAATCTACTATTCCTTTCAATATTTTTTCAATATTTGAATAAATGTGAACCAGTTATTTTATATGTAATCTAGAAAATTAGACATGAAGTTAGGCACTGCCATTTAATGGAAAAACCATTCATAGTTTGCAATAATACGACCTTGTTTATTTTTGTGTATAAGTCATACATTTGGTCAATATTTCAAACCAGAAACAAAATCATCTAAAGCTAAATTCTCTCAATTATTGAGTGAATTGGGGTACTGGATTTCATTGAAAATAGAAACATAAATAGGGAATATATTTCCTGAAATTCAATCAATATTCTCAGAAAAGCAAATTTTTAAGAACCGTTAAACAAAATCAAGATTCCTCATGCAGAAGAAGGAATATTAACGTAGTATCTTATATTTCAAAAATGAAAAAATATATTTCAAATCCATACTAATTACCAGAAAATGCGAACCTGGATAATATACTAATCAATTTATACTATATATTTTTCGTTTTGAAAATAACATGAACTAGTCACAAATTCTATCGAATTGGAATCGCATGAAGGGCATACATGAGTATGCATTTCATGCAAATTTCCACATATAATGGAAGTTATTTTCAGTATCCGTACCAAGGAATCATGAGAAAACAATAAATCAACCTTTATAACGATTACATGCCATGATGCAGAAAACTAATGGCTTTGTAATAGTATAAAATATTGTCGTTATTATAAATCGGGAAACTATTTAATCGCGACTAGCATGCGATACATTTATGAACGGGTCGTTTGCATTATATGGAACTTTCGGAAGTTTTTTGGTCGAGCACAATGCTAATCATTGCACGAATAGAGATGAGAACAACATTATGACGATTAGTTCCGAGAAAATGTGTCCAAGAATTAAAGCTAATAATATAGAGACTTAAATCACGCTACTTCTACAAAATGACTCATTTATCATGCAGCAGCTTTTGCTGAGAAATCTATATATGATACTTAAATTATCGAAACCTGGAGAGTTTTTATTTAATTTGAAATTTGATATCATTACTATTTGGTAGTAGCGACACCTCAAGTAATATTTTAAAGTATATTGCTTATGAAAAATTGATTTAGCAAATTTTCATTTCATTTTTTCGATATTAATGTTTTTTCCCGAAACGGAACGATGCTTCAAATTTCTTCTAGTTTTTCTTCAACTATAGAATAAATAATAAAGTGCTGCCTAGTTTAAATGTAATGTATAAGTGGATATATTTTCTGACGAAAATCATGTTAAAGGTCTTAACATTAATATATATATATATATATATATATATATATATATATATATTTATATATATATATATATATATTCAATTTAATATAAGTAAAACTCTCTGTGCTTCCCGAATTTTCTATGTATAAGCTCAAATTTGAAACCCTGATGAAGAATTTAAAAGAATTAGAAAGCTTGATAAAGAATGAAGAGTTAACTTGAATTCTCAATATGAAAGTAGTCCATACACCCTTATTTCCATTCAAAATTATATATATATATATATATATATATATATATATATATATATATATATATATATATATATATATATATATATATCGGTGTTTCGGAATTCAGTCCCGCTACCTGCGGAAGGGACTACCTGCTCACAGGGACCTTAGGTTAGTAAGGTTAGAAAAAGTCAGGTCAGCGGGACCGAATTCCGGTCCGTCCATATATATATATATATATATATATATATATATATATATATATATATATATATATATATATATATATAATTGTGAATGGAAATAAGGGTGTATGGACTACTATGTCATAAATAATAATGAGTCCCCACGCAATTTTTCGATAACCTCTCATAAGATTGTGCGAGAAACAAAGTAGTAACTGGTTTTTATTCGAACTACTAGTCACACAGTGATCAAAATTTGATTTTAATTCATTTAAATGTTAATATGAACGTAAAAATATAATATAGAATGACGAAAGCGCCAGATTATTTTCCTACAAAATTAATTTTTTCAGAAATTCCATTCAATTAATTTCCAAGATATATTGTTTGTTAATAATTATTATAGCTTTTTGTACTCCTCGGTGATTTGTCGGTTTTCAATATCTTTGGTAGAGGGCGCTCTGGGTTGTTATCTAGATAGTAGTCCCGACCGCAATTTATATTGGGGAACAATTAGAAATTTGTTAATTCACTTCCAGTCAAATAAGCTGCACGGAAGATATCTAATAAGATCGAAACAACAGTATGCACATTTTGAGTCGAGGGGACTTGACGATTTCAATGATATAATTCACTGTTGCATTGTGAATGTAGAAGTCTTGTCGAGGAATACATATAACCAGCTACCTTGGAAAGTTGTTTGATATTCATTTTAATTATTGAAGAATTTTCCTTGTTCACTTTATGTAATGTTTAATTTACTTCAGTAGGTATGTCACCATTATTTTCACTTCATTATATTCTTTTTCGTTTCTAGAACCAAACACTCAATTCGAAGAAATGAACACCCAAGAGTCTCAGTACATTGTTGCATACGAAACTTTCTTTAACTCACGTACATGCTGTACTTAACCATTTCAATTTCACCGTCTGGAATTACCAAGGCTCTAGACATGTTTATTTTACCATCGTAAAGTTTGAGTAATTAGCCTAAAGTATACCTTATATGCCCATAATCGATCGAGAGCAATAAAGTAATTGAGTGTTATTGAGTCGAGTACATTCTACCCGATTTTTATGCTCGTCGTTAACATTTAATAGCCGAATGTTCGTCCTGTATGTCTGAAACCTTTTTCAGGCCTTTATTTCGGCAGATCAATCTTTGTAGTGCTTTGAAGAGTTGACATATTCCGTCGGGAAAAGATTCAACACTAGCGTGGAATTGATATCTGACGGTTCATATCGTTCAATTGGCCAGAATGCGCTTAGAAAAAGGTTCGTCATTGTTTTCTGTCGCTTCTTCATATATTTTCTTGTTGAATAGACGTTGTGATCGAAATATATCGTCTGTTGTCGGAATCGTCTAAATTTTTGGATTTGAAATCATCACTACGCAGACGTTCGCGGTGATGAATAAATAGATTACCAATCATATCAATAGCTGGATATATTATTAATATTTACTTTGATCTTAAATCGGAGGCTGAAGATTAACATACTTAAACATATATACAGAAATTTGTGTAGTACCTACTTAACCCGAGGGGTCTCTCACTGCTTAATTTTAGTGTACAAAATTTTGGAATTGAGAGGGAATTGAATGAATTGCGGGTGAATTACATGGAATTTGTCGGAATTATGATGAATTTGGTGGAATTGCAGAGGAATTGAGTGGAATTGCAGAGGAATTGAATGGAATTGAGCGAATCTGAACTATATTGAGCGGAATTGAACATGCGCAATACTGTTTTTTTTATAACGCATATAGTTTTGACATACTTAACCTATAAAAGTGCAACACTATAATATTGTGATCGAGATTGTGATTTAAAGTATATAAGATCACAATATGCTTATGCAATTATGGCTCAACCTTTGAATCCTCAAGTACCAACATTCTGCCTTGATGTGTTTGCTACCCATAATACTTTCAAGTCGAAGGATGTCGTGAAGCGCTGGAAAATTCTTAGGTCCGAATCAGATAAATTTGGCATCAGAATTCTAGGTTATTCGTTTGAAGGTAATCCCAAGATGTTGAAAGCGAAGAAAATTGAATCTAATTTTTTTGAGAAACCTTTATTGTTCGGTGCTTACTATGTGTACACGAATGACTTTTGCTTCATGCAAGCAGCAGTTCATATTACCACCAAGTTCAAAAAAATTCTTGATAAAAGATATTGATTTACCGATGGGTCCTTATCCAGCTAGTTTCAAGCATCTGAGTTGATAATTTCAGCAAGAGAGTAGGTACATTTTTAACTAAAACAGATCTTTCTTCTTGAGACGAAATGAAGTATGAAGGTGTATATAAAATGTATCAAGAACCTACCTTAGAT
Organism: Cynegetis impunctata; assembly: GCA_030704885.1. Classification (NCBI taxonomy): domain Eukaryota; kingdom Metazoa; phylum Arthropoda; class Insecta; order Coleoptera; family Coccinellidae; genus Cynegetis; species Cynegetis impunctata. The sequence continues at coordinate 304,860 of JARQZK010005081.1, forward strand.
TTACTACAGAAAGTGAAACTGTTGGCTATTGGAAGAAGGTAAGGGTAGAATAAGTACGGAAGGACTGAGAACATATCATCATCAATCCGATAACTCATCGGACGGTGAATACGTGACTTGTTGAAGAAACAACAGAAAATAACGAAGAGTGTAAAATGAAAAAGATGATTATTGAAACAGAAAAATATTATGGAATAGCATATTAATATGGCTGGTACATCGGAAGAGTTCTTGAGACGAATGGTAATCAAGATGATATATACAAAGTGAAGTTTTTGAAGGAATATCTTGGGAGCTTTGTGTGGCTCAAAGATCTAGATGTTCAAAATGTAACAGATATACGGCCCAATTAGCCTACAAGGCACCGGACGGTTTCAGATAAAACGATACGAACTTGACGAAATTCGAAAATGTTATGACGCTTTTGAAATAGTGGCTTTTTAATTCATGTGATCTCTTTGACAAAAATAGTTCCTTTTTATTTGTAAGAAGTTATATTTTCGTTCAATATTTTTTCAAAGATTTATTTTTATATATTTTGCTGATTATTTTTTCATTATATATATTATTTATTTATATATATATTTATATATATATATATATATATATATATATATATATATATATATATATATATATATATATATATATATTTATATCTTTATTATATTTATATATATATATATATATATATATATATATATATATATATATATATATATATATATACCAGACATGAAAAATGTTTCGAAAATCGTGGTCTAGTAGGTCTGAAATGGATAGAAAAATTACTGATTTCTACTAGCTTTCTTTGGATACACTGCAATAGTACCTATGTATTTTATTCGAAAATACGACTGAGAAGCTTTATTTGACACCTGAAAATTTAGTGAGTTTTCTGATCTGGTGCAATAAGAACTATAGTTTGATATTTAAAAGCAGTGTTGAAATATAAGTAAATGGATTATTGAATTTAAAATGTCATGGTGAATTCTCTTCAACAAAGAAACACTGTAGTTAATTCAATCAAATTAATTAGAGCGAATTGTATGGAATTGAGCCGAATTGCACGGAACTTATCGGAATTAGAGGGAACTGAATGGAATTGTGCGGAATTGAATGAAAATTATAGTGAATTGAATAGAATTGTAGTGAATTGAATGGAATTATAGTGAATTTAACGGAATTAACTCTTAAGTTGGAATTTTAGTATACAGAATTTGTCAAGTGAAAGACCCCTCGACTTAACCACATTCTAGAAATAAACATGATGAGAAAGTTTTATCATTTTGTAGTTCGATGGTTTTTGTGAAGTAAAGTAGAAGAAAATAATTTGGGGTCGGTGAAGTGATGCACAAAACTCGAGAATCTATAAAACGTAAAAATTCTCACATTAAAATTGTGGTGGTGAAAGAAAATATATCAAAGCTCCAAGCAACACCTTTCTAACACCAATCAAATTACTGTACAAATTTCATGCCGTCCAACTGGACTTGCTGTAGAGGTGTGGAATGCTTGCAAATACACAAAAACGCTTGAAAGTTCAATATAAAAATTGCAACGGAGAATTAAATCAATATAGAAACCTCCATAGTGCACTTCAATAACATCTATTCAATCCATGTACCATCAACCCTCTAGCTCAATCAGCAGAAGTTATGGAGGTGCTCAAAACCTCAAAAAACACGAAGGAACATGTAATCTCTGTATAAAAATGACGGAGATTATGGAAATAAGTTAAAACAATTATAGTTACGCTCACCATATGTTTAGTGATTGAAACCGCATTAATATGGGAAATTTTTTAAAAATCAGTAGTAAAATGGTGAGTTTGAAGCCTTTTTTTTAAGCCTCGCAAATATCGGAAAGGGGGCGAATCTGGAACCCCAAATTATCAGGTCTACACACCTTTTCAAAAAAAGGGATTTATAATACTTAAAAATATATATTTTTGCTTTTCAATGATAATTTTTTCTGGTCTATTATCTAAGAGAAAGAAGTGTTAGTAAAATGAAATTTAAAATACTTCCTAAAATTGTTTAATTGAACAATTTCTAAGTCTTATTATTTTTTGTAAAATTATAACTGTTTTTCTAACTACAAAAACAATTATAAATAAATTATTTTTGTAGAACAAAAAAACAGTTAATAATTACTAAGTTGACAAAGTTAATCTTTGCTTTCAAAACAAAGCGCTCACGTCTCTCTGCACGATAAAGTGATATTGTACACCTCTCCACTAGGTAGCGTTCACCCTTTTCATAGGCCTATTGTTAGGTATAATTAAACTACTTACAGCCATTATTCATTACTTTTTACATCTTACAGCTGTTTTCTAGGAAATCGATAAAACCGGGCGGGACACCGGGACAAGAGCAAAATACCGGGACTGTCCCGGTCAAACCGGGATATATGGCAAGCCTAACTATAGTACACTTTTCTATCTTCAACATAACAATTTATATAAATCTTAATGAGCTGTGGATGGGCTCATACAGGTAGATTTGATGACCTCAAAAACCAAGAAAAATTAAGAAACCTACATGAAAATAACACACATAGTTTCATCCGGCAAGTGTTAGAATTCAATCGCTAAAGTTACATATTAAAATTCCACGACGAGAATTGAACAAACAAAATTGTCCTTTACTCATCATTATTCATCAAAATTCCAAAAACGATTTGTCATTGTCCTGAATATAAATTGCCCATTTAGCTTAGATTCTGATTGATATTTCTACATCGTATCTACTGGTTTTGAAGCTAGCAAGGTGAAATAAATTTTAATTCTTGTTGGGTATCAGCTTAATCTACTATTGGGTGGTAACTGCGTGTAGGAGTCCATGAGTTGTATTCAAATCGGCAAAAAAAGGTTCTAGTCGATTGAAATTGAATCTTATTTACATATATAGCTTTCGTGTAGTATAGATAAGGCACAGTACTAATTTTCAGAGTTATTATCTGATGGAAAGCTGGTTTGGGGGCAACGCAATTATGTTGCTGTCTAGTTCTGATCGATACGTTGTCATAAAAAGCTACAATAGGCATGACGACAGTATCGAAAAATTGTCGATTTAATGATTTTAGGAGAAAATTCATATTAAAAAAAATTAAAACAGTGCTTTAGTTTCATTTAAAAAATTCAGATTACCAAGATTTTCAATAAAATAAAACATTAAAATACTGCAATCTGCCATTATGACTGAAACACCAATCACAGCGCATGACGTCACGCTTAAGTAAACTTCGCTGTCAGTACTATCATTCACTGTGTTTTGTTGTTGTGAATAATACTGATTACGTATTTGGATTGATATTTTATTATTTTACGTGTGGTTTATCGACTCCACGCTACTATAATAATGGAACCAAGCTTTGGTAAGGCAAATAGCTCTAATTTGCCCAGGATTGATGTCTTAATGTTGGGCGATTTCCTCCCAACAAATGAAGAATTTTGCTCGTCTGAGTTTAGAAACGTGAGAACTTCCTTGTAAGTAAATTGTATTTATCTGTACCCTGGATACATCCAATTTAGATATAATCAACCCCGTTTAGAACTCGTGCGAGTTTATTTTACTTTCATAGGTTATTTCTACAATGAACTTGTCAATGTTTATTTTTGAGGTTAGCTCCCTCACAGTTTGTAAGTTGCTATTTCAGAGTTAATAACATGTTAAGACCCGATAAAACAACTACATTTCTGTAATTAATAAGCACCTATTAGTACTAGTAGTATTTTTCCTCATGGAAAACACCTAAAATCTGATAAATCATCAAGTCAAATGTAGTTGTTCTAATTAATTTCAATTATTTCAGGTCTTCAAGACCATCATATGGGGATGATGCAATCAGTTGTGTGCATCTGAAACGGGAAGGAAACATTTGTACAGTAAAGTGAAAGATTTGCCCAGAGCAAAAAAAAAAATATATATATCGTTCGGGTTTCGACGTGCGAGGTTTAATCATTAATTTCCTATTATTTTCTTGTTTGGAACATGTATAAATACTTTGTTGGGTGTTCTTATTGATGTGTTTTTACACTGCGGTACTGCACACCACTCATGATTTTTGGAATTCATTTTTATCACACGAATTAATTTGATGTTTTCTTTACCTTCTTCGTTACGCGTAGACACCTATTTTACCTAACCTGTTTACCTAAGCGTGACGTCAGACCGACGCCATGACACATGCGAGCTGTTTTCGCGCGCTTTTGAAATAATATTAGAAGAATTGCTTTAAACTTCGTTAAACTTAAGCTTATTACCGAAATGAAGGATTTTTTGTGAATAGTAAATGTGTACCCACATTGGGGAAGAGTATTTCAAAATCTTTCGTCACGCCTATTGATTCATGGTAGCATTTCGTTTCTTTATTTTGCGTTGTTCGTATTTTTAGTCGTATTTTTCCCAAAAATACATACTATTGCAGTGTATAGAAGGAAAGCAGTTTAGGGGAGTAGTTTTTTTTAATCCGTTTTAGATCTCCTCGACCACGATTTTCGAAAATTTTTTCATATCATATATATAATATAACCTATATATATATATATATATATATATATATATATATATATATATATATATCTATATATATATATATACATACATATATATATATATATATAAATATATATATATATATATATATATATATATATATATATATATATATATATATATATATATATATATATATATATATATATATATATATATATATATATATATATATATATATATATATATATATATATATATATATATATATATATATATATATATATATATATATATATTCAAGCAATTGTATCGGGAAGCGGTCAGTGTTGGGATCAGTGTTAGGATCAGTCACATATGTGATAAAACATTTTTGCAACATAATTTGAAACAACTGTTTGATATCTTCAGTAACAATGGATACCCTGAATACATTCTCAGACGCCTCATTTATGATACAAAATTCTACGATAAAGCAACAAGTGACAACCCCACCAGCAAAAAATACGTTAAATTGACGAATATAGATGGATTAACAAACAAAATTATCGCACTTTTTAAACAGTACAAAGACATCAACATAGTGAAACATAATACCTTGACCAATAAAAAACTCTTTTCAAAGTTGAAAGACGTCACTCCACCGCTATTTAAAAGTGATGTCATCTATAAAATAGACTGCTGCAACTGCAATGGATGCTATATAGGTCAAACTGGTCAATGGTTGACACAAAGAATTACGCAACACAGAAGTGATTGCAAGATAAAAGAGATCATGTGCTCTTACAGATCATCATTTGAAAACAGGACATCAGTTTAAATTCGAAGATGTAAAGATTCTAGACGAAAATCATAATTTCAAAGATCGTATTTTTCTTGAAATGTATACCATATTGTAAAAACACAAAATGCAATAAACTATAAAACGGATACAAATCAACTTAGTGGAATTTACTGTAATATTCTAGATAAAGTTTAACTCCTTGCTGTTTTCGTACGGGTTCATTCGTTTTTCTGTTCCCATCTGTGATAGTCGATGTTTATTATTTTCATTTTTTATTATTTTAATATGTGTTCATAATCTCTGTAAGTAATGGAAGAAAATCTCTTTATATATATTTTATTGTAACATTATACTTTGTAGCTTCTCCTGAAGAAGCCATAAAATAAATGGCGAAATATCGAGAATAATTGAGATTTCAATCAACACTGACCGCTTCCCGATACAATTGCTTGAATGTTGATTTGTTACGGTCGAGAATATATCCAATATCATATTTATATATATATATATATATATATATATATTTGGTGTACTCGTAAATATTCTATGTCATTCATTTTAGGGCATGTGATATGTATAATATACTGTACATGTGAGTAAACAGTATAAGTATATGACTGATACGATATATTGCATATTTTGAATAAGTGATAGTGTATTTGCGATTTTGTAAAATGAAATGCAAATGAAAAACAACATAAGGTTATAACAGATCATTTATTTGTGTGATATATCAAAAAACATTTTTTTTTTTTGAGATGCATGAATGTATATTGCACTTAGTACAAACAAAATTCGTCCTAGATGTACATTCAAGGAATTTGTATCTGGAAGAAAAAGATTTTTCATCAAAATTACCTTCCATATCATCTGACTTCCTTTTACCGTATTTTCATCATCATAATCATTGCTCACTTCTACGTCCCTATCTCTCCACCCAAAATCGTCATCGCTAAGGCCCTCCTGAATTAGATTCAATGATTGTTCTTCAGTTAATGGCACTTTTTTACTCATCTTTTAGTTCGTACTACTATGAAATAAATCTAATAATAATAATATACAGGAACTCTAAATAACTTGGAATTTTTTACCATACCTGTCGATTTCCGTTTACTCATAATGTACAATATATTGTACAGTAATATATACGCCAATATAGAAAAAACAAACTAAATTTTCAGCAAGTTCCCTATGAAAGTAATAAATATACGTACCGGTTATTACCAAAATAAATATTGCAGACATGTCATAACACGTTTTAAAGTTTGAAGCGCAACCTCATTTCAACATTCTGAAACAACTGCTACAACTCAGTAACAGGTACAATTAATAAAATTTTTTGGGTAAACTACTGAACGCTAGGTGAAGGAAACAATTTAAAATAGTAATAAGAATGTTTACAGAATATGTACTGCATTTTTGAGTAAAGTAAATAGAAGCATAGGTACTACAAATTTGTTAAGATTTACGTAGAGTGATGTACAATATATTGTACACCGTGAACGAAAGGGTTAAACAGGTTTTGCACTGATTCAGAAGCTCCATATCAGACATCATCTGTACGAATCACTCCATACTTTTAATATAATTCATATACTTTGATGATAACATTGTTCTCATTTTTGTTACAGATATCTACCCTGTTCTGGTTGCTCCTGCTCATATGTCCAACATCAGTAGATCGGGCTATCCAGCTTCATCTCTATACGAATCATCCAATTCCAACTTTATCAGTGAAGATGAAAAAATAGTTCGAAACGAAGTTCAAGTGTGACGTCATAGTTGTGGCGGTATCAAAACATCACCGAAACAAGTAGGACAAGACGAATGAAATAAGTTCCTAAGTGCTAAAGTGGTTTTAAAAAAGGTGATGTTATCCTTTGAACGCTTGCTCGAAACACTGGGTATGTAAATGTATTAAGTGTATAAAAACTAGTCTAATATCGTAACAGACTTCTAATACGTAAGGACGGGGACTGAAAAAAAATTCGCGGAAATGATGCTTGTATGAAACAACGAAGAAAACGAAATGTGGGATTTGTTCGAGTAGCACTTTATTCAAAAATGGAATAATCTCCAATACAACAATAATTATAAAAGTGAATAATGAAGAAATGAAAAACGTCTTTCAATTCGGATTTTTTGCTGTGCTTTTAAGAGTAATATACTGGAAACATACGCATGTGTTTTTCCTCGTTATTTCCTTTTAAACCAAGGCTCACCTCCGTGAGTTGATGCAAATAAGAAAATCTTTCGTTATATGGATCCCATTATGGTAATTAGGAGTTGATTCACAGAAAATTGATTACTATTACGAAATATTTTGCAAATATAATATATGTTCATTGATCAGATTGATCGAAATATCAAAATTAAATTAGGTTCTTGAAAATCTTATACAAAATTTAAATTTATTTCAGTTTTAATTAAACAAATTCTATATTTACCCTGATTACTTAGAGAAGAAAGTTAATACGTGCAATACACTAGCCCTAGAATCATATATTGGTTCTGATCTGATATTCATTATTTTGAATGTCAAACTTCATAATGAAGTTTCATTCATTTCATGAATAACTAAAAAAGAACAGGACGAAAAGTTCAGAACTATGGTAAACATACGAATATTAGAAATGCAACATTTCAGTAGTTAAATAAAAATCTGTGTCAGTTTTCTGTGAATTACAAACATTCTTGACTGTGTTATTCTAAAATAAGCTATATTTATTTATTGATTTTATGTAGAAGTAATTAATATTCAAAAATTATGTACATTTTACGCAACTGTAAATATTTTCGACTCTAGGATGTCCAAATCAAAATATGAAAAATCAAATATTTGTGTCAAACTTTGCAAAAAAAATTTAAATAATTGTCATGTCTGGGCCATTATATAGCAGAAGTAGATGTTGTTAGTTAGCTTCCTATAAAAAATGTGCTCATTTGTAGATAATACTAGAAATCTTCGCTATCAAATTGTTCAATGTAACTTTTTTAATTTTTATTTAATCTTTGGATAGTTTTATCCGAAATGGGAATAATTATTTATTCGGCGGAGATTTCTTATGCAATCAGTTTGGTTTTATCGTTTCTTTGTAAATACTTACATTGTATTATACTTATTATCTATTATACATTGTATAAGTTATTTTTCTATTACATAAATGGTCTGAGTCGATCGAATGACTAAATGTATATATCATGAAATATATGATCAGTGGATATTAATCATTCTTTTATTTATATCTACCTACTAAACCCAATGTCTTCAACTCTAATGACAACAAAGCAAATATATACTTATAGAGTATTTATCATCAAACATTTTCAACAGTAGAGGTTAGGTGAGTATTTAAATATTCAGACATTATTTCTGATAAATGGAACACAATAAATTTTCAACGATAATAATGAAAGGTCATTAAGTGCTTCCATTACTTCCATTGATATTTCCAAGAAGAGCTACCTCATTTATATCATGGGTTTAATTCAATTGAAGGATTCATCAATGAAATGAGTAAGTTGAATATTTTACTCTCTTTTCGGCACTTGAGTTTACTGGGCGAGTGTCATATTTCAAACTCTGCTCCTATGATTTTGATTATTTTCAATTTTACATTCAAAGTTTATAAAATTATTTTTGTAAAGTAGGGACAAAGATGAATGGAAACAACGCTGGGTACAAATTAAGAAATTTAGTTTAATACCGCTGTTTTTAGCGTTTGGTTTGTCTTCAACAATAGCTACAAGTATTATACCAGGGTCTGTCTATTAACACCCTTAATTGTTAGATTTTCAGTTGTATTTTTCTCGAAAATAATAGAATATTGCACTATATAGTCAATAGTGAGGCGTGGGAATGGTTTTCAAATCCATTAAAACCTTCTGGAGCACTATTTTCGAAATTTGTTTGATGTCGGAATATATATATATATATATATATATATATATATATATATATATATATATATATATATATATATATATATATATATATATATATATATATATATATATATATGTATATATATATATATATATATATATATAGATACATAGACTTGCCATACGTCCCGGTTTGACCGGGACAGTCCCGGTATTTTGCTCTTATCCCAGTGTCCCGCCCGATTTTATCGATGTCCCGTAAAACGGATGTAAGATGTAAAAAGTAATGAATAATGGCTGTAAGTAGTTTTATTATAACAACAGGTCTATGAGAAGGGTGAGCGCTACCTAGTGGAGGGGTGTACACTATCACTTTATCGGACAGAGACATGTGAGCGCTTTGTTTTGTAAGCAAAGATTAACACTGTCAACTTATAAATTAATGGTTTTTTTAGTTTGGCAAAAAAATTCTTATAATGGTTTTTGTAGTTGGACAAAAAGTTGTAGTTTCATCAAAAAATGAAAGACTTAGTTCAATGAAACAATTTTATAGGGTATTTCATTTCAATAACAATTACTCTTTGAAAAATATCATCAAAAAGGAAAATAAGTATATAAGTATATTTCTATGTAGCAAAAATTCCTTCTTTATGTTAAAAGGTGTGTAGAACAGACAATTTAAGGTTCCAGATTCCTCCTCACGTTACCTGTGAGGCTTAGAATTCACCATTTTGCTACTGATTTTTAAAAAAAATTCCAGGGAGGACCCCGCTCTACTCGGGGGTATGGAATACTCCCTCCGGTAAGGCCATCACATATTTATGTGTTCCGGTTTCACCCACCAAAAACATGGCAAGCTTATATATTAGTATATATATATATATATATATATATATATATATATATGTACTTTTTTATCTGTATGCTTCATTTTTTCGTTGGTATATTTGAGCATCTGTAGCGGCCACCCATCAGACAATATGAGCAGAAATTTTGCATCTGGAGTTGTTCTTGATGCAGAACATCCATAATTATTCATCAAAAATAAACGGGTTTTAAAGATCTTTGCAACTGCAAACCTTCAATGTTTATATATCCTGTCAGCCCCTTCAATTCGACTTAGAGCGTTAAGGATAAATACGACCTTAGTGACAGAGCTATGACGGTATAATAAAAATATCAAAACGAACTACAGATCAGAAATACTGCATCATCCTCCTTTTTTTCTAAGCGAAAAGTACACTTGAATTGTTGTCTTGAGTTGAATGTGAAAACAATTTATCACAATAATTCTACTATGCAATGGGAAAAGTCTAAGTAATGGATGAGATAATATAGGATGAAAAAAGTCTGAGTAATGGACGAGATTATATGTGATAAGAAAAGTCTGAGTAATGGATGAGATTAATATTTATTAATTACTGTATATCACAGAATTTTTTTAATACATTTTACCATTCGTCTTTTCTATAGTAATAAATCAGAAATATACAAATAATTTTACCTGGTATTAGGAAGTGATTATGTTTCTTTATTTGCCGAATGTATATATGTGTACGGCTGCTTCTCTATAACTAGGTGTAAAATTGGCACAAATTTATCAGTTTTCAGATAAATACACGTAGTAATTAGAAGAATTTATAGTGCCGAGTTATACAGTTGCAAATTCATAACTTACTTTTGGTGAGCCAAAGGTTGTATATTAGCAACACACAAAGAACATGAGGAAGCAACTTTTCGATATATTTTGTCTAGTAAATATTTCAGTACAGATTTATGTGAAAACCTTCGATGCTGACTCAACTAGTACCTTTCATTCTAGTTCAAATATCCTGTATGTATGATAGATTCACAACTTTCTAGTGTCAACGTATATGACTTTACTATTTATAAACAAATGTTCTGTGCGTGAAAAATTAAAAAAAAAATAATAATACTTAATTAGAGCACAAGGGAGTCAAGTGATACTTTCTAGTCGAAGTATATACAGGAGTAAAGAAATAAGTTATTTGTTTCTAGGTTACCCTTGTTTTGAAAGAAATAAATATTCATTCAAATTTTATAATATCAACACTAATCAAATTTACCTTAGCGCTGTTACAGGATAAAATTTACAAACAAAAATTAATGATATGAGAGGTAGAAATTTTTTCTTCTAACTTTAGGCAGATACTCCTGTCGCTTTACATGTCTTATTCTCTTGAAATAAATATTAATCAGGTATTTCACGATGTCCATGTGAAGCCATTATTCCCTTCGCAAGGCAAACCAAATGCTTTATCAGTGTCCAACTCTGAAACTTATCCAAGGTCTAGTCGAATTATAAAGCACACAATGTTATATTTAACAGGTTAAGGGTAATTTTATGTACTATGCTAATATCTGACCCATATTTCATGAGTCTACTTCCTACTTCACGTATATCGATTTATCACCGTCGTTGTTTCGCTGAACTCTGTATTTTGGTGGCGGGGTCGGTTTGTTTGAGCTCATAAATGATAAAGGGATAGGATACGAAGTGCAAGAAGAGTAAATAGAATAATACACTCCTAGTAGCTGTGCAGATATCTTGCTTTCTCTCTGTTTTCTTTGTGAATTTGAAATAAGAGGAGAAGCAAGAAAATAAAATGAAACAGTATTTCGTTAAATGCGTTAATAAAAAATCGTGGTGACGTGATAGCAATATTTAGAGATCTAAACAACATGTTTGGCATAGCTCTGTCCCATATTTTTCCTCTAAAGCATCCATAGTCTTAGAGGACATTCCTTCAAGCTATCTAAACAATAATTTCATATTCAGTGATATCATTAATACCATATCTGTGAACTCTTTTAAAAATCATTATGCATGTGAGCCAACTGTGAAGGAAAAGGTTTTTTTAAGTTCTTTGTGTCACAAGTGAAATTTTTATACTTGAACATTCAATGTAGTCGTTGGTGGGTATTCTGTAGAAGTTCTAGTTTTAGGTTTTTTTTTGGTATTTTTATATATTTTTCTTTCTAGAATAGGAATGTATAGGTCTCTAGGCATCGGCTCTATGTTCTTCTTTAATAATAATTTAAAAAATCATAATAATAAAGAAAATATCATTTTGCATGACGCAAAACGAGGAATACGTAAAACTATTTTATTTTTCTCTTGTATATTATTTGTTGATTTTACCTAAGATACGGTTGCTATAACTACACTCATTATGCCCCAGGGCGTAATGAGCGGGCACAATGGATCATAACGCCCGCTAATTGTACGAGGAGAAATGAAGCACTTTTCATTGGTTAAATACTTCATAATCCTTCTATAAGACTACACAAAGAAAGCAGCAATGACATTCATGACATGCCTACTGTGAAAAGGAAAATGGAAAGTATAGGAGCAATGAACCTATTTTAAAATCGATTTATCATTATAATAAAATAATTTTTTCGTGAAAAATAAATTCATCTCTCGGACCGAATGTTTCCCTCCGGGCGTTAGGATCTATATAACGCCCTTGGTACATAAATAACTATTTCAACACCGCATGTTTCATGGCTAATAAATATCATCTCAGTTTTATTGTAGAAAAAATCATGTTACCTAGCCTGTCTGTTTCACCCTGCTGCATACTGAGTTCCTGGTTAGTGAGAAAATATTCGAAACAAGAGTTGTATGTTCAGGTAAAACATAAGCTTTTCGATATAATGATATAGTGAAGTGACAACTTTTTTCGATCAGATGCACGAAGTACAAAAGGGTTCAACTGAATTGAGTAAAGTAAAAGGACTATGTAGAATCTTCAATAGAGGAGAAGTTTCGTGCCAGGTTGAATTGGAGTTAATGCCGATTTCTGAAAGACATAATTTATTGATTAGCTTAATAATCTGCATTTCCAATAAAATTGAGGATCGTTGGGAAATTTATTCGAGAGAACCTGGTTATCTGTATATGGTGACATTAAAAACAACTAAATTGTTTCAAATAAAATTTTTTCGAAAAAATTATGAAAATTTTTCTGAATATATGAAGAAAGTTAGTTGCATTAATTTTTGTATTCTATTTGGTTATTCGAAGATCAATTGCAAATATTTCAATGTCGTTCGTATGAATGAATAATTTTATCCACTTAAATGAAGTAATTTAGGTTAAAATCATTTTCGACAAAGTTGCTGAATTTTCGTTTTGATAAAATTTGTGGTTCAAAACAAATTCGCCTGACGGTTTCCTAGATCCGTCCTAAGAACCTGGACCGTGGAACGTCGTTAAAGCCGAACAAACTACAAGAAGAAACTTGTTAAGTTTTGTCACGTATGAAGTTATATCGAGTTACGCAGTGTAGATTGATGGGGATTGGATGTATTGCAGGAGTTGGGGGAAAATTGAGAATGAGGAAGGTGGTGGAGCAGTGGCGACTGTTCAGCAGAAATAGAATGGCCTAAGACAGGGATGGCGAACCTTTTTTGATGTCCGTGCCACAAAATCATAAAAATTCTTTTTTAAATAGGTAACGTGCCACAATAAAATTTCATTCGAAATGCTAACGTGGTGAAACTATACGTAAGTATAATTAAATAAACAAATAAAAGCAATTCTTCTTCAAACAATTTTTTATTAATCAATGTTTTACAAAAAGCAATATGCTAGAAGCAATATTCACGTTAAAGACAATTATTTTTAATGTGATTTTTGTTGCTGTACACAAGATGATAAAAATTTAAAATCTGGTTCATATTTAGTTAATTTAAACAGTACGCATGCAGAGCTCGACTCATCCGTCATTTTATTCCTATATTTATTTTTTATAAAATTTAATTCTGAAAATAGAGATTCACATGCCCACGTCGATGAAAATATTGATAAAATTGCCCTTGCTAATATTTTTAAACAATTAAACGTGTCAGGAATTGAATTCCATGTAGTTAAAATTTCATCTTCTGCAATTTTACTTATTTTATCCAATAATCGATTACTTTCAATAATTTCTAAATCATTCCTTAAATCAACAAATTTTTGAATCCATATGGTACTTGATTGAAATTCAACTAATTCCATTTCTAATTCATTAAAATTCAACCACTGAAGGACTTTTAAATTCAATTTTTCAAATGGTATTGTATCAGGATATAAAATAAATTTTAAAGTTTCTTCAAATTCTTTAAACTGCGTAAATCTTGTAGAAAATTCCTGAATCAGGGATTGAATTACCATTGAAAACTCTTTCGTTAATGACTCTTCATTTGGCTTTTCGTGACATTCACTTTCAGAAAAAAAAAATTTTGTATTCGGAAAATATTTATATGAATTAGAAAGAATATCACGATTAAAAATCTGTAATTTGACTTCGAACGCTTTGAATAAGTCAAACATTATAATGACCGTTTTATTACCACCTTGTAGTTTCATATTTAATTCATTTAAGTGAGAGCATAAATCAGTGAAAAAATGTAACTTTGCTAGCCATTCTACATCCAATAATTGATTGTATTGGTCAATAATGTTCTCATTATTTAGAAATAATCTTATTTCCTCCAAACAATCTACAAATCTTGCATTTCCGCGGCTTAACCAGCGTACATTATTGTATAAAAGTAAGCTATTGTACGACGAGTTTACTTCTTTTAACAATTCTTGAAATTTTCATCTGAGGGAAAGAAAGGATATTTTTAATTTTGTTTTGTGCGTGCCATCAAAATTTTCAAACGTGCCACTTGTGGCACGCGTGCCATAGGTTCGCCATCCCTGGCCTAAGATGATGAAAAGGCACAATAGTTCACAGTAACGATATGAATTCAAGGTGCTTTACTGGCGAGTGGAACAAATAATTTTTTTTTGATTGTTTGATTCTATATATTGTCTAATGTGATAAATGCCATGGAAACTAGAAATCACAGTTAATATTTAGAAGGCTAGTTATAATGTCTAACTATATGCCAATGTCTCATCATTAAATTAGAAAAACTAGGTATTCAAACCCCATTAATAGATTGGATATCAGATCGAATCCAGCGGGGAAAGTTAAAAGTTAGAGTTTCTGGCATACTGTCAAGAGAAATACTAGTCGAGTCAGGGGTACCACAGGGTTCTCCTTTGTCTTCCTTACTGTTTCTGTGCTTTATAAACGATTATTATTATTATTATTATTATTACAAAAATGAGAGTTGAGGTTTACCTATAAACACAAAAATATAGACATAAAATTGAAACTAAAAAAGAATTCGAGAAGTGATACAAACATATAAATAAACTGAGTAACAAATCGAATGAGCTTAAATTGAAATTAAATTTATTAACGATGAAGTTCAGACCATCTATCCAGAGAGCTCTTGAATACCTGGTAGGTTGAAGAACTAGTTGTTGGAGACTGCTATTGGTCATCAGTTCAGCATATGGGAACGATGGCGCGTTTGGTGAGGGTTGCTGAATAACAGGCCATTGAAGATCGGGACAATTGAACTCTCCAGCTATGAACAAGTTGTTATATTTCTCGGAGCTCTCGGACAGGAAAGCTGTCAATTGAGTATCTTCAGAGCAAGGACGAAGTCGATAAATGCATCCAATGAAAAGTGTAAAATTCTGTCCTTGAACGATGAGGTGATATCCTGGCTCAAGTAAATACAGGAGTGCTGGTACTAGCAACTCGGTGAAGAGTGTAATTAGGTATGTCGAATGCGCCGTTTGGAATCGATGGATGGAGCCAGGATTCTGTTATCAATATAATGAAAGGTTTCTGTAGTTGAATAATGGACAATAGTTCAGAAAATTTGGAAGAAAGTGATTGTATATTCGTGTAAAGCAACGGCCAAACCAAGAGATTATTCAGTTTTTTGATGATAACGCTGGAGGAGGTGAAGAAGGAACTATACTTGGGATACCCTGTATATATTTTATAGTTAGGTTGGATTCACCTGCTTGTTGCTGATATAAGTAAATCGATCAGATATTGTTCATTTCTGCTATTTGCTGATGATCTAAAAATATTCCGAACTATAAAAAATTTAGAAGACTGTAAATTCCTACAAAAAGATTTGGATAATTTGTCAGAATGGTGTATCGAAAATGAGATGTCATTTAACATAAATAAATGCCAAACAATGAGATTTCACAGACTACAGTTTCCGGTAATTTACAACTACAAAATAGGAAACAATATCCTAAATAGCGTCGCCTTAGTGAATGATCAAGGGATTTACTTTGATCAAAAATTAGATTTCATTGTTCAAACTCAGTATGTCGTCAACAAAGCATTTAAGATGCTAGGCTTCATAAAAAGAAATATGAAAGATTTCGAGAACACTCAAACGATGAAAATAGTATATACAACTAATGTCAGAAGCATCTCAACTGTAGTATGGTCACCTCTTTATGAAAATCATATAAGCAACATAGAGCGTGTACAGAGAAAGTTCTTGCGTTGGGTTGCTTTCAAGAACGACATGCCGCTTCATGACATAAATTATGCAAATGTTCAACAGAGCCTGGGACTGATCTCATTAGAGAGCAGGAGAAAGAATTTTGATCTTATGTTCATTTACAAAGTTTTGAATGATTTCATAGATTGTAAATATCTTATAGAAAATATAAAATTAAATTGTAACAATATCAATGTAAGAAACAGAGAATTGTTTAGTATCAGATTCTGTCCGACTAATTATAGTTTCAATGATCCCTTAGACAGAATATTCAGAGAGGCCAATTCAAGAAATGTTGATTCATTTTCATCATCTATATTTCAGAGGAAAAATTATCTGCATCAAAATCAATCATAATGTAATAAATGATAGTTTATAGTTCCAATTATTATTATAATAATTTTTGTAAAATGGCAAGACCGTATAAATAAATAAATAAATAAACGATCACCACAATAATCAACGTTGAATGAGTTATAAAAGGGCTGTGTCAAATATGCTTTATTGTCTTAACATTATACATTTCATTGAAAAAGCGAAAAATATAGGAAATAACATTTCAATAACTGCACGCTCAATTTTATATTTCCACTGAAGGATTGTCCAATTCATCAAAGAATTGAAACAAACTTGATCAATTAATAGAAGAAAATTGACCGAATTTTACAAATACTTTTCTCCTATAATCAATCGAATCAAATCAAATCAAAATATGCTTTATTGTCTTAAAATTCAACACTTTATTGACAAAGCGAAAAATATAGGAAATAAACAATTTAAAACATAGAAATAAACATACATCAATCAAAAAATATACAAACTCAACAATATAATACATAGAAATAAAAATAACATCACATTTCCTTAAAAAATATATACACTTCACAATAGAACCGAGAGTGTCAAATCCTGCATGTGTTATTCAATTTGGTCATATCGATCAATCAATGCTCAAAATAGCAGTTCTCTATATCTATGAAGGACCTCAACTCAATTAGTCGGTGGTGTGAGGATTGGCTGTTGCCTCTTAACGTCGACAAATGCGTCGTACTTCACCAGGGAAAGAACAATCCACTCCACACCTACACAATAAACGATCAATCGTTGCGCGTGGTGTCCTCGCATGTGGACTTGGGAGTGACTGTTAACACTGACCTAACTTGGTCCGAACACATAATATCCATATGCAAGCGCGCCAACACGCTGATCTACCTCATTCGCAGAACGTTCTCCCACCTGTCGTATTCAGGTTCCATAAAACTCTATAAGACCTACGTTCGTCCAATTTTGGAGTACGCAGGTCCGGTGTGGTGTCCGGTTTTGGTGCGTGATGGGAACCTCTTGGAGAGTGTTCAGCGTCGAGCCACGCGTCTGACTTTTGGTGAAGTGCGTCCAGCCTATCCCGAAAGACTGAGGATGGCACAACTGCTGGCTTTTGACCAACGTCGACTCCGTGGGGACCTCATCATATCTTTCCGTATAGCCAAGTTTAATTATGCTAATCTGAGGGAACTTTTTATCTTCAACAATGATTCGCGGTTAAGAGGTCACACTCTCAAATTAAAAAAGGAGAAATTTGCCACAAGACAGAGACAATATTTTTTGGCGAACCGTGTTTTCGAGGCGTGGAACGGCCTGCCCGGCGATGTTGTGAATTCTGAGTCGGTGAATAGTTTTAAAAACAAAATAGACATTTGCTTATTCGGTTAATTGTTTCTGTGCTTATATTAGTTGTTTTTAGTTTCTTTCTGCATGCATTGTATCAATTTTCTAATTTCTTTAGTTTTCAGGCTTACATGGGACTCTGTCCCCAGCCTTCATTTATGTTTAATAATAATAATAATAATAATAAAGTTATAGATTTTAATTCCTGTGGAAGATGATTGTAAATTTTCTTAGCAATATAAATGATGGACATTTTTGTTAACTCAGAGGAAGGAATAGGGAGGTGAACATGATGTCCTGAAGATCTGCTGGAATACCTTGTGACACCAAGGATACGGCATGAAAATACTTATGAATCAAGCACACATTCATGTAAATATGAAGAAGGAAGCGTCAAAATACAATTTTTCTTGAAGTAAGATTTGCAATGAGCCCTATTTTTCAGTACACACATGCAAACGAATTGCTCTCTTCTGCAATTTGAGAATGGTGTCAAGTTGTGAAGAATTATGTTCAGATTCTTAAAAGTGGTTATACCCAATATGCATCTTCCTCCAAGTAGAGCTGAACAATTAAAAATTTCACGTCTTCCTTTAGGTCACACGTGTGACCTAAAGGAAGGCGTGAAATTTTTACTTGTTCAGCTCTACTTGGAGGAAGATGCATATTGGGTATAAACACTTTTAAGAATTTGAACTCTGATACCATTGTCTGTTTCATTCTTCATGAATTTTCTTTGAGATGCAATGTTTCAAATCCTCAGCAGTGACCAGATGTAGGGTAGGGGTTGCATGGTGCAAAGCAAATTTTGTACCTTTGTCAGCCTTCTCATTGCCTAGGATTTCGACATGCGATGTGGTGAACATGAATAAATTTTTCAGAGAGATTTGATATCTTAATTATGTTTGTTTGGTTCACAATGAAGTGTGCTGGATAAATATGTTAAATTTTCTCTATAGAATTCATTTAATTTGTTTCATTGAAATCACTGCAACAAGATGCACTTTTTTCTTATTTTTTTTGAGTAGGTGTATCATTCGTAGAACAGTAGCTAGCTTTGCCGGTGAAGCCTATTATTTTTTCACGATTAGTATTTACGTCTGTGAATGAAAATGAATAGTCCTTCAATACGTGTATATCCGTGGATGATAGAAGAGGAAGAAGTAACAATATGTGACAGTAATTTATAGTGCCAAACAATTGTTTGTCAACTTAAAAAAATAACTAATCCTTTGTTTTTCCAGATGCCATTGCATATTTAATAACTTTATTGAATTCTGTTCACTTGTAGAAAACTCATATTATTTAAATATTTCATGAGAAGAACGGTACATTGAACTTTCGTTATAAGTAACATAATAAAGTTATTAATTTTTTATAGGATGAAAAATTAAAAAATAAATGAGCTTCTAGGAAAATTACTAAAACATAAATCTTTTTTCTGCCAGTGAGACATATTTGCTTGATTTCCTCCTTCAAAAGCTCAAAGTAATACATATAACACAGTTTTAATGCGTCATTATCAGAGATTACGGAAAGTAGTCACTCAAAAGTTGTCGATCATGGAAAACCTTCGACTCTCATCAATGAGACGCCACTGGTTAAGATTCTGGATAGAATGGTAGAATAGTGCCATCTGGCCTAGGATGTTAATCTCTAGGGAGGAATCCTAATCTAAAAACTTGCCTGACGTCACCTTTCCATTGGCTTTCCTCAGGAGAACCATAACTTTTGATAAATTCACTTCTTTCCCCCATCGAGTTGCTCTATTAATGGACTTTTTCACATGTGAAACCGTCGCGAATTGTTAGCTCGTTAAGCTAGTTAGGGTCAGGTTTTAGCCACTATGCGAATCTGTGACTCAGCCGGAAGAACCGCTGTGCACTAAAATTGCCTATCTCTGCTTATTGTGGTTCTGGAGAGGAACGATTGAAAAATTGTATTATCACATATGTGGTTATTTATATGAAGTTGAGAAACAACTTAAGATGTGAAATATTATTTGGTCTCTTTCAAATTTTCTTATATGCACTTTCTACTACAACTGAAACAATGTTTTTATTATGTTTATATATATACATATATATATATATATATATATATATATATATATATATATATATATATATATATATATATATATATATATATATATATATATATATATATATATATATATATATATATATATATATATATATATATATATATATATATATATATATATATATATATATATATATATATATATATATATATATATATAAATATATATATATATATATATATATATATATATATTTTTTTTTTTTTTTTTTCATTTAATATTTCCTCACAAATTTCTTCTTCATAGTTTATTTCCTCAGTCCGAGATCTTGCGGATGGCATTAATTGCCTCCATGGCGAAGTTCGAGCATACCGGAGAGTTCGAACAATAAGCCACAAATGTTTGACTGTCGTCCGTAGCAAGGGATTTCGTTTGTTGTTGCTATTTTAATTTTTCCAAGTTTTCCATTCCATACTTGCCAAAGCCGTTATGATGAGGACTAAAGAGTCCGAAACACGTGACATCAGTTGCTTCGATATATGTGGACTGGACCGATAATTTTTCTATTTTTATTTAATATTTCCCGCGACAATTTTTTTCTCTCTTTTATATATATATATATATATATATATATATATATATATATATATATATATATATATATATATATATATATATATATATATATATTATATATATATATATATATATATATATATATATATATATATGTATATATATATATATATAATATATATATATATATGTATATATGAGTATATATATATATATATATATATATACACACATCAGTCGCGGATTCAGGCCCGACTTTTGGGGGGGCCAAAAGGTACTGGTATTTTGGCAATGGTAAATCGAGTAGCTCCCAATCAAAACAATCAAGTGGGGCCCGGGCCATTTGGGGGAACGTTTCCCCATTTCCCCCTTCTGGATCTGCGCCTGATACACACACACACACACACACACATATATATATATATATATATATATATATATATATATATATATATATATATATATATATATATATATATAACTGTATTTACTATGTAATCTGCTTCTATATCGTTTTTTCAATGAAAAATAAACCACAAACAAAGTATATCTAAGGAAAAAACCTTACTTATTTCGAAAAGTGAGTAACACAATAGTTATCAAACGTTGATTTTAGCTAACAAATAATGAACACAATGTTCTGAAAACACTAAAAAACGAAATAACCAAATAAAAAATTCAAAAGTTTCGAAAATAGGAATATTTTCGTATAGCAGTATAAGACTAACTCAAAAATTTGTAATTCAAAGACCTAAAGCAAATAAGAATATTTACTACTTATATTGGCGTTCCTTATAACAGAAATTTACGAAGATATTGCTTGTTCATGACCTCAAAATCTAATGAAAATAAAAAAACATTTTTAATCATCCATAACAATCTTACCTACTATTATAAATAGTGTGTATCAAAATACTTAATGAAAATGAGCATCAAATTATATAAAATTTCATTATATATCCACCTGAAAACTCCAGATCTTGAATGGCCTACTGGAATAACATTATATTTCCAGACTACTTTAATCCACTTCCATTCTCAAAAAAATCAACTGAGATGTCATACTGAATCAGGAAAAAGACACATTCATTCAGATATCTATCGCCGAAGATACAGCCTTGAGTATTCAGAACGTCATCAAATTGACAGAAGACAATTTCAATTCAATTGTGGACGACAACAGACGAAGAGCGACTCCGAATCGACCGAATCCATTATTGTGAGCCACATTCACGATCGGAATAATTGATAAGGAACGAAGATAGGCTCAAATTTGTGGAAATTGAGACATTATTCAAAGTGCTGTCAAATGATGAAACGACTGTGTCCCATCATAGCATCCAGAGTCATTTTAGGAGTCACCTTCTAGTCATTTAGATACAATCTAGGGCTTATTATGGAGTTAAAATATTGTTAGTTCCTGACGTTGTTGTAACGCTTGGATATCACAAAAGATCTATCAGAGGCGTATTAGACAAAAGTTTCTAAATTATTTGTATTCTATTTTGTTTTTTCGTTCCGCCTTCGAGCATACTTACTTGTGTTGATAAATACCTAATAGATATATGTAACTGAACAAAATGTAAATTTGTTAATAAAATCAGCTATAAAACTTCAACAGCCTGTTATAAAAATAAGTATGTATACATAATAATATATTTCTATAAGTATATATATATATATATATATATATATATATATATATATATATATATATATATATATATATATATATATATATTTTTATATATATTTATATTTATATATATATATATATATATATATATATATATATATATATACATATATAGATATATATATATATATATATATATATATATATACATATATCAGGGCCGTAACCAGGGAGGTGCCAGAGGGGGCTGAGCCCTCTCTGGAATTATTCGAGCCCCCTCTAGAAAAAATACCAGATATTTGTTTATATTTAATGATGGAAGTACATTTTTATTTTCTTTAAAATATTTTTTTTTTCTATTTGTTTTATATATTCAGAGATTTTTATGGAAGATTTTCTATTTTTTATATTTTATTAGAATAAATTTTTCATTTTTCCGGAATGTTTTTCAATTAATATTCGTTTTCCAGTATACTTTTCTAGTAAAAAGCTGTAAATATATTCCTTTATTTTTTTCACGTATATAGTACTAAGCCCCCTGAAGAATTTTTTTAGCCCCCTCTAGAAAGCAGAGCTGGCTACAGCCATGATATATATATATATATATATATATATATATATATATATATATATATATATATATATATATATATATATATATATATTATGTGTATATCTATATACACAATTATTTTTGTGAACAACTGTTAAAGTTTTATAACCGATTTTATTAACAAGCTTCGTAACTTTTCATCATAAAACTTTCGATTTAATAGGAAAATAATTTTCAATAAATTTAAACTAAGAAAAGTGTAATTAACAAAAAATTTATTCCATTGTAGAAAAGCTAGCGGTGCTTGGTGTAAATAAAAGCATCCCGCGCTTGTCTACAAAAAAATAATATTTTTTTTTCTAGTTTTCAGTTCGGTTATCTAAAAAATCTCATTCTTTAGTTTTTTTCAAACTATTATTTATTTTTTACTCTTTAAATCGGTAATCTGCCAAAGAATATTTTTCAGTTTTTTTAAAAAAAAGTTTCGACATCTCGATTGTTTTCACTCGACCTTATGTTATTGGAGAATGTTAAGAATATTATAATGGTCCTTTCAAGGATGTGAGTGATATGAAGCTATTTCGGTATTATTCTGGCACTTGATACCAATATCAAGTAAGGTATCAATGGATTGCAATAAACCAAACCAATTCCTAAATACTTTCCTCTGCAAAAGTGACGCTTCCATCTTTCCTCATTTCAAGGTAGGCATGTATATATATATATATATATATATATATATTATATATATATATATATATATATATATATATATATATATATATTATATATATATATATATATATATATATATATATATATATATATATATATATATATATATATATATATATATATATATATATATATATATATATATAGTGAAATTCTATCAGGCCAAGATTTTTTAGTTAATTATGTGTCTGATACACAGACGATATAAATATCGCTTTGTATATTGTGAAATAAGTTATTGTTAGGGAATTAGACGTTTCAATGTTCAACCTAAAACTAGTACATACCTTTTTAATTTGAAAAAGTAACTTTTCATCATAAATATCCAGGAGATATTTCCTTTGTACTTAGTTTTCACTTTCCTAGGTGAAATCTCTAGAGTAAATAAATAAAATTAAAACAATATATTAGAACATCTTTTTAAAGTTTATTGACTGAGCATCCAAGAAAAAGGGCTGAGTTAATTCTAATTTCTAATCAATTGGATTGTTAAATAGCAAAATTTGAGAAGTTATACTACAGCTCGAGAACAAAATTTCTCTTTCGGTCTTGTTTGATCTCCTCAGTGATACTCTAGCTGAAACAAATACTAAAATTTTGTTGTACCTTAGTGAAGATTCTGATGAAAAAATCGGTAATTTATCAGATCAGTATTTTATCGTTTAGATAAAATCATAGACAGTTTAATTAAAATCAACTAATTTGAAGTTTTGTTAGAAACTGAGGATATACTAACGAGATGGTGTTTTGGAAACTAGTAAAATATTCGCTAGATTAATTCAAAACAAACATGCGAAATATATTCCAAAAAGTATCTGATATATTTTTAACGTGACTTCAAAGTTTCCATAATTTGGTATGTAATGTAACCACAATGGATTTTTGTGTTTGTTATCTTTTCTTACGACTTTCTCTCTTATTAGCGGCCGAGTTGTTTAAGTTTTCGACGATTCTTCTGAGGCAGCCAAAAATTTGTCAAGTTCGTATGAAACGAGAACGAGAAGTCAGCAATTTTTCTACCCTTTCACGAGTTTCTTTGCCTCTGGTGACCTGTCAATTCCAGGGGGGTTAGTTCACGTCAACGTTATTATCGGGCGATATTGACAAAATCGATTCTTGGAATTCTAGACACAACTTCTCAACTTCCACAGAATGTAGGTTATCCAATATCCCGTCAATCCCACTGGGGTATTGACATATTTATAAACGAGTTAGTTGTTCTGCAACTTTTATCAATTGCTCGGACATTGAGTTATATCTGCACCTACTTCGCCTTATTCGGCAATTTGCCAAGAGCATAACACTATTAAATGTTCTTCCTACGCAGCTGTCTCATTTCGAAATGATCATAACTTAGGAAAAGGTATAATTGTTACAATTTTCCTTATTTGACTAATGATAGTTCGTGCATTCATTTTCAATTTGCATTGCCGTTAATTTTACTCTGCAACATTTTAAACACGGAACTACGGAAAATTCTTAAAAAAAACATTTTTTCTCACTATTTCAATAAAAATGAGTTTGAGCAACTAAACCTTTCATTAACTTGACAAATACATGCTATAAAATAAATGGCTTAATTTTTTTTGTAACATATTAACTTCCAAGTAGTAATGACAAATATGTGTATATATGAATATTTATATATATATATATATATATATATATATATATATATATATATATATATATATATATATATATATATATATATATATATATATATATATATATATATATATATATATATATATATATATATATATATATTTATATTTATATATATATAATAATAATAATTTATTTCAACAGCATCAAATATATTCATGCCAGGTCATACAAAATAAGGATACGTATAATAGGTAGTACACTAAAACAATATAAAGAATTCATCTAAGCTATACAATGTTCTACTCATTAAAAGGTCTTTGATTTCACTCTTAAATTTGGACTCTGGGGTCCTGCTGTTGCTTTTATTTCCTTTGGTAGATGATTATGTAGCTTCGTTCCTAAATAATCTATTGCTTGCTGAGACTTCTTTTTCATATGAAGGGGAATTAGATGTTGATTTCTGTTTCTCGTATAAAAGCCATGAGATGTTCCATTCAGAGAAAACCTATGTTGGTTATTGTGGAGATAAGTGACACATTCCAGAATATACACTGAAGGGACCGTAAGTATTTTCAATTGTTTGAAAGCTTCTCTACAGCTTTAATTTTGTTTGAAGGAAAATAAGATTCTCACTGCTTTTTTTCTGTAGGACAAACAAAACATTTTTCTTAGTTGACGTTCCCCAAAGCAGGATTCCTTATGAAATTTTTTAATGGAATTAGGCGAAAAAGGTTGTAATGCTACATATCCTTAAAATACATTTTTCATAATCCCTAATGTGTAGAGAGCTATTGTTAATTTTGTTTTTGTCCTCCACTTGCTTTTCCTGAGATAATTGCCCATCAAAGTATACTCCAAGAAACTTTTATTTATATGCTTTATTATTGCTACCAAATAGGAAATCTTGTGTTTTGTGAGGATTCAGTTGCAATGAGTAGCACCTGAATCATACTCCAGCGTTACTTCTTTTTCTATTTTTTCCAAATGGGGTGATGTTTCAGCTTTCAGGAGATAGGTAGTGTCATCTGCGAATAAGTTTGTTGAAACATTGCTATTCCCTTGGGTGATGTTTATATTCATATCATTCATAAAAACAATGAACAATAGTTGCCCCAGAATAGAACCCTGAGGCACGCCAAATGTTATATTTTTCTTTTCAGAAATGTTGTTATTCCAAATAACGGTCTGTTGTCGATTGTTGAGGTATGATGATATTAACTGAAAAGCTAATATATATATATATATATATATATATATATATATATATATATACATATACCATATATATATATATATATATATATATATATATATATATATATATATATATATATATATATATATATATATATATAACACATTGAATCCAATTATTCAAGTGTACAATTAAGATAAAAAAGCAGTCATCAAAATTGCATTGTCCTGTGAAAATCGGAGGAATGGAGCATGTTCAACTTACTTACGGAACTTCTATTCCTCATTAACTTAGATCTCATTTTAATGAGCCGAGGTGACATTTTCGCAAAGCGGACATTATTATAGGCATCTAATGAAGTTAATATCGACACATTCCTTTCAAATTTATCTCCTATGATAACTCCAACGTATTAACAACCAATGGTATAATTTTCCAATCATTAAATACTCAATGCTTTTATAATCGGTAGAAGAACGTTTTTTTGAACACTGTTGGATACAATGTTTGGGAATTATTCATAAATATAGTTTTCGATTACTCAGCAAAAACACATCTTGATGAGAAAAAATCAAACTAGGTAAGAACATTTCATTACAAAATTCAAAATTATATCTAAACAATGAGTAGGAAAAAATAGAAAAAGTCTTTACTGGGATCATTTTTTTCGATATATCCATGTTTAGTAGGCAAAGTAAAGTATACAGAATGATAGAATTTCTCTCTCAAATTTAATACTCGAAATATGAATACGTGAAAAATTTGTCCGTTCTTTTTAATTTTTTAAATGTCTTTAATTTTAATATGATATGTAATGAGCTGTTCCAATGAGTGATTTCTAGTTGTTTTTCATACATCATCAGTCAATTAAAATTTAAACGCATATGCTACTGGATTCTCATTTCAAAAAATTAATTCAAAATATTCTCTAAAATTTCCAACAAATTAGAGAATGTTATGTAATATAAAGCATTAAATGTGCCAAAATTCAAATAAACATAAACTAGCATTGGAAGATTATGAACTTTCCTCTGATTGGTAGCAACGTTCTCATTTACGTGCTGTTTGGTTATATCCGAAGTCTATTGCGAGCTTCTGACTATAGCAGGTATAAGCCGATTTTCTATTCTATGAATTTCACCGTGACAGAATTAGAGATTGAGCAAGTGTATCAACACAAATGAAATGACAGCTCCAAATATATGCTTAGACTGATTCAATTTGCATGGCGCCAGACTACATACTACGAATGACATACGTTTCGGTGTACAAAAAGCTTCCTGATTAATGGGACCTCAAATTAGAGGAGTAATTTCAAGGAAGTCGTCGTGTTTCAGTAAAAGCTCGGTTCGAATTCGCAAATATGTCCCATTCTCTATAGCTTACAGTATTTCCATATACTGTCATTTTTAGTCGTGTCTTATCCCATAAAATACATACTCTTGAAGTGTATCCAAGAAAAGCAGTCCGGTGCTGGAGTATTTTTTTCATCCCACCACGATTTTCGAAAACTTTTTCATGTCTGATATATATATATATATATATATATATATATATATATATATATACATATAAATATATATATATATATATATATATATATAAACATTGTATTCCTGGTACATATTGGTATCTTCAGCGGCTCCCATCGAGACAAATGAACTGAAATTTTTTCTGCTGGGGAGCTTTAAAAATTGCTGAACTCCACAACTTCTGGAGATTGAGTTAGACGTTAGAGAGTTAGACGTTGGTACGTACATTTAGATTATGTTGACTTAAAATTCTTTTTTGGTTTCAACTCTTTTTCTCAAACGCGCTACATTTCGTGGTGATTATTTCGTTCGTATTACATCGGCTATCAGTACGCGATGCACTTCGCGTATTTTTTTTCACAATAGAAGATTGAAATTTTGTACGTGGATTATGTTGATGTTGAAATAAGTTCCTTCGTTGGTTTCAACTGTTTTTTTCAATCTCGATGATTTTCGCAATTTTTTCTTGTAAAATAAATTTTTTGTTTCATTCGGTTTGCTATTTGAGCGTGATTTTTCGCAATATAATTTTATCCGTGAGAATCGGATCTCGACGCGATGCATTTTGCGCGAAAAATACGACATTAGTGATGGAGCTCTGATGCTCACGCCTTTTTTTTAAATAATAATATGAAGCATTCAATACATATAAATTTAATAATTCAAACGGAAATTTGAACTTCATTTTATATTCGACATTACATATTTGACAAATTATCTATATCGAAACTGAATTTCGAATAAACGAACCAATAAAATAAACATGATTCCACAAGTAACCACAAAACAATAAAAATATGTACATATGTTATTGAAGTTATTTAAATATATGTGAAACATAATGTTATTGTATACCTACTCTTCATTCAGTTTGCGTGCAGTGATGAAATATTTCAAAACAATTACTTCTAAGTAATAAAATGTCAATTGTTGAATTAATTAAATAATATCCCTGAACTTTTATGTGAACCGTATAAAAACTTTCTGTTTTGTTAAGACATAAATATTAGCAATTCAATCTAGTGTTTTTTTATTGCCTTGTGTGTTATTAATTTTATGTATCTCTGCACAATTTATATCCATAGAGTAACTGTATATATATATATATATATATATATATATATATATACAGGGTGTCCCACCAGGAACTGCATCGATGGATATATGGAAAACTAAACATAGAAAATATCTGAAAATTTGGCTGTGTACTAATGTCGATGGGGGACGATGAGGGACTAAAATATTTTCAAGGTGATGGCACTTCCGGTTATACCGGAAGTAGGTATCAGCTTGCTTATTTCAAATGGGACACCCTGTATATTATTACATTTTTGGACTCTTCACAAAATTCTAAATAGATTTTGTATATAATGTCCTATACCTATCTTCAACTGTTTCGGAAATATTTACCGTTAAAAATATAATACAAAATTTTATAAATGTTGGATCTGTCAAAAGCAATACGCAGAAAATTAAACCATACCTATTTGGTGATGGCTTGGTTTTTTGCGGATACCGAGCAGCAAAAATATCACATGTTCTTGTTATCAATTTATTACATTCTCCATAAATAATAAACATATTCAGGTAATCTTCGTTTGTATAATTCAAACGACTTGGCATGATTGTGTTACTATATATAATAATTTTTCGAATAATGACATCTCTTTGGAATTTGTTTCCATGGTAACCTGGCCGAGAACAAATATGGCATCACACGCCTGATAACCAAAAACCATTAATTTGCAAATATTTCGAAAACTATGAGATTTAGGAATAGGCAACCTTATACAAAGTAGCCCTTATTTTTGATACTGAATCGAACAAAATAATAAAAAATCTAGGTATTCATTTGAAAAAATGGACTTTTTGTAGTTTTTCAACATCCATTTTTGTAATACTTTCCTGAGCACCCTGTATATTAAATGTCAAAACACTATTCATCTTACGCTAAAGCAGAACCACCTCTATTAGAAAATTTATCTTTATTGGGCAGTAATACCGTTTTTTTTGAAGAAAAATATGATTATTACTCGATCTGCATACGTAATTTTTGACAAATAAATTCAAATATTTCCGAAACAGTTGAAGATAGGTATAGGACATTATACATAAAATCTATTTAGAATTTTGTGAAGAGTCCAAAAATGTAATAATATACAGGGTGTCCCATTTGAAATAAGCAAGCTGATACCTACTTCCGGTATAACCGGAAGTGCCATCACCTTGAAAATATTTTAGCCGGATGTCCCCCATCGACATTAGTACACAGCCAAATTTTCAGATATTTTCTATGTTTAGTTTTCCATATATCCATCGATGCAGTTCCTGGTGGGACACCCTGTAATACATATATATATATATATATATATATATATATATATATATATATATATATATATATATATATATATATATATATGTATTTTTATAATATTATATATATATATATATATATATATATATATATATATATATATATATATATATATATATATATATATAGGAGTATGCTTAGACGATTAAATCAATTTATCCACTTGTGTGTTAACAACAATGTCAATCTTTCATTGACATCTTTGAAGAACTAGTGTGATTAGTTTTCGATTTAATATGTTACGAAATCTTTTTTCTGTGATCGACAAAAATTTATGAAAGTACCTATCAAATATACAATTTCGGAGGCTCCGCGGCTGAGCGGTATAGGTAACGCTATGCCGTCTTCGTTGACGGAGTTGATGGGTTCGATTCCCACCGTGTTCCTGGGTGTTTGTATGCGTCCGGATTTAAGTGGTTCCCCTCATTTAGTTAATTAATGGCTAAATGTCTTAGTTGACGAAGCCAAAATTGTACGGAGGTCGGGCGCGTGTGAGAGGGCGCACGTCCCACCTCTTTTTTATAAAAAAAAAAATATATACAATTTCGATATTTTTGAGCTTAGTTTATACTGGAAGAACAAGTTCTTAATTTCGAGAGATAGATAAGATTGCAGGTAATTTGAAATCTTATAGCAATAAAATATTTGGAAAAATTTAGTCAATTTCAGGAGCTGAAATGCCCCTTGTATAATTTAGCATTTATCACCTTCTTTAGAGAAATTATTACTGAGTTGTTTGTCGTCTGGTCATAGAAGAAAGCCAATAGTGAAATGAAATTTGAACTAGAAGTTCTTTTTATTCTTGTTGAAACAACTTCACGTCTCTCATGAATTCAATTAAAATACGTCCACCAAGACGAAATTGAAATACATACTTCAGCGTCAACGCAGAGTGAAATAAGGACCAATTTGTTTTCTCATCATCCGTTTTTCGCGATTAAAAATTTGAAACTCGGTCTTAGAATGATAACAGGAAGAAAAGTAGAACGTAAAAACACTTCATCATACAAGAAAAATGGTCAGTATTTCTCATTCTGCGAGGATCATTCATCAAAATGGCTTTGTTTTGTGCTATGATCTATTGTTGTAGGAAGGGAATTGAAACTCTTCTTCTGATGAAACGATGCCGAACTATTTCCAAATTACTTTTAACATTTTGTTCCAATCAATGCTTCTATATTACCTGTATAATATATATATATATATATATATATATATATATATATATATATATATATATATATATATATATATATATTATATTTCTATATAACTAATTGATTGAGACCATACTCGGTGGCATCTGAAGAAGGTGAAGTTTTACCGAAACGTGCGTCATGTGTTATTTCATTTAATAAGTGTGTTAATTGTTATTATTAACCATTGTTTTAATATGTTTATTAATTTAAACCATGTCTCGGCTCAATCAATTCAGAATATATACGTACCTGCAAAATATGAATTCAAAAAATAAATTTCTAGTTTAATAAAAGTAATGTATTGAAACAAAAGTAGTAAATATAAGTTTAGTTTAAAACTAAATTGAGATTAGTCAAGAAATGAAAGTTCAAATGGTACGGTTGGAATATATTGTGAAAAATATTAATTCAAATGAGTAGATAAATAAATAGGAATAGAAATAAAGTATTTGAAAAGTAAACAAAATGATTTTAGTAACTAAAAAAGTTAAAAGCATAATAAATTGTAATAATAAAGTTGAATATACATGTTTTGGTTAGTTAGGGTATCTCTGATCGCTGACAAGTGAATACTGCGTATCAGAAAGAACGGAAAGAATAGGATAATAATATTGTGAGGGCGAGGCTGCTGAAGTTTTGGGAATCAATTCCTACAGCCAGAGCAGAAGATACGCATGTATGAACAAGTGCATTAAGGATGGTTCAGAATGGAAGGGAGGAGGTTAGGTGGATTCATAAGAAGAATACTGCCGCATCATTACCTACGTTAATCGGAACTTTTAAGAAAAACTCAACATAGACCAGTCGAATCCGGGGATTGAAATCGGGACCTCCCGAATGCTAGTCAGCAAGCGTCAACAATCCGCTAACTATAGCTTGGTGGATGATGATTATCATTTTTGTTTTGTTTTATCGAGGCGAAAGCTTCAAAAGCAATACCGGTTGCTAACCCGGCCTGTATGGGATTCAATGATTTATATATATTATATATATATATATATATATATATATATATATATATATATATATATATATATATATATACCTATATATATATATGCAACATTATATATGCCTACCCACTAAAAACACCTCTGTTCCTTCGGTTTCCGGGCATTTGCCTACTAAACCTCCAGTCTCGCACTTAGAATTAGGATTCACGTATGCTGCGGTCAGCACTAGAACCTGTTCTCTTCCTTGTGTCTGTATTTCAAGACCCAATTGTATGTCTCTTTCTGCGTCGCGGCGCATTGAATAAGAAAGAGGAAATGGAAACTGTGAGTTGGTAAGGACGAGGTGAAGGATGTAGAGGATTCCATTACTCGCCCGAGAGATTTCCGAAGAAATCTGCTTGGGTACAGCTTATGGATGGAAGTACCTTCCGTTAAATAAAATAATTATTATTCAAGTTGATCTCTAGGTCTTTTGTCTCTCGTTCTTTGTGCGCCCTCTTCTGGATCGTAGTTTGTCAAATCTCTGAGCTCTTGATTTTGATGCTCTGCTATTGCCGTCAATATATTTTGCGCTTTTCTCTTCATAAATTCTTTCATAGGTTCCCATTCAATATCTCTCTGTATTCGTTCATTTCGAATATACCATGGTGCTCCCAAAGCTGTTCTAATAAATCTATTTTCTTCACTTGCTATCCGGACTTTCTGTATTTTTGACGTGATGTATCCAAAGATTCCTGCTGGGATCATTAGTTTATTTTCATAATTCGTGTGAAGTATTTATGTTACTTAATAGTTAGAGAAGAAACATACATAGTTGGAGTGGATGAATGAAGTTCAACTTATTAGAATACTGGTAGGTAGGTTTGTTATTCGTGAAGAGAATCCTCTTTATATATATATAATGTAAATTATGCTTCGTATGTTTTTAAAAAAATAATTTATTTAGAACACATACCTTCTACATTAATGCTTTTGTCGAAATTATCACTTGTATTCACAATAAACTAAGACATATATCAAATACTTCGGTTATACTAATGTATTTCATTTAATGGAACTAGGCATATATGATCTCTGATGCTCTTATAACGTTGATTTCATTTTTAATTTAAAATAGTATATATTACTTGCAGTCATTGGGACTACTTTTATCAGCAACGACCACCAAGCTGCTTTATCCACGACAAAAAATTGTACTGAATCATCATGTTCCATTTTTGAAGGAGAACTCTCGCATGATTCCTCTTCTTGACTCATAGATTCATAAATTTGATGATATGATACACTTATCAGAGCAATATCTTCCTACGGATAAACTATTCTGAAGAAATTAAGGCAAATTTCTGAGTCAGTCGTCCAAGCACCGTTGTATCGATAGGCCAATCGCTATGAGCCTCTAAAGTAATTCCACA
The DNA here is from genome assembly GCA_030704885.1 of Cynegetis impunctata. Taxonomy (NCBI): domain Eukaryota; kingdom Metazoa; phylum Arthropoda; class Insecta; order Coleoptera; family Coccinellidae; genus Cynegetis; species Cynegetis impunctata. The sequence continues at coordinate 338,905 of JARQZK010005081.1, forward strand.
AATCGACAGTACCTATCCTCTTGAATGTTTCTGTAGTTAGTTGTGTATGTTGTGCTCATTTATTTTTTATGTATTTCATGTTGTTTGTGATTCTAGAGGTACTCAAGCTCTGTTATTATTTTCATTCTATTCGGTGAATGAAAATAACGCAAATTGAATCTTTCTATTTCATGTTCTGAACCTTTATGTTCAAGTTTATTATTTCGATATGATAGGCATTGAATCGCTATACATCACTCTTAAAAAAGCAAATTGACAACGCCCATTCTCTGAGAGTACGACGAAGTGTTTAGAAAAAACTATGAGTTATTCAGGGCAACATGCGCGAACGAGCAACACTGCACAAATATAATTTACGACAGTAATGAAATTTCTGAGATGGTTCCTTGTGCTACCGAACGTCTGTGTAGCAAACCAGACGCGACTGGCTCCTTCAGATAACCGAAATCGGGTTTCGCATTTGAATAAGAATTCCTTTGTAGCTGAAACATCTTTTGATCCTTCTGATGTATTTGCTCATACACCGAGATGCACCCTTCGTTCAGTCGCTTCACCCCGCCTGTGACCTAGTCGCCATTCCCGCTTTATAATTGCTTTCTTGGCCTACGGTTACGAAAACGTATAGATATTTAACTCCACCAGCTTCATCGCCGCTTTCTGCATTTGAAATCATTGCAGTAAATAAATAAAAAACTTTACCGAGGTTGGTCACGATGAACTAGGAATAAGATAGACTTGGAACGAGTTGTATATTTTGCGTTTATATTAAATGTTTTTTGTGAATTATGAGAAAAGACACACACACACACACACACACACACACATATATATATATATATATATATATATATATATATATATATATATATATATATATATATATATATATATATATATATATATATATATATATATATATATATATATATATATATATATATATATATATATATATATAAATATATATATATATAAATATATATATATACATATATATATATATATATATATATATATATATAGTTGATGGAATCCGTCTGATGAACAAAAAACTAAACTTGAATTTACTGCGTTTATTATCTCAAAAATACTTTGAAAAATATAACTACGATTGCAATTTCGGTCACTAGACAGACCATCAGCGTCGTTCTATCGTAGTGCTGTATTTTTCACAGTAATTTTGTGATAATAAACGTAGTAAATTCAAATTTAGTTTATATATATATATATATATATATATATATATATATATATATATATATATATATATATATATATATATATATATATATTGGTCCGGTCCAGACGGATTTTTTAGAGATATTCAAGAGAACATCGAAAATCTCTGAAAATTCTAAAAAAAAAGTTAATATATATATATTGACTTTTTCCTTTAAATTATAAATACCTGGAGAGATTTTGTTAGAATTTTCAGATATTGTCGATGTTCTCTTGCATCTCTCTAAAAAATCCGTCTGGACCGGACCTGGAGCGACTCTTTTGTTATCAAAAGAAAAATGTGGTACGCCCCTGGATTCTTATTTTGTACTCACACTTTCGTCTTATTCTTCAATACATTATGATCTCTCACACTCATCAAACCCTTATTTATATATATATATATATATATATATATATATATTTATATATATATATATATATATATATATATATATATATTTAGGAAGTTATTGTTTTCGTAATCAGCTTATGTTTGTCGTTTTCAGGTTTTGGTTGTCTGTATCGGGATTTGCATTTTCATAACCTAGGTATTCTATTAGTCACACTGAATACTATTGAAATAGTTTTTTTTTTCTTTTATCTTTGTACCTGTTATGTTAACCCACTTTTCTACTTTTAACTACCTGGCAATAGATCACATTTAGGTTTTCCCATCCCCATTTGTATTTCCCATTTCTAGATGCGTAAGATATTTGGATATTCCATTTGTATAGTTAGTCTGTATAAGGTACTCATAGTTAGTTAACCTTCAGCATCTGAAGAAGGTGAAGTTTCACCGAAACGTGTGTCATGCGTTATTTCATTTAATAAATGTGTAAATTGTTATTATTGACCATTGTTTTAATACGTATATATTCCTTTCTCTATAAAATTTTTATATTTTTCAGATACAACTTTATTCCTATATACACTGGCCAGCAAAATTAACGCACCACTAAAATTGGGGTCAATTTCAAAGTTAATTTTCTCGCGAACTACTGAATCGATTTAGATAAAATTCAATGTAGCTTAAATCTTCAGAAATGACGTTATGCAAAGAGAGAAAATTTAAATTCGAGTTTTAGGCATATACTGGGTGTAAAATGCACAACTTTTGTCATATTCTGTGGGAATTGCCATCAACAGTATTAGCTGTCTCTCTAAGTCAAAATATAGCCCCATCTTTTACAAGCATTTTGTTTTTTTATTCACTTTTTTATCTTGCTTATTGAATGAAATACGGAATTTAATGTAAAACGTAACAACTAAAATTTATTTTTAAAAAATTTGAAATAAAATCTTAAACATTAAAATAAAAAGTCAACATCGGCTGTTTTCTCCCCTATTCCTTATAACTGATTGACATCGATGATCCATATTTTGAACCAGACGTCTAATTTTTGCTTGATCTATATTTGTCCATATTTCCCTCATAATGTTTTCTACATCATCCAAGGAGGCAGGTGGGGGTTGATGATCTCTAAGCTGCCTTTCAGATCCCATAAATGTTCTATAGCGTTAAGGTCTGGACTACCTGGAGGCCAATCTAGGACCTCAATATTCACCTGATTTAGATAATTTAGTTCTATTTTCGCAGTATGTGGTCTGGCATTATCTTGCATTAGTATAAAATTATCTCCAATATAACCAGCCATAGCGACAAAATTTCGTCAATGTACTTTCCGCTATTTAAAGGTGCTCCATGCAGGGACATGATGTCTGTACGAGCTGCCAAAGAAATTCCGCCCCAAAACATCACAGAGCCTCCATTAAATAACGCGGTTTAGCGAATATTATTTTGTGAATAACGTTCGTTTGGCTGTCGAATAATTTCTGAGCTTCGATCCTTGCTGTAGAGATAAAACCTCGTCTCATCAGTGAACAAAACTCGTTCCCAATCTTCAGCAGTCCAATTCACATGTTCCCTAGCAAATTGAAGTCTTTAAGTCTTTTTTCGACATTAAATTCCGCATTTCATTTAATATGTGAGATAAAAACGTGAATAAAAAAACAAAATGCTTGTAAAAGATGGGGCTATATTTTGACTTAGAGAGACACCTAATACTGTTGATGGGAATTCCCACAGAATATGACAGAATTTGAGCATTTTACTAGTTTTTCTTCAAACACCCAGTATATGCCTAAAATTCGAATTTAAATTTTCTCTCTGTGCATAATGTAATTTCTGGAGATTTAAGCTACATTGAAATTTTTTTTTATCTAAATCGATTCTGCAGTTCGCGAGAAAATTAACTTTGAAATTGACCCAAATTTTAGAGGTGCGTTAATTTTGCTGGCCAGTGTATTATAAATAAGACAGTGGAAGTCTAGAAATGTACAAATAAAGAAAATACATTGTCCAATACGTTTAATCAATTCCATATTATTGCTTCAGGAAAAATATCTTTCTGTAAATTTCGAAAACTTAACCACTGTCTGACACAACAAATAAACATCTTTATTCGTACAACCAACATTTTTATTTAGGTTTCAATTGAATACTCAAAATTCACACATAGTAAACCCGATGATACGTTGCTCAAGGGTTAAATCTCTGATGGTCATTATAAAATCATTAAATCGCAATTTGTGCCGTTTGAGAATTTCTATCATCATTGCCGGTAGTTTAAAATCGTTTAAGCCATAAATATACAAATAGCTATTTTAGAAATTATGTATGATGTTCCTCTATTAAGCTCGTTAGGTAAAAGCTTATAATCTACATTCAAGTCCACATGCGTTCGAATTAAACCGGGTGGAAAACAAAACGTCGCAATTATATATGATATAATTTAATAATATGATATCGTAAACCAGGAACTCGAAAAAAAAATAAACGTGTTGAACACCTTCCATGTATAACGTTGAGTTAATGAATTCTAGCCTACTAAAAAATGAGAACCTTGGTAATTTTCATGATACTGACATCTGCCACTAATATGAAAATAACGGGCATTTAAATCGTTAGATGATATACGAATAAAATAGTCAAGACGCAGCAAATGACTATATAATAATCATTTACATAAGTTTAAACACAACGAAAATATATATTTAAAACTTTTCTCATTATTTGTGTTGATAGAACGTTATTATTTCTCTATTAAATTAATAACTATAAACTTAAACAACAAAATTTTATCTATTAAAGTTTAAAATCGAAGTTTGTTTGTGAAAAAGGAACAGTGATTTTTTAAGAACTCCAGTGATTTATCAGAGTTAAGCTACTCAAGTGAGCTAAATAGCCATTTACAGTTGAATATAATACGTTTTGAAGACGTTTAAAGTAAATTTTTTCTTTTAACTTCTTCCTTCTGCGGACATAGTGTCTGAAGAAACTCACAATAATTATTTTTGTTTCCTTTCTAATCGAAATCTTTCTGCATCAAGAAAAGGTTTTTTATATTCAATTATCTAATTCATATTTGGCAATATTCAACTTCAAAGCCAAATCGAAAAATTATTCCCATTATTTCCATAAAAGCTGTAATACATTTAAACATGTTGAGAATGTAGTTTAGTTAATAAATTTTCTACATCTTTTCTAACATCGGAAAATTCATAATTTCTTCCTCAACATTCATAAATTAATATCAATCAATTGTCAAACATTTCTGTTCCCATGCCAACTACTCTTATTACCTAGTTGTAAAAATTTAAAATTATTAAATATATGTTTTTTATATATATATATATATATATATAATATATATATATATATATATATATATATATATATATATATATAAATATATATATATATATATATATATATATATATATATATATATATATATATATATATATATATATATATATATATATATATATATATATATATATATATATATATATATATATATATATATATATATATATATATATATATATATATACATACATATATATATATATATATATATATATATATATATATATATTAATATATATAGATATAAATATATATATATATATATATATATATATATATATATATATATATATATATATATATATATATATATATATATATATATATATATATATGAATTAAGTGTACACTTTATTCCTCTATCTCAAGCTTTCTGGATTTATTAATCCCTTCTTCAGGAGATGCTACAAAAAATGAATTGGTGAAACAAAAATGTTTTGGCTTACAAAGGAGTTACTCACGAATTTGTGGTTACATTTAAAGATGTTAATTTAATCATTTTCATCAGTTCGCATTTACGGGTGTCACAGTCCGAAGGTAGATCGAAAGAATATTAATTATATTTTATCTTCTATTCAAGAATTATTTGAAAACTGAAATTTTATTTTAATAAATTTTAATGACATTGTCATCTAGTGTTTTTTTCAGAACCCTGATAGTGTATGACACACTATTAAGATTAGAACAAAGTTTTCGGATGTGTTCTGACCAGCCCAAGGTGGCGTCAACATAGAGCCCCAGAAACCGCACAGAGTTATCCTGCTCGTAGTTAGTACCATTTATCACAATGCTAGAGGGCGTTTCGAAACCAGCATGGTTATTTTTAAATAAAACTGTTTTGGATTTATCGGAGTTCAGTATTAATTTGTTTTTCCCAAACCACCCTGTGGCACTCAGCATGGCTAAACTGCATTTTTCTTGTAGTTCGGTGTAAAGCTTTGCGCTCACAAGTAAGGTTGTGTCGTCGGCATATGTTAAAATTGTATTATTTGAGCAATTCATGTCTTTTATATCGTTAATATAAATTATATATAGTAGTGGGCCTATTAAACTCCCTTGAGGAATGCCCGTGTCAATAATTTTTGTTCCTGAAAAATATTTAGATGTGCCCTTTTTTATGACGACTTGTTGTTTTCGTTGCGACACATATGACTCAATCAATGTCAAGGCTATGCCCCGAACGCCGTATTTTTCTAGTTTTTCTAGTAGAATTTGGTGGTTTAGAGTATCGTATGCTTTTGACAGGTCCAAAAAAATTCCCTCTGCATTCTCTCTTCTTTCAATGCGATCGAAAATCGATTGCAGAAGGTCAAATGCCGCCGTGTCAATTCCTTTTCTTTTTGTAAAGCCATGCTGCGTGCCACTGAGAAGCCCGCACGTATCAAAAAAAGAAATTAATCTATTAGATATCACTTTTTCAAAAATTTTCGAAAAACAATTCAGTAGGCTAATTGGCCGGTAGTTTGCACAGTCACCGGAATCTCCTTTTTTAAAAATTGGGACTATCAGCGCCATCTTAAGATGATCAGGAAAAATGCCGTATTTCAGCATGTTATTGATAACATAAACAAGGGGACAGATAATTTGGCCAATACATTTCTTAATAAGCAGACTGGGGATATCATCACTTCCACAGCTGTTTTTATTTTTAAGATTAGCAACAATATTATTTATTTCCCACTCGGTAGTTGGGCTTAGGAAAATTGACTTCTTATTTCTATGTATGTCGCATGAAAAGTGTTTTTCAGTTTGTGTTTTCATTAGATCAGGTACAATGTTCTGTAAGAAACCACTCATTTTGTCCGCAGAAAATTGTGGATCAGCGTCACCAAAATCGCAATCATAGGTTTTTGAAAATTTACCTTGTAGCTTATTTACAACTTGCCACACCGCTTTTGATTTATTTTCACCTTTTGTTAAAATTTCACTGATGCGATCTTTACCAATTTGTACAAGTAAATTATCATATCTTTTTTTGCAGTCTTTATATGCTTCTGAATATTGACTATTACATGTTTTCAGCACCAGTAAAACATCTAATTCATCTTTACATTTTCTTAATTCAGGTGTGTAATGCTGACTTACATTTCCATTTCTAAGTTCGCATTTCTTTTTTGGAAATATTTCATTGAAAATGGGAATAAAAGTATTAAGAAAACTCACCCATTGATTGTTGACATTTCTTTCCTCTAATGAAAACACATTTTCCCAGTTTTGTAAAACTAGGGAATCCTCAAATTCTTTTATATTTTTTTCTGAAAAACACCTTATCATCATAAACCTCTTAGATCTATTCCTAACATCCAAAAACACTTTAACACTTTTATGATCGGAAATGTGATGCTCAGACACCACTGCGTCGCAGTAATTATTTGCACAGATGTTGTCGAGACATGAGGACTTGGTAGCCCCAATTCTTGTATATTCCTTGGTGGTAAGTTTGAAACCGTACCCTTCCAACAGAGATATGAAAAAGGTAGACTCAACACTTGCAACTGCCACGTCAATGTTGAAATCCCCCGCTATAAACGTTTTGCAGGTTTCAGCGGAAAGAATTTCTAACATTTCTTCGAAGCGATCAAAAAACACCCATATATTGGAGGGTTGCGCGCACGAACGATACACTGATGAAAGAATGACTCTTTCTTTTTCCTCACCCAGGAAACATTCTACCGCACAGCATTCACAATATATTTTCAGGGCTAACTTGTTGAGGTCCTGGCGTGGTCGAGCCCTATGTTCACTTTTCACAAAAATCGCAGATCCTCCATGCTGCTTTTCATCGCGGCAGAAAGAGGACACTAATTCAAAACCTTGCAGCTTGTATGCTTCTAGTTGCTCTGCAGACTTCCAATGTTCTACTATTGAAAGCATTTCACATTTGACCTCTGCAGATAGTAGTGCATCTAGTGCGTTAAAACTGGTGCCAAGAGCTTGCACATTTTGGTGCATAATGCAGCTCCGGGGCTTGGACACAATGTGTCTACTATGGAGTGAATTGTCTATGAGCTCCGGCTCTGTTCCGAAAAAACCGAAAACGTTTCACGATGACACCTTTTGGCCAAGTCTCTGGTTTGTACAAATCCTCCATAAGGGACATGTCCGCGCCAATTTTGAGCGAGGCACTGTTTGCGTTATCTCTGAGAGGCAATTTTTCCACTTGGAAAGATTGACCCGGGAATTTTGCTTGTAGGTATTTCTTAATATGGTCCTCTTCTACGTTAGTATTAACACGGCTCACACAAATCCACGCACGACTCACGGCACTAGCAAAAGTATCCGTCGAGTCTGCGGTGGATGAGCTGGAAGTATTCATGCCAACTATCGGTGGATTTTTGTTTGTAGAAATTGTCCCGCGTTTGTCGTCATTTTTAGAGGGATTCGCGTTGCTAGCTTCTTTTGAATTGCTAGACGGCACTTTTTTAGCGTTAGGTTTATTTTTCCTTGAATTGTCGGACTTTTCCGTCAACGTGGCACCGTCGCGTTTTGTGTATTTTGTTTCATCTTTCTTAATAACACTAATGATTTCTTCTTGGTGGTTGATTGTTCGTTCTAATTCACTTTGCAGCCTTATTGCAGCATTTATCTCCACTTGCGACACCCTAAGGTCATTTTTAGCGGTTAGCAGTTGCATTTCCAAGGCATGAAATTTTTTGAGGTTATAACTCGCGTCGTCATTTACTTCAATTGCATCGGCGAAATACTCATCACTATGTTTACCAATGTGCCTTTCGAGGCCCGCACTGACTATAAGGCCCGACGGTACCTTTTTACCGATTATTATTTCGATTAGGTATTCTTTTTTCAATTTATTTAGTTCATTTGAAAATTCAGCAGCACTCGCCATGATTGCCATGATTGCCAAGCCGTATATATATATATATATATATATATATATATATATATATATATATATATATATATATATATATATATATATATATATATATATATATATATATATATATATATATATATATATATATATATATATATATATATATATATATATATATATATTGTATGTGTTGCAAAATCTACCTTAATATTTTAAGCTTTTAAGAACCTCTGTTGTTCATCTGGTGGGAGACATCATGTCCCTAACTAGAACATAAATAACAATTACCGATTTCCAATAAATGGTTTGGGCTGCTGTCATTTTCCGAGATAACGCTTGGACACGTGATAAAGCCAATTTATTCCTTTGCGCCGTCATTCGAAAAAAATATGGACACTCTCTCCAGCATTCCTGCAACTCGGTACCATAAATCCGAATACGGTGGACGGTTGTAAGTTACCGTAATTCCCCACGTGCAAGGTCTAGGCGAAGGATCTTCCTCGACAGTGGACGCGGTGAAATACACAGAAGCCAGCTAGATTGGATACGGAGATAAAACCTTCAGGCTAAACCGAGTGGGTCGGACATTGACGGCCGCTGGATTCCCTTCGCTATACGTACGCGGGTTCTACGCATCCAATTCGAACTCAAAATTCATCCGGATTATCTGAATAGGGCCATAATTCAGTCGCGCTAGTCCGAACCGGGATAAATACGCTGGGTGGTTACTTTCGCAGGGGCGGATTAAGCCGCACTGGGTGGAAAAATTCAATCGCGTCGGAGACTGCTTGAAATCCGATTTGGGGGTACTTTGTTAAGGTGCAATCGCTTTTAGGTCTTCCATTTTTCTGCCATGCATTTTTCTGAAATGAAAAATACAAATATAAATGATTATTTCTTCATTCTGTGAACAATTCCTTTCTTAGAATTGACAGGATACCTGGCTCTTTTAACTGATAGAAAACAAGCCAGTGCAAGATCAAAGGCGTATTTGATAACAACCAAACAAACAACAAAAAAACTCTTATCGCAGAGAGCTGCATTAGGAAAGCAGGTTTTCATACAGTATCCAGTTGCAAAATCTAATTATTCAATCAAAATTGTTTTACCAAATTCGAACCAAACATCCGTCTATTAAGATTACCAACTTCAACCTTATTGCTTCGAAATTGCACTCTTTATCGGGTAAACAAAATTTATTTTCTTCTCATGTTTAGGCGGTCAAATCCCCAATCAATTAGTACCAAAACCAATACAATCCAAAATATCATTCGAAGCTACATACTAACAAGGTTTCAAAACCTATTGCTCCAAAACTACCGTGTGAACAAAATTCATTTCCTCCTCCGGGGGGACAACCCCCCAACCAATTCGTACTAAAAGTAATCCCATCCAAGATATCATACGAAACTACCTACTTACAAAACTTTCAACCCTATTGCTAAAAAATTGCGCCCTTCCTCGTGTAAACAATTGTTAAGTGCATAAGCTCTTAGATGCATACATACAAACAATATGTTTATATATAGATATATATTTATATATATATATATATATATATATATATATATATATATATTATAGATATATATATATATATATATACATATATATATATATATATATATATATATATATATATATATATATATATATACATATATATATATATATATATATATATATATATATATATATATATATATATATATATATATATATATAATTATATGAAATTGAGTTTTTGGTGCCAAGCATCATAAAAATTAGGCCTGTTACCCAGGCCTATAACACAGTGAAATATTGGGTGCTGAAACAATGACACTAACACAACCTAGTGTTTCAACACTTTGTGCCAGCACAATTGTGTCACGACACAGTCGGGAGTCATGCGTTGCGTAAAGTGTTAAAAACAAATCTGGCACTCTTAAAACTGAAACTCAATGCTTCAGCATCAAATTTCTGTTGGCTCAGGTCAGTGCTGGGTATCAGAGTCGGCATAACTATGACACACAAAGCGAAACATTATAATAAATCAATTAATGTAGAATTGCAGAATGTGAAAATTTTTAAGATAGAGATGCATAAATATTATTCGTAATATCAAATAAAATAATCCGCAGCGCCAACAATCCAGAGGCTCGACTAGCGCGGCTTATATTACGCACATGTTTACTATAAAAACTAATAGTTTTATGTAATGTGGCTTGCCTATACAACACATCTCTAGTGCTAAACGTGCAGTCGCGTAATTTCTGAAACAGACTATACCTTTCCCGCACTTCTATTTCATGAAGTGTCGAGTGCCATTGGATATCATTCTACTGTTTCAGCACATCTGACACATGTGAAAGTGTCAACACAAAAGTTTTATACAACACTGTGTTACACAGGACTAGTCCAACCACCTATTCAGATGTTTTAGATGTACATGCTGAGGTACCGGAAGATTGGAGAGCTGTTATAAGGAACAGTCGAGTCAAACCCAGTCCATTTAGTGTAATCGACTGTCAGCAAGAAATGTTTAAAAACTGGAGTAAGTTTCTTCAACCTCTGTATAAGAAAACTTGTGCGATTGGAACCCGACCTGTTTTGTCTTTGAAAGTGACCAAGGATAAACCACAAATGCTGCTCACCGAGAAACTTACAATGGCATGTTTCAAATAACCAGTCTAAAAATGACTTCGAGAAACACATCAAAATCAATGAAGAAACAGATACCATCAGAAACTATACTGAAAGCACTTTATGCTGGACCATTTGATCTAAAACCCGAAAAAATTGCAGATTTGCAACACCTCGAACGATTTTGCGAACCACCTGCACAAGAGTTTTATTCAAAACTCCTATTGTTTTCAAACAATAATTCTGACGAGATGGAAAGTTATGAAGAAAAGATCCCAATTAGTGCAATTGCTACCTAATCATTTTTTTCTTTCTGACAATATCAACCAAAATATTGTATGCTATATAATAAAATAGAATCATTTAAACATTATTTTGGTGTTTGCTATTCCATTCAATAATGAACAGAGAGTACAGGACTCTGATCATTTTTCCATACAATGTTTTGGCACAATATGAAGAATTATTTTATTTTGGAAATACTACAAATCTGTCTGTGAATCTTAAATTTGAAATCCTGCGAATTGTATGTTTTGTGACTCTGATCATTATTCCCGTGTACTCTTCATTTTAATAAGCAGGTTTTCAAAGTGAAAACCTGCTAAAAAGACAAAATACTATGAACGGGTCAGACAAAGAGTTGTGCTTTACTCGTGTAGATAGTTCTTCAGAGCGTAATTCCGTCAAAAATTAAAAAAAACTAATGCAAGAAAAATTTGGCGACCTCGCAATTAAGTATAAATTGTTCAACAGATTCCCACTAACACTGAAAAACATATTATTTCAATAACGTCATAGCTAACGAAATAATTGATATAAGCTTGAAATAGTAGAGTGAATCCGTCCCTGTTTCATACTCTGGAAGCAACGTTGTTGCCCTTTTTGTTCACAGAGGTGTTAATTGTATGTCCACCACGTCTTTGTATATATTTCAGTGACTGTCGCCATAAATTTGGAATCGATTCATTAGAGGTGGATTACTGTATTTTTATACATGCATTCTGAGTATTTTTTGTTCATCGTTATCGTAGTTCTTGAATTGTGAATTCATTTTCTCATTGATATTTACGTATTAATTCATTAGTAAATACCAGTATTGTCATCTCCATTTTTGAGCATGTATATATATATATATATATATATATATATATATATATATATATATATATATATATATATATATATATATATATACATACATATTACTCCTTCTCGAGTGCACATCTCTGATGAGTAATAACAAGATCGAAATATCTGTCTATGTATTCTGGAATTGGAGTGAGGTGCCATGTTTCTACGGCAGGAAGGTTATTCGGTAATTTTCAAAATCAGAAGACTATTATTATTCAAATTCGTAGTTCAGCTGTTTCGATCAGTTGTCAAGTAGTCACTACTAAATTTTTATTAGAGCTTTCAATTTGATTTAGACTACATCTATAAAAATTCAAATTATGTTACTCTTCGTAAAAATTCGTAGGAAGCATAATATTTTTTGGTTGTTTTTAGCGATTTGAGTGCAGCGTTTGATTGTGTGGATAGGTATATTTTGCTGGAGAAACTGCAGTTTTATGGCGTCATGGGTAGAGCATTGGAAATGCTGACTTCGTATTTGTCTGATCGGTACCAGATAAACAGTACCAGTTGGAACGGGCGTGCCACAGGGGTCTGTGCAGGGCTCGTTCCTCTTCCTAGTATATATAAATAATTTACCAAATATATTTAATGACGAAAGCAAAAGAAACATATTATACGCGGACGATGCAACTTTCGGGGTCAGCATGGGAAGAGGAGAGGATTCGGTGGCTATCTTGGAGCATATTCTGCAGAGGGCCACCGACTGGTTTGCATCTAACAAATTGGTGAAATCAGTAGTTTTTGAAACTAAGTTTAATGAAAAAAATAAGGAATCAAATGTAAACATTTTTGAGTGTAACATTGGATGTAAATTTACTTTGGAGTGACCATATTTCTGAGCTATGCAGTACACTGAGTCAAAGGACTTATGCCATTAGAAAAGTTAGGCAGGTGGTAAGCCAGCGGCTGTCACTACCTATCATGCATTATTTGATACGGTAATGCGTTATGGGGTAATAGCATGGAGTTCGGTAGCAAGCACACATCTGGATGAAGTATCTAGGGTCCAAAAATCGGCAAAAAGATCAATAGTAAATATACCGTCGGATTCATCTTGTAGGCCCTT
>JARQZK010005081.1:362500-365000 GCA_030704885.1 Cynegetis impunctata
AGTCACGGGAAAATATTAAAAAAGTAGAGCAGTATTATCGGTATAGAACGTTTATATGGAAGCAGCCGTTGACACGTGTTTCGGACTCTTTGGTCCTCATCAGAACGGCGTAGCTAAGTATTGGATTGAAAATTAGGAGATGAAAATAGTTTAATTAATTAAATCGAGTTTTTTAAGATTCAACCAGCCTGTTATTGCTAATAATTATCAAGAGATTATATATATATATATATATATATATATATATATATATATATATATATTTATATATATATATATATATATATTTATATATATATATATATACATATATATATTTATATAATATATATATATATATATATATATATATATATATATATATATATATATATATATATATATATATATATATATATATATATTATAATCTCCTGATAATTATAAGCAATAACAGGCTTGCTGAATCTTGAAAAACTCGATTTTATTAAAAGTTTTGATAAAGCACGAATCTCGTGGCGAAACGTCAACTTTTTAATAAAATCGAGTTTTTTAAGATTCAACAAGCCTGTTATTGCTACTAATTATCAAGAGATTAGAAATAGTTCACAGGCAACAACAATTCGAATAAATAATTATATATATATATATATATATATATATATATATATATATATATATATATATATTTATATATTATATATATATATATATATATATATATATATATATATATATATATATATATATATATATATATATATATATATATATATATATATATATATATATATATATATATATATATATATATATATATATATATATATATATATTAATATATATATATAATGTTGATCTTGGAATGTTTTTTATTGGATCCAGCAGGCCGATCGAGATCTTTCGGATCTGCCATGTGCGTCGTTGCAACAATCCCATACCGCACTATGTAGATTTTTCATTCCGATATATTGATCTACTAATTGAAATTCATTCTTTCAGCTGAATATTCAATCCGTAGTTATACAACTAGTAATTCATCAGCTAGAATTTTTCTCATATATTTTAAAAAGTCCAGAAATTCACAGATAAAAATGAATTGTCCAATACTTAATAAAGTAAGTAATTGTGTGAAAATGTTGTCATATTTATTTGCAAAATATCCTCCCATATTTTAAATATAATCGATCTTGCAATTATTCTTGCTGAAAATGAAAAACGATCGATCAGAGATTCAGAAAAAGTGGAATGAAATGTAAATTGCGAGTATTAGAAGCTTAACGTATTATGCAAGCCGGAAATTCATATTAGTCATTCTGTCGGACAATAATCGACAGCAAAAAGTTCTGTTTGATGTTGGTTTGACGTACTCGTGTAACGAAATCCATTAAGCATTGATAAACTTATAATCTATGGTATCCGTTTTTCGCAATTTTATTCGTTATTCCTCTAAAGCTTTTTTTACTGCATCCACCTCAATTATAAAATAATGCCACGATATACAGGAAGAATCCCTCCAACTTCATCATGACCTGTGAGCTCCTCAATTTTTGAAAATAATTCATGCAAAATGAATAGCACGTAATAAATAACAGAGAACGGCCACAGCCAAAAAATTTTAGTGAAATATAGTAGTCTTTTTTAACTTTTCAAATTTTTTCAATTCAATAAATGTCGGAGAAAATTCTATATTTCAAAAGTTCAGAAAAAGCCACGAATGTCGTGGCGAAACGTAAACTTTTTAATAAAATCGAGTTTTTTTGAGATTCACCAAGCCTGTTATTGCTAATAATTATCAAAATGTTATATATATGTATATATATATATACATATATATATATATATATATATATATATATATATATATATATATATATATATATATATATATATATATATATATATATATATATATATATATATATATATATATATATATATATATATATATATATATATATATATATATATATATATATATATATATATATATATATATATATAATCTCCTGATAATTATAAGCAATAACAGGCTTGCTGAATCTTGAAAAACTCGATTTTATTAAAAGTTTTGATAAAGCCACGAATGTCGTGGCGAAACGTCAACTTTTTAATAAAATCGAGTTTTTTAAGATTCAACAAGCCTGTTATTGCTACTAATTATCAAGAGATTAGAAATAGTTCACAGGCAACAACAATTCGAATAAATAATTATATATATATATATATATATATATATATATATATATATATATATATATATATATATATATATATATATATATATATATATATATATATAATATATATATATATATATATATATACATATATACATATATATATATATATATATATATATATATATATATATATATATATATATATATTAATATATATATATAATGTTGATCTTGGAATGTTTTTTATTGGATCCAGCAGGCCGATCGAGATCTTTCGGATCTGCCATGTGCGTCGTTGCAACAATCCCATACCGCACTATGTAGATTTTTCATTCCGA
>JARQZK010005081.1:367500-495000 GCA_030704885.1 Cynegetis impunctata
ATATATTTTATATATATATATATATATATATATATATATTTATTTGATTTTGAGAATTTATACATCTAATATTGTTCCGGTTTTTGAGCCCATTATCAAATCTATTTCTAAATCTGGTTTAGTTCTAAATCTTGTTATTGGTAAAAACAAATATAAACAGAACAAATTTCGATTACTTTTCAGTCAAAAATAAAGAGAGACACCTGTGGCGTATATCAAATCCATTGTGGTGATTGTGTGCCGTTTTATAACTGTACGGGTCGATCCAACCATTGTATAAAAAACATTGACTTCATGGATTTAGATTCCACAACAATTTTATATTCAGGTACAAAGGAAGAAAGATTAGACCTTCTGGAAAGTCTCGGAAATGGCTGAAAATTCCAAATTGCTAAAGACCAATTAATTTTTAGTCTATACGCAGCCTATTTACCACTCAACTTGAAAATTGCCACCAATCTTAGAAAAACTTTATCATTATTGATTTTAGTATATTGTGAATCTTATGCCAATTGTGTATTTTTGAAGATTCAAGGTATCTGTAGGTTCAAGAAAATTGTTAAATTATTCTTATGAAATATATGGTATTATTCTTCAATAATTTCGTTTATATCAAAACTTTCTATTTCCTAAGAAGTACATTTTCATATGAATTTGAAGACTGTCTACGCATTTGACACAAGGAAATTGAAAGAAAACGCAAACACCGTAAAATGGGGCCAAAATGATCATTTTCTTTTTGGTCCTAACTCTAGTTTCATTCTAAACGCAATAATCGCAACGAATTTCATATAAGCAAGTGTACTTACAGTATATAAAACACTTCCATATAAGAAAATCCAAAAACAATTTCAATTTTTAGTTTTATAATGAGAATAGCAACTGATCAATTTTACACTTACAGTGGGGTCAAATTGATCACATGGATTTAAATGCATAGAAATAACGTACAAAAACTAGGAGTGTTAACAATTTAACCCCGACGCAATTATATTTGTCCACAAAAAAGTTATAATATAATTTCATGACAGGGGTGAAATTGGCCAATCTCTAAATCTGTGATTTTTGTGGAATATTAAATATCTATTGACAAAAATAAACTATTAGAACAAAACTATGATTAAACAAAACACAGAAAACACATAATGGTACGTTTGATGTTCGCTGCCAATTTATGGGACACATCATCTTTATATCTACGCAGGAGAGAATAGGCCCAATCTCTTCCTGGTACATTATTTTGAAATTTTTCTACAGTGCGACCCGCACTGTCTAGATAGTTTTTGGCAAGTTGCCTAACATCTAATAGTGTCAAAGGGAATCCCCATTCCCCACACGTGTAAATAGCCCTAATGAAAGATTTCTCTTCCGTTGTAGAAAAAACAGACTGGCCACCATTTTTACCAACACGTCGTCCATGATACCGGTTGTTGAGAGTTCCATATGGAATTTTATATTCTTTTGATGCTTTTCCATGATCCACAATTTTTTCAAGGGCACGTTCTACGTTCTCGAGTAGTTTTTATAACTTCTCGGCCCAAGCTTTTTTTTATAAGTTCTATAAGTTCGGGTCATGGTTAGATCCCTAAAATAAAAATAAATACGTATGAGTGCCAAAATCACATGTTTTTACTTTAAAAAAGGATTCAATCAATTTGATCCTACACCTGTGATCAATTTGACCCAACTGCTATGATCAATTACACCCCACGAGTGATATTTTGAATTTCCCGCGTTCCTACATTAAACATTGTCAAACCGGTAGCATGCAATACATAACCAAACGTCACTATTTATGATATTGTAGGTAAATGAGCTTAAAAAGAAAGGGTTTTCTACATACCTTGGAATGTTCTCGGTGTACCAAAAACGACGGAAATGTCGGACCACTTTGCCAACTTATTTTCTTGGAAAAAACTTTAATATTTTTCCGAACAAACCACAACTACGTTCTTGTTGTTCGTTGAACTAAATGAAACAAGGTTGCAAACTTGCTACTTTCGTATATTGCAACCGCCATCACTTTCACCCCATTTTACGGTACCTTATATAAAACTAATTTCACGATTGGATAAGAAAGTTATTCAAACTAGAAATCTGACAAGAACATTGGAGATAGAATATCATAAATAAATCAAACTGAGTGCAAAAGCAGCATAAAATGGTAGGTAATTGCGTCAGAAAAGTTCAATTATAGCTAAATATCAATATGCATAGTTCTCTTTCGCGATTTCATTTTGATGAAAGAATGCAATTATTGCACCCGAAGCTGTTAGGAAGTTCAGGGGCTTGAGTAATAGGTATAAATGACTTGATCATAATCGAATAAAGCCTTACGTCTCCCCCGCAGGCTCTTAATAATTGAGAACAGCCAGTCTATTTCGAAAATTTACTGGCTTGGCTAGTTGGTAATTTGCTGTTCGAAGCGGCCTTATGAGTCAGCTTATTGCGTGATATGTTGGGCCGATGGAAAGGGCAATTTTATTTTTTTTTTTGCACCACGATAATTATAATAGAATATACTAAGGTGGTATTTACCTCTGCAAT
The DNA here is from genome assembly GCA_030704885.1 of Cynegetis impunctata. NCBI lineage: Eukaryota > Metazoa > Arthropoda > Insecta > Coleoptera > Coccinellidae > Cynegetis > Cynegetis impunctata. The sequence continues at coordinate 370,048 of JARQZK010005081.1, forward strand.
ATTATCTAAAAATCGTATTTCATATCAAGATAATGATGGAACCAGAATATGCAAATAATTTTCATTCGTCCATTATACAATTTATTTAACTTGACGTCATTTTTCAAATGAAACTTGTCTAATTATTCACCAGTTAGTTTTCATTCAATTCATTGGCGTAGGAATAAACATGGGCTCTGTTTTTGTTTAAGTTGAATTAATTTAAATTTCCCCATATCAATTTTCCCCATTATACATAATTTCAGTATTTTGATTTAAATGTTTTACACTCCAGAGGAACTTATTTATATAATAAAAAAATCGATTTCTAAACCAATTCCAATGATTCTCGTTTCCATTTTTTTTTCTGGAAGATCAATGAAACACCGATAAATATCTAAATATTCTCTATTGAAAATTCTTCTTCTTCTAATATAGGCTTCAGTGACACTAGGACGAACAAACTCAATTAGCAAGATCTGTCCAAACCACATACCTCACTGTGAGTAAGGCAGAAAAATATCATAAGAATTATAAAATCAGGAAAATAAAATAATAGATTAATCCAATGGCTGAAAAATAAAATACTTTATAATCGTCCACAATGGATATTGAAGTTTACTCGGAAATGTTACCAAAAAAAAATTTTGTTATAATTATTCTTATTCTCTAGTTTATCTCATTACTAAGCTTCTTGTATTTAAAACAAAATACATCCAAGTCAGACGTCTTTAACTATTGTACGTAACTGTCCAGGGTTTTTCTACTCATCATATTATTATTGCAGATGTGGATTATTACAATCTTTTGCAAGAATTTTTATATTTCTGGATGAGGTATTTTATTATTATTAGTAACTGCCATTATTATTATTATTACAAAGCACTCTCTCTTATTATTGACTCAATAATCTTCTCACTATCAGAATTATTGTATTCAAGTCTGCGACTTTCTACTGTACAGGAGTTTGCGCCCTTGGAACTTACGCTCTATATTGAGGACTTTGGGTATTACCCCGGTGGTTGATAATACAACTAATACAATTGTCAATAGTCCATGTCTCTCTAAATATGTTATATATATATATATATATATATATATATATATATATATATATATATATATATATATATATATATATATATACACATATATATTTGCGTTGTTTCAGCAATAACACGTTGATGTTTAAAAAATATGTTTATTTCTGTCTGCTAGTAAAACTTATTTATTAATTCTATAACTTCATGTTATTTTCATGTTCGCACATAGAGAGGGTACTGCTGCATAGATTATGTTGGTTACCTTCTGTTTTTCGAACGTGAGTACAATGCCAGATACGTTACAGTCTCTTGTGCTACCAGTTATAATTTGTTTATGTCAGTATATCCTAGTGTCGACATTCTCGGGGTGGTATATATTTATAACAAGAGACTATGTCATTATTGCTCATTAATTCTTCCTTCATTTGACATCACTTTCTTCGTTATTGTTATCTTGATTATTATTATTTAAATTCTCTTTTTCACTTTTACAGTTCGATCTGCAGCACGGATTTATAGCAGGTATCTGCACGGCTTTATAGCAGGTATCATTCACTAACATATCTCTCGTTCATTACGTAGAAAAGTTTAGGATAGATCTGACTATTTGGTGGACTTTTTGTGTCCATGATCATTGTCTTCAGGAACTCATGGGGTGTTGTCGAATTTCCCTATAGGTCTTACCACTACCGGCATCACGTCCATTATTTCCACTTTCCATAATTTTTTGAATTATTTTGCTAATTGCTTATATTTTTCCACTTTCTCCTTTTGTGTTTCTTTTATATTCTTCGCATGTGGGATTTCGACGACGTCTATAATAAGTACAGTTTTTTCATCTTTCCTCAAATATGCTGACTAGTTTATTGTTTCTTAAGTAGTAGTCAGTGAGAATGGTTCTATTCCAGTATATCTGCCTATTTTTAGTAATGTCGTTAGCTTCGTATCAAAATACGGTTTGTGTTCAGTGTAGGGATCTAGAATTTTTGCATGGTTTATGTGCACAACTTTGCCTACGTTACTGTGTCTTTATGTAGCTTACATGTTGCAACCTTTTATAATATATTTCTCCATATTCATAATATCCTGAATTTCCCGTTGTCTAATGATTACGACTACTAATTTTATTATTATTGAATTTTTGATTAATATTTCACATTATCGTTCAATGTGTGCAATTCTCAAATAATAAAAAAATATTGTGAGAATTATTGATCAGCAAAGAGTTAATTTCGAAAACAAAATTGCTAATCACAATAGATGCACTATGTTAAAATATTAACACACGTCCAAATTGCTTATATTTTATGGCAATTTGAGAAAAGGGAGTCCTACATTGAAATTTGTAGCCGAATATCAAGTGTTTTCGATGTAATATTGTTGAGTTAAAAGTTTCAATCATAAAAATAATATCGGATAAACGACGCAACTTAAAAATTCCTAGTACGTTCACTTTATAATTGTTAACAGCCACGAGAGCAGAAAGATTCGCTTCGTAGCATGAATGTTACGAATTAGCCATACTTTTCGAGTCGCAGCACATATGCTTAATTCCTCCAGATGTTGAGAATAAGAGAAATACTTATGTCACTTCCTGAAATATTTATCTTCTTATACGCCGAAGACTGCATGCAGAAATTTATTAATAGGTTTCGAGCTGACCTCAGGATATCCTCTTATCCCCACGTGTTTCCTCTTTCATAAATTTGATGTCTTGCTAGAATTTTTTGTAGGTACCGGCTACCACATTTTTGTTATTCAATTCTGACTCTCCAGATTTTCTGCATTTGTTCGTGATAAGTTGTATTGCTTTATTCAATATTTAATTTACAGTAGCTATTTCTCAAATAACATGATAAATTATTTCAAATAGATTAATCCTATAAATGAAGAATGAAGAAATATGAAACCAAGTTTGTTACTTTTTGAATTCAACCCAATTCATGAGATTTTCCGCTAAATAACAGTGAAATTTTACCATCGTATCCAATACAAATGATGTTTTAAATTCTCTTCACTAAAAATATCATATTTTAGGATAATTTATAATCTCTTGGTTATGGTAATATTAAAAAAGTTGTGCAATTTTGATTTAATGAAAATTCGTTTTGAAATTTCATTATTGAGCGGCACTTATATGAACACCACTGGCAGAAGAACATCGAATATTTAAACCAAAGAGTTGAAGCTTTCTATGATTTTGCTTGAAGTGAAAAATATGCCATTATAAAATTTTATGAATAATTATTTATTTAGTTATGTCTAGCCCACTGCTTATATTGTGTATACTGGTTTGCATAACTGTCTTTAGATTTTTCTGGCATTAAAGTAAGTGATGCTATGTTGGCTTGTGCTTTAATATCAGCTGTATTACTTGGAAATTGTAAATCACTTAAATCGCTCTCCATTCTTCAAATATTCAATCAAATGTGTTTGAACTCAAAAGTAGATATCAGTTTATGTCGACTCTCACTGTCAGTAAGTAACGGTATCCTACGATAGTTTCATTCTTCAGTCAAAAATCGTATCTAGAAATTATGATATGAAATTTTTATTCAAGAACCTAAAACTGAAGTAACATTTATCTTTAAATTTTACCAGACTGCTTAATATACAAGATATTCTACAAAATACGGAAACAATGTCGGTATTTTTTTTTCATCACTTATAACATAATTAAAATAAGAGGGAGGAAAAGTACTTTTCCTACCTTGGGGGGGAAATATGACTCTCCTTCCTGGCGCGAGAAAGGAAAGTGAGTACTAGCTATAGGGGTGTAAGGAAAAATTATTTTATTTTTCACTTCGATATTATTTGTTGATTTTACCTTAGATACGGTTGCTATAAGTACACTCATTATGCCCAAGGACGTTATGGATGATAACGCGCGCTCATTGTACGAGGACAACTGAAGTAACTTCCATTGATTAAATACTTCATAATCCATGTCATATACCACTATGGATGTCTCCGGCAATGAATTATTCGCAGCTTTAGCTGCATTTTCTATGATATTCTTGGGAATATTCATTTTCATTTCCATTATTTCTATAAGACTACACAAAGAAAGCAGCAATGACGTTCACTAAATATGATGAAAAAAATATTCACAAACGTCAAAATATCAACAAACGACATGCCTACTATGAGGAAGAAAATGGAAAGTATAGGAGCAATGAACCGATTTTAAAATAGATTTTTCATTATAATAAAATTTTTTCGTGAAAAATAAAATCTTGTATGCCCCACGTGCGTTACTAGATCCTAACGCCCATCGGGCATCATTCAGCCCGAGGTCCTTTGGCCCGAGGGAACTCTCCGGGCGTTAGGATCTATATAACGCACTTGGTACTTAAATAACTATTCTACGGTTCAATACGGTTTGCTCATGAAATTTTTCATCTATGGAACATAAATAAATTATGATAATTTGTTCAAAGTTCTCAATTGGAAAATTGACTTTCGCGAAAATAAAATAATTCAAAGTTTGTATAACCGTGTTTGAAATTTTTCTGCTATTCTTCAATTTTAGCATAAATACATAGTTTCGATATCTTCCAATCAATAATGATACCTCATCAGATATTTATCTAGAATTGTTTGAAGAAGGATGAACGCAAGAGGTAGTTTATTAACAGTCAGTATATAGGCACGTAGCAATTCATCACGTAATAAGCTCATTACTGGTATAATTATACATTTGTGTTTCTAGTGAAATTAATCAGATTATAATATACCCACCGACACAAACGTGACCACAACAGAATATTCGTATTCTATCATTATCTGTTTATCCCATAGCTCTCACTATTAGTGATGTAAATTGAAACAATCAAACATTTTTTCAATAATAATGTCAAATGAAACAACAATAATGACAAATGACATCAATAAACATAAGGTTTGAAATGTAAATTCTATATTCTGCGCCAAATACGAAAACTATTTCAAATTTTACATTAGCAAAGGTTTGCACGAATTAGAGAGAATTAAAAGGAGATATAACAGCCAGTGCCGGATTTACCAATATGCTGGAGCATGCTAAAGTCTATTGGCCCCAACAAAAATTGACGCTTGAAGATAAAAGATATGAAAATTAATAAATTAAATATTTTTTATATACAATTCATCTATTTAGTTTGCGGTTATGAAATTTTTAAAAAGGCATATTCATACTGAAGTATAAATATCACATGATAGCGAACCGTGAAATTTGGGGATTTTCGACTCATTAACGAGGCCTATAGGCCCCAAAAATGTTAATCGGGCACTGATAACATTGATATAATTTTTATATTCTGAAACACCAAAATAGTGAATTAAGGAATAGGAAACTGATTAAAAGCTGATTTCAAGTTTCTGCTTCTTTTAATTGATAAGTTATCATGGCATTTCATTTATTTGTAAATTTCAAACGATTAAACATCTTGACTTCTTTATCACAATATTGATGCTAAATCAAATCTTTCAATGAATTTAGTGAAGGCGAAATATAGGTCACATATAACGAATGTTGGTGTCATATGAGCACGTTTAATAATTAAACAATACGTAGAAATAACCCAGTTCATTATTCAAGAGGAATTATCGGCTCATTATGTATACAGGATATTTCAGTCACTCCGCCAGCTTTAATGATTTAATCAATAGAATAGTGGTGACCGTTCATCATTGGCTCTACAACCATGGTTTGGTCCTGGCCTACTTTAGGATCATTCTCTTGATCTATCTCGCCCTGACCTTGTAGATGCTAACTACTTAAATTCTCAGATTTTCATCTACTTGCCCCTTACAGTTGTTTAATCCTCTTCTAATTATTGTCTGGTATTTGGTAAAAAGTTTATTTTTAAAGGTCTCTTGTCCCAATTGGTTCTTGCACCTAACCTGTGGTAAGCTAACCTTGATATATCGGACAATAGCGTGTAGGTCATAAAGATGGTAGAGATTAAAGTTACAGCTTCTGCGTCATACTCCCAGCTGATGTGAGTATACGTATACATTTATCAGGATCGTTCTTTTAAAATATCCTAGAACCTCTTCAATGCCTTCTGTCGAGTTTCAAATGTATCCACTTATAGTGGTTTAGTGAGTGTTTTATGCTTCAGTAGTTTGGGTTTTCTTGTTAGTATGGTTGGTGTTAGAAGCATTTTTATTCGGATTTGTATTCTGTTCGCTAGGAATACTCATCATTGTATTTAGCTACGGGTCCTTCGAGACTTTAGAGACTTCGACCACTAGGCCATCAGGTTATTAGTGACTTTCATATACTTTGTTTTAGAGAACTTAACCTGCAGTCCTATACTTTTTGGGGCTTCTCCTAGTGCTTCAAAATCTTGCACTAGGGCGATGTTACGCTTGATAGGATGTAGCCTTGTCATAAACCAGTATGTTTTCGAACTAATCCTGATGTTTGTTTCTGAACTCTAACTGTTACTTGATATAAGTATATATCTTTTCAATTAGAAACTCAACTGAAATACTTCTTATCAAGGAAGTTCCCAAGAAGTACTGGTAGGGGCGAACCTTCTGTAATTTTCTTAAAAACAAGTGTTTTATTTAATTTCTCATCAAGTATTACACCAAATCATCAGATTTTCAATCGACATCAACCGTTTCTTACTGAATGACCCCGCAGCCCATGAAGAAAATGTTTCTTAAGGTCTGAACCAAGTACCATTGATCAACCATACAAACTTGTTTTTGAAAGCATTTACTATATATATTTACTGAAATATCGGTATAATGGCTATACAAAATACGATTTCTCTAATGTCTGCAGCCCTTTCAGTTGACCGAAACTAATACAGCATCCGGCGGATCTATATTCGTTTCAGTGAATGCGTTCCCGGTTTCCGAAAAAAGGGACAATAATGGGGCAAGATAGCTTTAATTTAATCAATAGAATAGTGGTGACCGTTCATCATTGGTTCTACAACCATGGTTTGGTCCTGGCCTACTTTAGGATCATTCTCTTGATCTATCTCGCCCTGACCTTGTAGATGCTAACTACTTAAATTCTCAGATTTTCATCTACTTGCCCCTTACAGTTGTTTAATCCTCTTCTAATTATTGTCTGGTATTTGGTAAAAAGTTTATTTTTAAAGGTCTCTTGTCCCAATTGGTTCTTGCACCTAACCTGTGGTAAGCTAACCTTGATATATCGGACAATAGCGTGTAGGTCATAAAGATGGTAGAGATTAAAGTTACAGCTTCTGCGTCATACTCCCAGCTGATGTGAGTATACGTATACATTTTTCAGGATCGTTCTTTTAAAATATCCTAGAACCTCTTCAATGCCTTCTGTCGAGTTTCAAATGTATCCACTTATAGTGGTTTAGTGAGTGTTTTATGCTTCAGTAGTTTGGGTTTTCTTGTTAGTATGGTTGGTGTTAGAAGCATTTTTATTCGGATTTGTATTCTGTTCGCTAGGAATACTCATCATTGTATTTAGCTACGGGTCCTTCGAGACTTTAGAGACTTCGACCACTAGGCCATCAGGTTATTAGTGACTTTCATATACTTTGTTTTAGAGAACTTAACCTGCAGTCCTATACTTTTTGGGGCTTCTCCTAGTGCTTCAAAATCTTGCACTAGGGCGATGTTACGCTTGATAGGATGTAGCCTTGTCATAAACCAGTATGTTTTCGAACTAATCCTGATGTTTGTTTCTGAACTCTAACTGTTACTTGATATAAGTATATATCTTTTCAATTAGAAACTCAACTGAAATACTTCTTATCAAGGAAGTTCCCAAGAAGTACTGGTAGGGGCGAACCTTCTGTAATTTTCTTAAAAACAAGTGTTTTATTTAATTTCTCATCAAGTATTACACCAAATCATCAGATTTTCAATCGACATCAACCGTTTCTTACTGAATGACCCCGCAGCCCATGAAGAAAATGTTTCTTAAGGTCTGAACCAAGTACCATTGATCAACCATACAAACTTGTTTTTGAAAGCATTTACTATATATATTTACTGAAATATCGGTATAATGGCTATACAAAATACGATTTCTCTAATGTCTGCAGCCCTTTCAGTTGACCGAAACTAATACAGCATCCGGCGGATCTATATTCGTTTCAGTGAATGCGTTCCCGGTTTCCGAAAAAAGGGACAATAATGGGGCAATATATATCAATCGAGCGTTCTTTGGAATTGCAGAAGATTTACTATTTCAAACATCCTATTGGCGTGATAACATTATTCCAAGATGAGCGTTGTATTTCGGGACAATTCTTGTGTAAACACATCGAAACTCCTGCAACTTTTTGTTTCGTTCGCTTTGATGTTATTTATGAAGCCGGGGGTGCGTGCCATATTGGACGTCAGTAATCGATAATAGCAGAGATTATAACGGGAGGGAGATAGCTGCCCAGACAATGACAATGTATCGGGCGGTGTAAGGATTCAATTACAACCCGAAGTTATTTATTGCAAACTATATCAAACACCGAAATATTTGCAAAAGGAATTTCATTTAATCAATATAATGTACTAGTCGTCACAATGATATTAGATAATTCTGAGCATTTTGAATTATCGAGCTAGTTAGCCAAGTGATTAGGTAAAGTTTAGGTAAAGTGGCTAGTATTTGGGAGGTCCTGGGTTCAAACCCCGGAGTTCACAAGTCTACCATGATGAGTTTTCTCAGAGGTTTCCTCATGGTTTATGGGCAAATACTGCGCCAGTATTTATCATCTGCACCCAACCCACACTTCCTCTCTTCTATAAATATCCTGTCTCACCCAAAATTAATGCACTTGTACTTACAAGTATATCCTCTGATCTGGATGAAGGAGTTCTTTCCCAAAACATAAAAACGCACTTCCGTCACACAAACTTGAGGGAGGAATGAAACCCGCCCAATTTACCATTTGCCATACCTCAACTAAAACAAAACCAATTCCATAATTTGTTTGCATTGCTAGCATTGACTTGGAAGCACCTTGTCTTGTGAAAGCCTTTGACAAATTTTCTGTATCGCAATTCCAAAAGTATATTAGTATTTTAGTATGTTTCTGCCGTTTTTATTCCACCTCCAACCCGATAATTCATCATAGTAATCCATTCTTTGTTTTATGAAACTAAAACAAAGACTTGACAGAATGATTTCAAAATAAACAATTGCTTCCACTCTCTAGATTATTGCTTTCTAATTTCTAGGTGACAGCTGGTGTTCAGTGTTTCGTTCACAGTAACAAAGCTATAGAAAAAGAGCAGTGAATGGCGTACGAAATGGCATATTTCATGGGATTTTTTTGGTTTGTGTGTTACCAAATTTTCAGTAGGCAACTCTGATGAGAAGTAATAAGCTTTTTGTTGTTCTTGAGTTGGCAGGTTTCCATTATTGACCATCATGGTGTACGGAAATTCGTTTTTCCTCATCTTAATAAATTTATCTGGGTACATTCAACTTTACAATAATTTTTTTTGTTAAAATTTGCGACTATCTATTCAATTTTTCCTACATTTCAAGTGAAATCTCAACACAGTTCCCTAATAGCACATCTTGTATCTATACAGTAAATATTTTAATCGGTCATGCTCGGTTCCATAATTTTATTCGCCTTTCCTATCCACTTAAAGCCATCATCAATCACGACAAAACAGCGTTGATCAATACCCGTTGCAACGATAAAACAACTACCTGTGACGCGAGGGAAGAAGGAGCTGTTGTTTTGCCTTCTGATATGAGCACTATCATAACTGTCTATCTCAGACACCAATCATGCAATCTACACCCAGTATTCTGTTTCAACATTTATCCGACATATATATATATATATATATATATATATATATATATATATATACATATATATATATATATATATATATATATATATATATATATATATATATATATATATATATATATATATATATATATATATATATTATATATATATATATATATATATATATATATATATATATATATATATATATATATATATAATATATATATAGTAAAACGTGAATATTGGGGAATGCAGCTGGTACAATGAAAAACTCTTTAAAGTTGATCCAAGCTTTCGGAAATTTTATTGATTATTTCCATCTTCAGGGATTCTAAAAAAGTTTAAAAACAGTAGTAACAGTTGCAACATATTGTAGTTTTGAGCTCTTACATCTTTGGTGAGGATGAGTACAAGGATGTTAAACATTTTTTAAAAAACCATTACTACCATCACACATATACAGTGACATCAGCAAAACATACATTGACGCAAATTGGAAAAAATGTTACACACTCAGTAGTGAAATTATAGTTGTCACACATCCAAATTAACTTAAAAACTTCTAAAAATCATTTATATCATGTCAACTAAGTAAGAGTGAACTAGGACAAACGGTTAACGTATTTTGCAGGTTAGGAATAAATTCAAACATCGAACCTCATTTATCTCTGTCAACAATGCTCGATTGACACGTTCCATGTTCTAAGTAGGTCCGTAGGTGTACTCTGTTGCACGAAAAAACAGAACGACGAAAACAACCCCACAACCAGCGTTATCCAGCATCCATCATTTATCATCGACTGAAGTGGTAGCTTGTGGACATCTTACATCCATTGTTAACAAAAATGCATATATTCCACTCAGATGGTCTATGTCAGCTCTCCTATTCATGCACATTTTTTCTTGAGCTATGAATGCCATTTCAAGAAAGGTTCGCTTTTTTGTATTGGATTCTGTTGCTAGAATTTTTGCTGATTGGTAATCCATCTGGTGATCCAGCCGGTTTACATGCTCCGCCAACGCACAACGCTCCGGATGAAGCCTGCAATCACTCCTGTGAGATGCAATCCTGTTTGACAAGGACCTCTTCGACTGTCCGATATATTGCATACCGCAATCTCTACAAGGTATGCTATATACAACATTAGAACGTGTTGTTAACGACACTTTATCTTTTACCCTCGAAAATAATGTTCTAAGTGGTACCACTGTTTTATTTGCGATCTTGAGGTTCGGCACACTTCCAAATATTTTCGATAACCTGGGGGTGATATCTCTAATGTATGGTAGCGAGGCATATAAACAAGTCACTGATGCAGGATCCGCGGCAATGCAATTGACCAAAGGGGTGCCGTCTAATACCCTGCTAGTGGCAGTACCAAACAATATCCTATTGATAAGACCCACCGCATAAGAGCTTTCCACAAAAAGTTTCTTCAAAATGTTCAGATTCTTCTTATGGAAGGATGTATTGTTTGGTACTGCCACTAGCAGGGTATTAGACAGCACCCCTTTGGTCAATTGCATTGCCGCGGATCCTGCATCAGTGACTTGTTTATATGCCTCGCTACCATACATTAGAGATATCACCCCCAGGTTATCGAAAATATTTGGAAGTGTGCCGAACCTCAAGATCGCAAATAAAACAGTGGTACCACTTAGAACATTATTTTCGAGGGTAAAAGATAAAGTGTCGTTAACAACACGTTCTAATGTTGTATATAGCATACCTTGTAGAGATTGCGGTATGCAATATATCGGACAGTCGAAGAGGTCCTTGTCAAACAGGATTGCATCTCACAGGAGTGATTGCAGGCTTCATCCGGAGCGTTGTGCGTTGGCGGAGCATGTAAACCGGCTGGATCACCAGATGGATTACCAATCAGCAAAAATTCTAGCAACAGAATCCAATACAAAAAAGCGAACCTTTCTTAAAATGGCATTCATAGCTCAAGAAAAAATATGCATGAATAGGAGAGCTGACATAGACCATCTGAGTGGAATATATGCATTTTTGTTAAAAATGGATGTAAGATGTCCACAAGCTACCACTTCAGTCGATGATAAATGATGGATGCTGGATAACGCTGGTTGTGGGGTTGTTTTCGTCGTTCTGTTTTTTCGTGCAACAGAGTTCACCTACGGACCTACTTAGAACATGGAACGTGTCAATCGAGCATTGTTGACAGAGATAAATGAGGTTCGATGTTTGAATTTATTCCTAACCTGCAAAATACGTTAACCGTTTGTCCTAGTTCACTCTTACTTAGTTGACATGATATAAATGATTTTTAGAAGTTTTTAAGTTAATTTGGATGTGTGACAACTATAATTTCACTACTGAGTGTGTAAGATTTTTTCCAATTTGCGTCAATGTATGTTTTGCTGATGTCACTGTATATTTGTGATGGTAGTAATGGTTTTTTAAAAAATGTTTAACATCCTTGTACTCATCCTCACCAAAGATGTAAGAGCTCAAAACTACAATATGTTGCAACTGTTACTACTGTTTTTAAACTTTCTTAGAATCCCTGAAGATGGAAATAATCAATAAAATTTTGAAAGCTTGGATCAACTTTAAAGAGTTTTTCATTGTACCAGCTGCATTCCCCAATATTTACGTTTTACTTCATACTGGTCAGCAACGAATTCCTATCCTCTATATATATATATATATATATATATATATATATATATATATATATATATATATATATATATATATATATACATATATATATACATATATATATATATATATATATATATAATATATATATATAATATATTATATATATATATATATATATACATATATATATATATATATATTATATATATATATATATATATATATATATATATACATATATATATATACATATATATAATTATATATATATATATATATAATATATATATATATATATATATATATATATATGCGCATCAACACTATTGTTCAACGCAGTGTTAGGAAAAGTGGTGAAAGTCAAATAAATAGAGCAGAGACACTGCTGACTAAAAGTCACTAAATAATAGCGTACGCTAATATTAAAATGTTGTTAGTTTTAAAGTTAGCACAAAAATATGGTTTAGAAATAAGTCCAGCCAAAAATAAATATATGATCTGCTTGGTGAACAGTGTGATGAAGAAAACAAAATAGATTGGAGAATAATGAAGGCAAATAGTTGTGTAGGAGGATTAAGAGAAGGACTAAAAGCAAAGAAAGTGTCCTGGTGAACAAGAAAATAAGGTTTATAAGACGACTACCAGCGTTGATGTATTGATGTGAAACTTGGCTAATGAACCAGAAAATAAATGAAAATTTAAAGATATAGGGGGGAGGATGTTAAAAGGTATATATGATTCTTGAATATAAAACATATACACACATACACAAAAATAAAATAAATTGTATCTCACCAGAATGTTCGTCGGTAGTTGTCACCTCATTGACTTATTGACTACTTGACTATTGAATCTCCGTTTACCTGATGTGTAATTGTTCATGCGTATAGATGTTACAATAATGGGCCATATATCGAACTTCGAACTTTATATCTATTTTGTTGTTTACTTTGTTTGTTTTGGTTCTTTTGTATGAAAGTCATTTCTAGGATTTCGCGTGATTTTAAGTTTTTTTCTACCGTTAGGATGTGTGTTTCATCGTAATCGAAATCATGATTGTTTGTGTTTGTTCAGTGCAGTGTTTTGGCATATCTGTGGGCTTTTAGTCTATCTTGTAGACGTTGTGAGGTTTGTCCGATATACACTTTATTTCAATCTTTGCAGGGAACGCTGTATTCTACGTGGGATTTCTTTTGTGTTGGAATTTTGCTCTTTAAGTTGGTGTACAGTTGTTTTATCTGATTCTGAGGTTGATGCGCTATCTGTATACTGAACAGTTTTACAATATTAGTTATTTTAATTATGATATGTAATGCTTTGAATTAAACCTGTTATACCAATAATTGATATCTCTTGGTATATATATATATATATATATATATATATATATATATATATATATATATATATATATATATATATATATATATATATATATATATATATATATATATATATATATATATATATATATATATATATACATACATATAAGGAAAACATTCGATTGCGTTTTACCAGATTACTTTGAAGTGTCAACCTTCGTGACCTTTATACTCAGTTGAAAAAGAGTAATACAGCGAAAAAGCTTTATTTTACTTTCATCTATTCGTTTCAAAGTATATTATATTTTTGGATGATAATTTACTTAAACAGGACGATAATTTACTTAAAAAATTTGTGCATACAGCATAAACTCTTCAAAGTTTTTACAGCATTCGTCTCCAGCTAAATCTACAAACCGTATCAGTGGAAATCGAATATAGCCTACGATTTACACAGTGCAGATCTTTTAACTGAGAGAAGTGGTAATAAACAGAAGAAACAATTTCCACACCGCAAAAAATTTACGGTTATATATAATCCTTCACTATTTCCCCCAAATTTCATCTCAAATTGACTGTATTCATTTTTTCGCTTTACATAGAATTATACTTATAAATAACAATAGTTCTCCCAATTGTGTCATAACTTTTCAGCGAATCCAACTAAGCGCACCTTCATAAATTGCAGAAATATTTGATAGTAAAATATGCGATATTTGGACTATTCCTAGTTGTAAACACTAAAAGGCACATCAAGGCGACTTATTCCAACGCAGTTGTCGAAAAGTACTCCTTAAACTTTTCATTATTTTATTCAAATTCAGATTTTTACGATCGTGTATACAAGGGCAGTAAATATTATTTTGACTAATTCACTGACGTTTATTACCACTTATATTTTACCTGCCGTGAAATATCAATTTTAAAAATGAATAAGTAATAATTTATTTAGCTAGTGAGAAGAGAGTGCATCGAAAAATATGAAGCTGCCAAAGTCGTAAATACATAAACCAATTAAGAAAGCAAACAAGTTCCTTTACATTTTTCAACCGTTGTTCGTGTCTGGTTTTTTTTATTAAGTTCGAGCTCGTTGGAGCTTTTGACAAATATATTAGTTGGAGGGTGGGGAATATAAGGAATTGGTTTCAGTGTTCGCTTCGCGTATTTCGAATAAATGTATATCTTCAAATACAGAAGATTTCACGCAGGTACCTACATACCTATTAAAAAAGTGAGCGGCGAAATTGTCATCTAAAATTTGATCGAACTAATCGCTGATTATAAAAATGACGAGAGATGTAGTGTGACTTCCAGTTGGACGTAGTTACTTTGGCTATACATTATATATTAAATAGCAAGCACAATGAAATAAATTGAAGACCTTTGAGATTACCTGAATGAAAATCGATCGAAATAGTAATCAGTAATAATTATTATAAATTCTTGGAAACAATGATTTCATTATTAACTATTATAAAAATATGAATTAATCATTGACTTATTCAGTAGGTACATTCAATCTAGGTTACGATTGATTTGTGGTATCGACCTAAATAAATTGGGACATCACAGAAATGTTTTCGATTCAACTTTATGTACTGAGTATCTCGAAAAAATTGCATCTATAGTTGTATTGTATAATATTGCTGGATCTTTTTCTCAAATTAAACTCGAACAAAAGAAATCGTAACCAGTAACCTTAGTTTTTATAAGAAAAATCGATAAAATTTTTGTATGAAAAAAAATAAAAAATATCAAAATATTCAATTCCTTCAATTATTAATTCCCATCCCTGATTATCGTTACACGAGTAGATAGTACATCATTAGTAAAAATTAAAATCACCCTTTCACACAAAATTTGAAATTGACATTAAAGTATGAAATTTCGGTAGATTGGATCATAGTTGAACGAAAAAAAATAATATGTCATGAAAAAGTTTGCTTTTGTATCCAGGAGAACATTTGAATGATATTTTCAAAAATCTGTGATTTTAAATTAAATTTTATGATAAATCAAAACAAATGTATATATTATTTTCATTCATTTAATTCATTCAACTAATTTACAAAAAGTGGAAAATAATTCATAAGTTCGCAGTATTACTTTTTCTTTTATGTTCATAACTGCTTTCAACTATAGTCCCCCATTATATTTCAATTGTATTCGCCTTGATAACATTGTTCGAAGTTCATAATATCTTGATGGAAATGTTTTTAAAACGTATTTAAATGAGCATGCAGCATATGTACTTTTAATAACATCTGGTTTTGAAATTTTTCAACATATTTTCAACTAGCTTTTGGTAGTTTTCAGCTTTGTTACATTCTGAAAATCTAGAGAATACTGCTCTAAAACTGCTCCAACTTGCTTTTTGAACCCTATTAAGCAAGTTTGGAAATTTTTCATCGGCAAAAATTCGTCTCATTTGCGGACCAATAAAAACTCCTAGTTTCAAAGATGCTGAAACAAATTGAGCAGCGTTACTACAATTATGTAATATGCACGATTTATGACGTCCTTCCAATGCATATAGTGGATGCAAGGACCTTGTACTCTTTCAAGAGACAAATAATGAATGTGTTGCGGAATGTATAGGTATCTAAAACAATAGTAGACAGAATACTGCATTAATCGGTAAAAAAACGAACAAATATACGATGAAAGCAGCAAAAGCTATGGACAAGGAAAAGGACTCTAATGAAAATAAGTATTTACTTGAGAAGGATTAATTTGCTTTTGACTCAGTTTGTTTATTATACTACTTTTAGTGTAAAGTATTGTAATGTGGAGGAACTATAAAATTATATATATATATATATATATATATATATATATATATATATATATATATATATATATATACAGGGTGTCCCACAATTTTTTAGACAGGCTATAACTCTAAAACAGCTGAAGATACCTTCATGAAATTTGGTATGCAGCAATTGGACGGATTTTACAATATTGCGAATCCCTCATGACGTCAGCGAAATCATCACCGTATCTATGACGTCATGTCATTATAAAATATCAAATGTAAAGGTGGTCGTGTGACTGCTCATATTGAAGGTCTTTTTATTCTGAATTCAACCATGTAATACACTTAGTATTTTAAAATTTATTAGTTGTGTATTTTCGATCAAAAGGAGCTTAACAAAATAAATAAAAAGTTCAATAAACTTTTTTATTTATTTTGTTAAGCTCCTTTTGATCGAAAATACACAACTAATACATTTTAACATACTTAGTGTATTATATGGTTGAATTCAGAATAAAAAGACCTTTAATATGAGCAGTCACACGACCACCTTTACATTTGACATTTTATAATGACATGACGTCATAGCTACGGTGATGATTTCGCTGACGTCATGAGGGATTCGCAATATTGTAAAATCTGTCCAATTGCTGCATACCAAATTTCATGAAGTTATTTTCAGCCGTTTTAGGGTTATAGCCTGTCTAAACAATTGTGGGACACCCTGTATATATATATATATCCTAATAATTATTAACGGTGTAGGTCAGACAACTAAGTAAATGGTGTTACCCTTGTAATAACATTACCTGAAATGAAACGCGGACAAATACATGGACATATGGCGCACGATGCACATGTGTACTGGTAGGCTGATTTTTTACTGAAGGCTGGTAAATTTCGAAAAAAAGCTGCTTCTTGTATATATATATATATATATATATATATATATATATATATATATATATATTACGTATCAATATGTGTTTCCAGTAGTAATTTCATCTCTATATTAGATATATATATATATATATATATATATATCCTATATAGGAGATGAAAATTACTACATATATAATATGTGTTTCCAGTAGTAATTTCATCTCTATATAGATATATATATATATATATATATATATATATATATATATATATATATATATATATATAGAGATAAAATTACTACTGGAAACACATATTATAGTACAAGAAACCCACACAGAGAGAGAGAGAGAGAGAGAGAGAGAGAGAGAGAGAGAGAGAGAGAGAGAGAGAGAGAGATCATATTATGCTGAGAAACTCATAAAATGCAAAATTACTACAGTATATCATATCATCAATTTCTCATACATATATAACAACCCCTGATGAATACTTAAGTAGTAACACGAACATCTCGCTAGGCTTTAGGGACCAGCTACCTGAGTTGGGTCTGACAGTAATCTCACTAGCATATGTATATATATATATATATAAATATATATATATATATATATATATATATATATATATATATATATATATATATATATATATATATGTATATATATATATATATATATATATATATATATATATATATATATATATATATATATATATTCTTTATATATATATATATATATATATATTATATATATATATATATATATATATATATATATATATATATATATATATATATATATATATATATATAATTATATACATATATATACACATATGCTAGTGAGATTACTGTCAAACCCAACTCAGGTAGCTGGTCCATAAAGCTTAGCGAGATGTCCGTGTAACTAACTTTGAAGTATTCATCTGGGGTTGTTATATCTGTATGAGAAATTGATGATATGATATACTGTAGTAATTTTGCGTTTTATGAGTTTCTCAGCATAATATGATCTCTCTCTGAGTGGGTTACTTGTACTATAATATGTGTTTCCAGTAGTAATTTCACCTCTACAACAACTTTATTAACTCGGAACTTCTAGGGAGGAAACTGAAAACTTTCGGGTCCGATAGTAGCACACCGGGCAGGAACTAATTAGTTTATTGTCTCGTCCGAGCCACCCTCGGTCCGATCCACTCATTAACGCCACCGCCCCGCTCCGCCCATCAGGCGAATCTTGTCGACATACACAAACACACCACTCACTCATTTTCCGGCCTTATTTCCGCCCGTCTAGTCTATGGCAATTTTAAAACTGTGGAACGCTGTGATTTGTGACCCAACGAAGGATTGGACTACAGCGAATTTGTATTAGTGACTTAGTTTTATTCGATCCGTCTATAAAAAAAAATATTTGAATAAATTAACTGAGATTGAATTCTCGCCATTCACTTTGTGAAACATCATAAAGAATAAACTTTAAATTTCAAAATATAACACACTTGGCTTAAGTTTCACTATATACAAATATGTAGATACTGTATTTAGCAGTAAAGGATAGTCGACATGTTTCGAGTTATAAACTCATTATCAAGACTTACTACAAAAGAGTATTACATCTTATTTTATGAAACAGACAAATGCAACGGTGTTACCTACCTGAAAATCAATTTGTTCGTTTACAAGGGGTAATTTACTGTTATGGGCGGAACTTATTTCGAGAATTTCAAGAAGGTCAAGGGGCTTTCCTTTGTTACCTGAATGCAAGAATTCGGTTTTGATGAAATCCAGGAAATAATTAAATTTTATACAATTTTTGGAGAAGCCAGTGGTATTTTTATATTGTAAAATTGACTTTTTGTGTTCTTCAACACGAATGTTTATATTCCTTTCTGTTTGTCATATAGAAAGCAGGACATTCGTCGCAAAATATTTTGTAAACACCACTGTTTTCTCCGATGTTAGATTTTTCTTTATTATTCACCAATAATGACTTCGTTTCTTTTATTTGCACCAATTGTTTCAACGTTATTTTTCGATAGTCTGTCACCTTTATCGCCTTTTTTGAGTGAAATTTTCATGAATCATTAAGAAGAAAATATATTTAATTCTGAAAATAATAACGTTTCATTGTGGAGGCGGTATATAGATGATAGTTTTTGTATTTGGACCGGCACATATAGGCAGTTAGATAATTTCCTTGAACATATAAACACTTTTTACAACTCGATTCAATTTACAAAAGAAGTAGACAACGAAAACGGAACCTTGAATTTCTTAGACGTTCAGATTGCTAGGAATTTGAATTCTCTTACCTTCAACATTTATAGGAAACCAACCTTCATAGGTACTTTAATACACAGCGACAGTTACCAACACATTAAAATAAAACTCAGTGCTTTTCATTCGTTCATACATAGGTTGTTCACTATTCCATTATCGGAAACAAATTTTCAAACCGAAGTTAATACAATAAAATTAGTAACCACCAATAACGATTACAATGAAAATCTTATCGATAAGCTCATTGGGAAAGAACGACTTAAGAATCTGTTGCATTCAATATACACCACGCAAACTATTAACATATAAGTGAACATTTCATATAAGTAAGTACGTAAAATATGCTTGTTTGACAAAGTCGATGATACATCACAATTGGAACAAGAAAAGCTGATAATTATTACAACTCTATTTTAGGAACGTATTCTCTCGTGAATATCGTAAAATAGCTTAAGCACTACGTAAATGTAATTTAGCAATGTGGTAGACTACTGTACAATGGGACATGTGCGTTCGACAGGTAATGAAATTTCTCGTATTTCCGATTTAGCCGGCAGGTAATGTTTACTAGGCACACTTTACAGCATTCGCAGGTCCTTGGTGCAAACGCTGGTATCGACTGGTACGCCACACGTTTTTACAGAGCTTTCTCATGGCGTACATAAGACGGCTCTGCAAACTTACTAAGACTAATGCTGGGTCAACATTTATCCTCTTAAATCTGTTCCACCTCCTCTCCCTAATAATTTCTTTAATCTTTTACATCATTAATTCACTTTAGTTTTTACAAAGATTTCTCATAGTGTAGGTAAGTCACTGCTTTACAAACTTACAAAAGGTAATGCTGGGTCATTATTCATCCCATAAACCTATCTCACCTCCAATCCTTAGTAGGTAATTTTTTCAATCTTCAGCGTCATTAATTTACTTTAGTTTTTACAGAGCTTTCTCATGGCGTAGATAAGTCACTGCTTTGTAAACTAACAAAGGTAAATTCAGGGTCAGTATTCATCCTCTCAAACCTATCTCACCTGTCCTTAATAATTTTTTAAATCTTAACATCTTCAATTTACTTTAGTTTCTACTGAGCTTTCTCATGGCGTAGATAAGTCACTGCTTAGCAAACTTACGAAGGCTAATGCTGGGTCAGTATTAATCCTCTAAAATCTATCTCACCTCCTCTCCTTAATAATCGTTTAAATCTTTAACATCATCAATTCACTTTAGTTTTCACTGAGCTTTCCCATGGCGTAGATACGTCACTGCTTTGCAAACTTACAAAGAGTAATGCTGGGTCATTATTCATCCCTCAAACCTATCTCACCTCCTCTCCTTAGTAATTTTCTCATGGCGTAAATAAGTCAATGCTTTGAAAACTTACAAAGGGTAATGCTGGGTCAGTATTCTTCCTCTTAACACTATCTCACCTCCTCTCCTTGATATTTTTTCCAGTCTTTACCATCATTAATGAGTTCCTCCCCACAGTTACTAAGTAGCCCGCCACACTCTTATATTCTGGAGAGAGTATTACTGATGCAACGTTATAGGTTTTCTTTTGTTTCTATTCTTCATCATTATATGGTATTAAAAAATGCTTATTTCTAGTTTTTGGGTAGGTTTGGTTAACTCCCTTGTAAGATTATCTGATGATTTCAAATTGTCAAATAACTTTCTTCTTCAAATATTTTTCATCTCGTTAGAAATTCGAGCTACCTTTATTCCAATTTTTTCAACAGATTCAGAATACAAATACTGCTTCGTTTGAAATTTTCTTTATGTTTTTCAATCTGCTAAAAAGCTTTACATCGGCCAAACCGACTAATAGTCCAACTATTGTAAGGGCGTACAGTAGGGATAAGACAATAAAGTAATTAGTCCCAAGCCAGACTCTACTATCGCGGTCTACGTATAACGGGCCGACCGCTAGTGATCAAACGTTACAAACAGTTAATAATCCTTAATTAACGAAACGCCTAGCGAACTTAATTCACTCCTCGTTCACATCGAGGGCTATTTAAGTGATGTAAATGCGTTATGTGGTCCAATTATGAATTCCATATGATAAGCAGCTTATCGACAATTAGGGATAAGATGATTTGCGCAAATAAAAACTGATTTAGATCTATAATCATATATTATGTGTTTTCTTTTTTGATAACGGTTGATGCAAGTTCATATAACGATTTTTTGACGTTCTCCACGTGTCGTTTTCTGTCGAACGTTTATGGAGTGGATATGAAATAATTGAGAACTTTCCTGCAGCAGTATTAGGTATCAGATCCGATGTCCTAATGAAACTGATAATAGAGACAAAGATAGTGAATTGCAAATCGTACATGAACTTATTATTTCAATCCTGATGTATATATATATATATATATATATATATATATATATATATATATATATATATATATATATATATATATATATATATATATATATATATATATATATATATATATATATACCGAGTGAATTTTTTAGGTTGAATCAGTTGAAGATCTCGAGAAGAAAACATCTTACGGAAAATGTTTTCAATGAAAAATTAAAGATTTTGAGGGAAGTCCACTTATGCTGAAAATGCTTTAATTTCCTTCAACCTTTGTGGGTTGAAGGGATCAACTTTGAAATTTTAAATGGGAATCTCTGGTTTTTATTGCAGATTCGTATTCCACGGCAAAAAATACAAAAGTTTTGAACTGAAATTTTTTTTACAAATCGTCACAGATGGCTCTGTAATCGAATTTGAATTTTCCGTCCAAACGACCTTAACAAATCATTGAAATGAAAGAATTGACCCCTTCCTCCCCACAAGGGTGAAGGAAATGGAAGAGATTATAGCATGAGTGGATTTCCCCCTCAAAACCACCAACTTTTCATTCGAAACATTTTTCTGTAAGATATTTCCTTTTCGAGATTTTCAACTTGAAAATTATATAAAATATATATAAATATATATATATATATATATATATATATATATATATATATATATATATATATATATATATATATATATATAGTGTGTCGCATTTAAGATGAAGACACCCCCATATTTCAGTTATTCAAAGAAATATATATTTGAATTTCCTCAGGGTCATGAACGACGGTTGGACATATTTTTTAAGATACTCAACTGAATTCTGAATTCTAAACTCGGCCTACTACGAATTGACAAATTGGGCCGATTCTCAATATTTTGTTTCGCGTTAGAGATATCGAAAAATGTTATAGGAAAAAGTTGTTCAGAAAATTTTTTTAGGGCCATATACCAATTTTCATGACAAAATTCGCATTTTCAATTTTATTAATATTTTGGTATCCCAAAATTATTACGAGTTTTCTTTTTTCAATTTTATACTTAGTGTGCCATGGAAAATAATAAAATTAACAGAAGTGTTAAATACTAGTTAGTTTGAAGTATTGCGTTAAGTTAAATTTAGTGAATTAGTGATTAGAGAATCAAAATGCTATTAACTTTACCTGAAAAAATCGAAATATTTCGGTTGTTTGGTGATAATTCTCGTAGCAGGTGACAAGTTGCTGCAGAGTTTAACTTGAGACACCCCGAACGTGCTTTTGTTACTCATGGAAAACAGCCGCTGTGAGTGCTCTTTTCAATGAAACTGGCAGTGTTGTTTAAATGTATCAGAATGGTCAACCTCGTCGAATAAACCCACACCATGAGGATAACCTTATATTGGCGGCAAATCGAGCAAATCCATTCATGAGCCTCCGAGATTTATCATCTCAACAATATTGGCAAGGATGAAATTAGAAGATGCTTCAAACGTCACAAAATTAAGCCGTATAAACCTAAGTTCTTGCATTCATTTAAAGAAGGCGATAATAATAAAAGATTGGACTATTGTTATTGGGCTCAAGGTAATTTTTTTAACTACAGATATTTTTTGAAGAAGATTATGTTCAGTGATGACGCTACATTCACCACTAATGGGGTTGTATTAAACTATCAAGTAGTCAAGTTCTCAGTTTCCTTAGCGTTCTAGTTATCAAATTGAGAGATAAACTTAATAATTTTCAATTATAACCAAAATATTGAAAAAATTGAAAATGCGAATTTAGTCATGAAAATTGATATATGGGCCTAAAAAAATTGTCTGAACAACTTTTTCCTATAACTTTTTTCCATATCTCTAACGCGAAGTAAAATTTTGAGAATCGGCCCTATTTGTCAATTCGTAGTAGGCCGAGTTTGAAATTCAGAATTCAGTTAAGTATTTTAAAAAATATTACCCATCACCGTTTATGACTGTACGAAAATTCAAATCTGTGTTTCTTCAAATAACCATAATATGCGGGTGTCTTCATCTTAAATGCGACACACTGTATATGATGTATATATATAATATATAATTAACGGAGGTTAGTCGTGCTAGAACATACACTCATTAATTTCTTCAAATAAATCAAAACTAATCAGAAAGGGGCACATCTGTAAGGTGAGGAACTAGTTAAAAATATTGCTCAATAAATGTACTTTATTTTCATATAAAACTGTAGACGGGAGAGCTTCTTGGGACTTGACAACAGAATGAACCTATTTCCATTACCCGTAATATAACGAATATTAATTCACGATTCAATAAGTCCCTAATACTTCCTGAAATATGGAAATCAAATCCATTCATTGACAGTATACTTCAATGCGTTCTGGTGTGTTTATATACCTGCAATATAGAAACTCCAGCAGGATTCCCAGACAATGAATTTAATTAAACACTTTCAGAACCCCATACGGTAAACTTATAGCCTTGGAATGATTCGACAGAGAATTAACCTCTCCTCCTTCTAAAAAGTTGAGGTGAAAACAGGAAGCTTATCTGCTTGTCTTGGTCCAACGCGATGACAAAGAACCAAATTAAAAGGCGATTAAGCCAGAATTTTAAGTGAATTCTAATGTAATGCATTTTTCAAACGATCGCCCCGAAACGTTAAAAATGTGGAATTCGAATGGTATCGGCTCCCCCTGCATCGATGGGCATCGCTAATCCTCATTTGAATTTATAATGAGGAGAAGAGTGGCCGAGAACATAGTTCTTAATGAAGAAGGTGGAATTACGTCTCAAAAGTTATACTGAGTAATTTATATCATTTTCATTTCTTTCTGGTTTGTCCCGCAAAAAAACTTGAAATATTATCATCTAGCTAAGTGTGCTACTGCATTTACTTCAAATTTGTGATAATATTTCTTCTTTGCATCTGCAATTAATTATATAATATATAAATAAACATACGTGTTGAAGAACATAAAAAGCCAGTTTTACAAAATAAAAATACCACTGGCTTCTCCGAACATTATACAAAATTCAGTCATTTCCTGGATTTCAACAAAACCCAATTGTTACATTCAGGTAACAAAAGAAAGCGCCTTGATCTTCTTGAACTTCTCGAAATAAATTCCGCCCATAATAGTCAATTACCCGTTGTAAATGAACAAATTGAATTTCAGGTATCACCTTTGCTTTTGTCTGTTTTATAAAATAAGATCTAATACTCTCCTTTAGTCAAGTCAGTCTTGATAATGAGTTCATAACTCGAAACATGTCGACTACTCGTTACTGCTAAATTCAGTATCTAAATATTTTTATATAGTGAAACATAAGCCAAGTATATATATATATATATATATATATATATATATATATATATATATATATATATATATATATATATATATATAATCATATAAAAAATAATAAATCCAAAGTTCATAAAGATGATGAATCAGAAGTTTATAAAATTAATTGTGGTGATTGTGATAAGTTTTACATTGGTAGAACTTTCAGAAGTTCTCAAACTAGAATTTCAGAACACAAACGTAGCTTTGTTAATCAAAAGACGGATTCACATCCTGCAAACCATTTTATCCAAGAGAATAACACACTAAATTTCGATTTTAAAATATTAAATGCTGAAAGTGAGGGAATCAAACTCAATTTTTTAGAATCATTACAGATAAATATTAAATACAAGCATTGCGGTCTCCTATTGAATAGCCCAATCGATCATACTTCAAGCCCCCTTCTCAATCTTTTCAAAATTACCGAACTACCTGACTAGCAGTTCAGAATTGGTTTTTCCTATTCTAATAATTATTTGTAACCATCCCCTTCTACACAATTTGTCATCTCTTTATTTCTTGTTTTCGATATAACAGAGAGCATCTGAAGAAGGTGAAGTTCCACCGAAACGTGCGTCATGCGTTATTTCTTTGAATAAATCTGTAAATTGTTATTATTATCCATTGTTTGAATTTATATATATATATATATATATATATATATATATATATATATATATATATTTATATATATATATATATATATATATATATTCCTTTATTTATATAACATACAGAAGCAGTATTTCTGTTCAATCATTTTTTGTAATGGGTAAGAAAATGATAACATGCGATGGTATGACATAAAATTAGAGTTGGAAAAATAAATAATGTATTCTAGCGACCAACTGTTTCAATCCTAAACTACTCCCCTGCATGCGCGTCCTTGCAATATAAAAACGAATGGCCCCCGCGTCACTTCAGGTCCCGAATCATCCGAAAAGACAGATGTAAAACCATTCGCAATCAGTGTCCGCATAAATGAGTGGCATCCAAGCAGGCGGCAGGACGTGTCTGTCAAAACAGTTTGCCGTATGGGGAAATCGGAGAATTATTGGGGACGAGCAATATGCCGCTGTTGATTTGTTACATTCGCAATATAGGAAGACCTTGACAGTTTTCCTGTCAAATATCGTACACCGAGCATCTTCTGAAGCTATTATTCTGTTGATTTATTCCGCAATATCATTTTCGATTAGTGAAAGTGGAAACTGTTGATTGTTCGAAAATGTTGTGTCTTTACTACAATCATAAAAAGAAATAGAGGATAGCCTTCTCCATATTCAAATTTTCTTAATATGAAAGCAGTCGAACAAGGAGTGAAATTATGTAACTGAATTGATTTTTCATTTATTTTCATTTTGTTGATATTTAATCACTTTTGCTCTAGATATAACTGCGAATGAACAAGGAAGGAATTTTCATTGAATTTCTTAAACTTTTCAGAAAAATTCATGGATGATTTCCAATCGGAGTCTTCGGTAATGTTTTAAGTTTCTTAAAAAGAATTTTAAATTCATGTCGAGTCATCTCCAACTGCTCGTAACTTTGTATCAGTAACTGCCAAAGTAATTAATGAAGCTTTTTTATTTCTGTTTATTTCAACTAATCATTTTCAATGCGATTGGTTGAAATTAATTGGCAATATTTCAAAGCAGTGAAGTTCATTTCCTTTATATTCAACATGATTTTGTACTATTAATTATCAAAATTGGTTTTCCCTACGAAAGTTTTTCGAGATGAAAAAACATACAGCGTTTCTGAATAGGAGATAGGTAGGTAATACTATTAAAACAATTTTTCATAAAAACAATTTACTACTTATTAAATAAAACACGCATGACGCACGTTTCGGTGCAACTTCACCTGCTTCAGATGCTAAATGCAAATTAATTATATTTGTTCGTTATATGGAATAAAAGAAATAAAAAGATGACAAATTGTGTGGAAAGAGAAAATAGGAGGGTAGTTACAAATAATTAGTGAAATAGGAAAAACCTAATCTGAACTGCAAGTCAGGTAGTTCGGTAATTTTGTTGGCACCCCTTCTTGGAATTGAAAAATAAGTACGGAAATCAATGAACTGTCTAATTCTAAGCAACTTTTGTTTCATGAAGTTTTTTCAGTCAATACTTTTCGACTTATTCGCGACTGAAATTGTCGGTTTTCAGGCAAAAAACCACGTTTTCAGATTCTTTTCCGCGAATAACTGAAATAATATGTATTTAATCGAAAAACTTCTAGAGCAAAATTATAGCTTATCATAAAACAAAGAAAATCGTGTACCTATCTATGATGTATTTTGACTCAATACAAACGGAATTATTGCTTGTTGAAAGTTGATTGGTATTTACCACTATGTGTATTCATCAATATAGGTCCTATACAATATATTTCTACAAAAATGTGCTTTTGGTTTTTTCCCAATAACTTGCTCAGATTTTGAGCCATCAAGTCCTTAAAAAAAGGATTTTGTAGGTTTTTTAAGAGCTAAAAGCTCATTTGAATAAGTTTTTTTTTCAGATCTTATTTTAAAAAAGGTTCATGCTACAAGGGCTCAAAAAGGGTACTTTGCGCGAACATGCGCAAGCTTTAAATGGCCATATCTTACTGAATTTTCATCCTATAAAAAAAAATAAAACTCCAAAATTTTTAAATAAGAAAAACATATATTTTCTTATTCGACAAAATTATGCGTATCATCAATAGTTTTTGAGTTATTTTGAAGAAAAGGCGATTTTGCGCTAAAATACGAAAAAATTTTCTCTCTTCAAACTCAATTTTTTTCAGAAAGAAGTACTTTAAACTGGTAAAACACTCAAAAAGTAATAAAAAAACATGAATGAAGTGAATTGCAAAGTGGCAACGATTTTTTTCAAATGGGGTGGAAGAGGGAGTGATATTTTCACTATATTTTTCCAACGAAAAAATAGGAATCAAAATTATTCTTTTCATAACTCTCTTAGTTTTGATGCTAGAAACTTTTATAAAAAATAAAAATGAAGGTTTTCAAAGGATTTTGAAAAAAATTTAATGAGTTTTTTCCGAAAAATGCATTTGTTTTT
Source organism: Cynegetis impunctata (assembly GCA_030704885.1). NCBI lineage: Eukaryota > Metazoa > Arthropoda > Insecta > Coleoptera > Coccinellidae > Cynegetis > Cynegetis impunctata. The sequence goes on from JARQZK010005081.1 coordinate 398,410, forward strand.
GGTTATCGTACGTAGAAACTTTCCATTTTGGCGATTAAAAATACCAGTCAACTTTTAACAAGCAATAATCCCGTTTTTATTGGGTCTGCATACATCATGAACACACGATTTTCTTGGTTTTTTTATGAGCTATAAATTTGCTTCCTGCATTTTTTTCGATTGAATGCATATTTTTCCAGTTATTCGCGAAAAAGAATCTGAAAACTTTTTTTGCCTGAAAACCGACAATTTCACCCGTGAATATGTGGAAAAGTATTGAGTTTCAGAAGAAACTTCATGACACAAAAATTGCTTAGAATTAGTTAGTGTATCGATTTATGCACTTATTTTTAATGAAAAATTTTTCACCCCCAAGAAGTGGTAGCATCCACCCCTAGAGAAACAGCAACCCTCGGCATAGGGTAGACTTTGAAATAGATGGTAAGTAAAACCTAAATCCATTTTTTTTATGAAATTCGGTGCTGTATGGGATAAATACACGGGAAAATGGTCATTGACTGGACTAGTAGTAGACTTAAATGTAACAATACCGTTCTTGCTGTGATTATCTAATTCCAACTTTCATATTAGCTAGAAATGTACGGTGGGTTTTGAAATGTGATAATTAATATAACGTTATAATGACTTAAATGAAAAACTAAAACGGTAGCTCATCTATTATATTTTGAAATATGTTTTTATGCAAATCTCAATGCTTGATAATACTAACAATTAGCGAAAAATAACGAAAAAAATAGAGAAATTTATGTCAGCATTGAATTAGATAATATATATTTTGGGGAATATTTTTAACGGGATTTGGTTCGAATTGTTTCGTTCCCATACATTATACTCATCAAGATATCAAGAATAGTGATTAATTATAGTAATTTCGTTAAGTGATAGATGAAAACCCGTTAGTAAAGCGCTATTTAAATTTATTCGAATCGTTACGCAAAATTGAACGGCTTGAGACCGAAAATTGCTACTACTGCTTGATTTTCGTCCAAATTGATTTCCTAGAGAGCATATATGTTATGTAGATTTATATACTCCATAGTCATAAAACGTTCGGCGCCCCGTATAACTTGATATTTGCTTACTAATGAATCATAAACTTTTCCTCAATAAAATGAATTTACGACTCAAATTTTACAGTAGTTTTCATTGGACAATTGCGATCCGTCTAGAGCAAGTTCTGTGGCAATAAAATCCTCGTAATTTCGATGCACTGTCTTAAGGTTTCATGATAGACTGAATTAAGTAATGGGTACAAAAGTACTATTTCCCTTAGTTGAGTTTTATTGAACCGTTACAATGAAAAGATTGTACATTTGAAGTTTTTATTCTTGTGTCATTCCAAAGTTTGTCTACTGTTATGTTTTGGTCAAATAATTATACTATGAAAAAGATGAAATTTAGAACAATTTATATTAAAGGACCCCGCACATTTAGTTAGAAAAAATAATGACAGCTAAATTCGCTAATTTTTGGATATATTATAGATACTGGCTATCTACACAACATATCAATTCTAAATTTTGTTCCCACGACTGGTTTAGGATTTAGAGTGGTCCAAATATATATGTCCAAAATAATCATATTCATAATTTCAGAAAATGATGTTAACATACAAATTTTTACTGTAATATGATAACTTCACTAAAAAACCGTTCCTTAAAGGAAGCCATCCAAATAACTTTAAAATGAGCCCGGCATATACAGGCTGTTTACTCGATGAGTTTGTGTATGCGGCTTCAACTTCGACAGTTTTATGCCAAAAAACTCTATTTCTAGCTTCATTGATAACAAACGATATCTAAAACAGTGAAACAAAATACAGCTTCCTACAATGTAGAAAAAAAGTGGTCCAAAAGTTAAGTACTGGAGAGTAAGTTAGTCGAATAGTCTATAAAAGTACATATCATGTTGAAACTGACGATTTTATACCGTATGTTCATTTTTACAGGCATACCTCGTAGATAAAAATGTATTAATTATTTTTCATCTTGAGGTGATCAAGATATTAATTTAGAAATTGATGAAGCTCATCTCGATATTAACCTTGTTAGGTTGAGACTATTTTCGAGATATAAAAATGTTACAAAGTATCAGCTATGGATTCAAAATAATGAAGACCGAGAGTCGGGGTACTACTGTACCTGTAAATCAGGTCCAAGAACACTCGGAACATGTGCTCATGTGGCAATGGTGTTGTGGTACCTTGGTTATTCTGGTATGCTCCCGCACGTGAAATATCCTTTTACTAAAATTATAGATTCGGTAAACAACGCTATTTCAATTGATATTCAAATGTGAAAATAATTATTCATTCAGGATACTAGACTTATGGTCAAAGATCGTATTTCACTGTACCTGTATCTTGAAAAGTGAGTCTATGGATCTGGAAGAAGCGGTTCCCAACCACCCTGAACAATATAAACTGAATATAAGTACTATTCTTACTTGTCTCGTTGAAATCCAATCAGTCCCATTAGAATCATTAGATACACTCTCATTTTTCGACATTAGGAAACGAACATACGGTATATAAACTTTAGTTTTAACATGAATGTGGCCTGTTATTTAACTATTCGATTTGGCAATGAACTCATTCATTTTTCCAGTACACAAATAATCTCTGTACAAAATATAAAGAAGAAAAATTCGGTGATGTCAAATTAGACCATCATTCTTTCTAAATTGTACACGGTAGAGAGTTGTACTATCCGTCTACTATTTCGGGTATCCTTTGTTATTATTAAGTAAGAAATAAAGCCTTTTGAAACATAACTGTCGAAGTCGAGACCGTGTACACAAACCCATCGAGTAAACAGCCTGTATATGTCGGACTCAATTTTGAGTAATATGAGTGACTATCGTCAAGCTATAGCTTTCCACTGAGGTTATCGCATTTCACAGAAAGTCTGTATGTTAACAGCATTTTCTAAAATTGTAAAGATGGTTTATCGAGACATTGACATTTGGACCACTCTATATCCCAAACCAGCCGTGGGAACAGAATTTAAAATTGATATGTTTCATAGCTGGCCAGTATCTATAATATATCCAAAAATTAGCGAATTTGGCTGTCGTCATTTTTTCTAACTAAATGTGCGGGGTCCTTTCATAATAAATAAACTAAAAATGATAAATAAATTTTATCCAACGAAGTTTCGTTGATTTGAATGTAAGATTATTTAAATATTGTAGGAATAAAGTGTCACTATATAGTAATATTTATATTTCAGTAAACTATTTATTCCATAATAACAAATGAAATTTAAGACAAGTTATTACAAACTTCTAAAGAGAAAATGTAAACCGAAAATTGACGCCAACTAACTAAATTTTGACAAAAAAAAACCAAACAAAAACCAAGACATTTTGTATTGGTTTTTGTGTTTTGGATTTGTTTTATTTTAAATGAAAAGTAATAAGTGAAACACTCTTCTAAAAACCACAAACTAAAAAAACTTTTATTAGACTAGTTTCACCTGCATTATCCTAATTTTATTTTATTTTATTTAATTTTTTGCTATCTACTGTGGATCCTAAAAAGGCTCGAGGTCAGAAGTTTAGGCCAATACTGTGTTCGAATATTTTTACTGCTTTTGAGTGAGAAATAATTTGTGTTAGAAATATAATACAAATTTTCTTAAAATAGCTATTTTTAAAATTTATATAAAGACTTAATGAGGTAAATTATTTTTTATTTGAAGATGCACATTTCTGAACTTTGGCACAAATTTGGATATTCAGGAAAGTAGTTGCAATTATAGATGAATTACTGAACTGCATTATCCTCATTTCATTTTATTTTATTTAATTTTTTGCTATCTACTGTGGATCCTAAAAAGGCTCGAGGTCAGAAGTTGAGGCCAATACTGTGTTCAAATATTTTTACTGCTTTTGAGTGAGAAATAATTTGTGTTAGAAATATAATACAAAGTTTCTTAAAATAGCTATTTTTAAAATTTCTATAATAACTAAATGAGGTAAATTATTTTTTATTTGAAGATGCACATTTCTGAACTTTGGCACAAATTTGGGTATTTAGGAAAGTAGTTGCAATTATAGATGAATTACTGAACATTGACGAATAAGCGTATTATGGAAAGTACAATCACAATATGATAAATTTTACCATAAAAACGACGAATACAAATATTCCAATGGTCTTGAGAAAAAGAACCAATTATTTTTTATATATTGATTTCAATATAACAGATTACTATGGTCGATAAAGATTAAAAACGTTTCTTGCTATTAACATTAATTACATTAAATCTGTGAATTTAACTTTTTCTAGGGTCATAAAGGGCATTTCAGAGAAAACCATTACATTATTTGCTAATTATGAAAATTAACATTAGCTAATGAAAACTGATAAGCTTTATCCATTCTATGTTATTCCAACCTTTGCCTGTGGTGTTGTATATCAATTACAATGAATGATTTCAATCACAGTAATTGACTCCTTTTTATTGTAAAAATTTATGCGATCGAAATAATTTTATTGACAAATTGTAATGAAATGACAAATTTAATTTTCTGTTATTTGAAGCTGCAAATAGAGAAATACCGGAACTAGAAAATTATATATAAAATCCATCTTTTTATCTATTCAATATAAAGGTACCTAATTTAACTGGGGGAATTTATATTATGGTCATAATATATCGTAGAATACTTATTACTGTTAATAAACTCCGTTACTGATATTCCTTTGTGAAACTTAAGATCCGGTTATTCAATCCTTTGATTTAAAAACAAAACTTCAATCATTATAGAGTATAATAGAGGTAATACAGAATCTTACAGATTATACTCGCAATAAGTAAATAGGATTATTAACAACAATAATCAAATCAATTCAAAATAAGCTTTATTGTTTTTAAAATTATACAATTTATTGCAAAAGCGAAAATTCAAATTCGAAAGAATTCAATTTTGTATATAATATATATTCTTCAGATGCTAATGGCAAACTTTGCAAAGTTTGCCATTAGCATCTGAAGAAGGTGAAGTTCCACCGAAACGTGCGTCATGCGTTATTTCTTATAATAAAAGTGTAAATTGTTATTTTTAACCATTGTTTTAATATGTTTATTAATTTACACCAAGTATCGGCCCAATCAATCCAAAATTATATATATATATATATATATATATATATATATATATATATATATATATATATATATATATATATATATATATATATATATATATAAAAGTAAAAATATAGAATTAATACAAAAATGTGCCATTACTAAAAGTAAGCTATTTCCGATTTTATGTGTTCGTCTTTTTCTAATAGACAGCGCCTGAGATACCTGTTTATACCTGGCAACGCTGCTGCTGACTGACATTATTATCTTTCAAATGGCGTGAAATTCATTAAAAAAACATATAGTTGCAAGTTATATTAGCGAATTAATTATACTTAAATTAATTAAAGGTAATTGCGGCTAATTAATTATGAACAACCTATCCCTAATCCATTGCATACTTTCTTAACATTCATTTAAAATTGGTTGTATAAAAAAAAACAATATCATTGCTAGGATTACTTTCAGTAGTAGTGATGCCGCCGAGACGAGAGATTCTCGTCTCTCGTCTCGTCTCGTCTCGACGAGACGAGAGAGATATTTTCTCTCGAAAAAAATTTCGAGACGATACGAGAGAAAGCCCCTCTCTCGTCGAGAATTTCTCGTTTCTCTCGATCTCTCGAGCAAAAATTTTTTACAATTTTACAAATGAAACAGTTAAGCCGTTATTTAGGCCATGTTTCCTATTGTTTTTATCAAAGTATGCAAAAATCGTGATAAATATTTGAATAGGTACCTATATCTCTCGTAATATCCTTTGAAAATAAGCAGTGTAAATTGTACTCAGTTTTTACGTTATCCATTTTAAATTAATAGCGGGTAGTTATTAGTAGTATATAGTAATAATAGATACAGGGTGTGACTAAGTTCGCACTATTGCTATCTTCGATTGGCAAACTAACAGCCGTATTCACCATCAGCTGCTAACTTTTTATCAGGCCGCTAAATGCGTAAAGGCGACTACACATATAGATGTCTACTTGACAAGTATGCTTTTTCAAGTTTTTTGTACAATATTATAAATCAAGGTGTTTATGGTAAATCTCGCAAAGACTTCTGCTGTATTTTACCATACACACATTCATGTATAATTGTACAAAAAGCTTGTGTCAGCATACTTGTCAAGTAGACAGCTAGGTGCGTAGCCACCTTTAAGCACTCAACAGAGCCTATTAAAAAGTTAGCGGCAGATGGTGAATACGGCTGTAAAACTTATAGCTTTTTTCTGCTGGTAAAACAGAAAAATAATTAAACATTGCATTTTTGAGTAAATAAAAAAACATACCGTATATTATTATACATTTGGATTTTACGTAAATTTCAAGACATAAAGGTCTACATAACTTGTTTTGGTTAAATTGTTTTTGAGATATTCACCTCAGTTTAAAAAATTACACATTTGCATCTTTGACGACCCGAATAGTTTAAGGGTGAGTTCGGGTTGACGCTCGGAGCACTCGGAGCGCGCACTGTTTTCGCTTTTCTGTTATAATTGGAGCTCCAAAAACACTCTAGTGTGTTTGGTTTGGCACAGTTTAATAACTCCGATCGAACTTTATATACTCCGAGGTCCAAAAATACCAGAAAAACGAAAATAGTGCGCTATCCGAGTGCTCCGAGCCTCAACCCGAACTCACCCTGAGACTGAGGAAAACTGTTTTGACTTTCTTAGCTTTTGAATAACTTTTTAATAATATAAATTTTACGTCTGTTAAAAAATAAATAAAAAGGACATACCCGAGTTTCATCAAATTCCGCGGAAAACCAAAAGCCCATGTATTCCGTGCGGGGGTCCTTTATTAAAAAAGTTTAGTGACAATTTTTCTAGGAATTTACATAAAAACAATGGTTCGTTCCATCATGTTTATAAGAGACAAAATTATGTGGAACTACTAATATTATCTAAATTTGTATATGACGAATAGACAAATGTATATTGGTATCTTTTTATGTCCGAATTTTAAATGTTATTTCATAAAAGTTATTCTAGCAGTCAGGGTCGTAGCGAAAATATTTTTAGGGGAGGAGAAGATACCAATTCCCTACTTGCATCATGGAAATGCCATCTCATATTATGAAAATCCTATCTTATTAAAATGCCAACTGGCCAAAAAAATAAGGATGAAAAGTTCCCTCGTTTCTTTTTTTACTAAATTTATTTACTATTTTCCAACTCAAGCGTGGTTGAAAGGGGGAGGGAAGGGGGAGGGAAGGGGCGCCCTTTCTTATTTATGATGTATGTTCAGTTTTACGTGAACCTAATGTACAAGGAGAATTCTTAAAAAAAAACGTTTCGGAGTTAAATGAAGAAAAAGGGCTTTATTTACACACCTATAAAAATGCAGGAATTTTAAATATTTATATTTATGCTGAATTTTTTCATCATGCATTGATTAAATCGACTAATAAAAGGTATACTTACATTTTAAAGTAATTTATACATAATAATTTTTTAATAAAAAATAATATATAAAAAAGTATACTTCTTTCAGTGATCGTTGATAGTGACCTCACATTCTCCGTTGTTTACTATCTAGCATGGTGTTTACATTAGGTGAGAAAAAGGACTAGTCCTGACGTCACTGAAAGAATTATATATAAGTATATATTCTTAAATGATACAATTAATACACAAATAGGAATTTTTTCCCCATTTCTTTGTTTTATCATATTATTTAGGTACTTACTTTTAATAATTTCATTTACTTTTGTAACTATGTTACAATATACCAAAATACAATAAATTCTTGTAATTATTAAAAATAATATTTTTTTTACTATTAACTTTAAATATCCATTATTGACCGTTTAACTGTTTAACGTTAGAAGTCACATTTATCACCCGCATACAAGGAAGAAAAATGGCACTTTTTCTCCCTCCTCCGTTAGGGAAGAAAAGTCTCCCTTTACCTCAATACACATTTTTCATTTTTATTATAAAATTTATTTTTCCTTCCTCTAGTGTCCAGGCATTAGATAATATGAGTTATTTATCACCTCCAATTAATTATTATAATTATGTATGTTTACTTGCTTTAGATGTTATAGTTTGCCAGGTTTTTTTAAATATTGTTCTGAAGTACAAGGATAAATCGGAATAAAACTAAATTTTATCGTATAGAAATTTTTTTTTTGTTGGAAAGGTAGAAAATTATATACATAGGGATTTAATATATTTTTTTATCGTCGAGACGAGACGAGACGAGACGAGAGAGAGGTTCTCTCGATCGAGAGAAACAGACTCTCGTCGAGACGAGAGTCACATTTTCTCTCGTCCAACGAGACGAGACGAGAGAGAGCCTTCTCTCGTCTCGTCTCGTCGAGAGGCAACACTACAGTAGGTACATGCCAAGTCTGTGAAATATTCTTGTGATTGATAACAAGCTAAATCACATCAAGTGTCTGATTTCGAATATCTGATCTCAACTAGTTCGATAAAATACAGATTCATAAAAAGTTTCAAAACTTGGCAACACTGATTGAGTCTAAGGAAGTGACGCTACCTCTTTTTTCACTGGAAACTGTGAATTAGTAGTCCAATCTTCAGTTCGAGTGCTGCGTGCAGTTACCTCGTTGAAAACACCCCAGATGTAAAGACGAATTGTGTATCGTGAGGTCCGAATGAGATGGCTTATGGAAAATCGAAAATGCATGTTTATTGCTATTTCTTTCTATTGTCAAATCCAAAGAATTAATAGAACATATTAAAATAATGGTTAAAAATAACAATTTACACTTTTATTATAAGAAATAACGCATGACGCACGTTTCGGTGGAACTTCACCTTCTTCAGATGCTAATGGCAAACTAACTATGATTCTCTGTTATATCGAAAACAAGAAATGACAAATTATGTATATTCACTTTAGAGATGGAAAAAGATAACTCGATTAACTATTTGGATTTGAAAATAACAAAAGTAGATAACAAACATAATTTTTCAATTTTTCGCAAACCATCGCACACTGATAGTGTCATACATAGTACTTCCCTACATCCTTTCCAATACAAAATGGCAGCTTTCAATAGTATGGTACATCGTTTAGTAAATATTCCACTTTCAAATGCCAATCTTAACATCGAGAAAATATAATTAAACAAGACGAGAGAGAGCCTTCTCTCGTCTCGTCTCGTCGAGAGGCAACACTACAGTAGGTACATGCCAAGTCTGTGAAATATTCTTGTGATTGATAACAAGCTAAATCACATCAAGTGTCTGATTTCGAATATCTGATCTCAACTAATTCGATAAAATGCAGATTCATAAAAAGTTTCAAAACTTGGCAACACTGATTGAGTTTAAGGAAGTGACGCTACCTCTTTTTTCACTGGAGACTGTGAATTAGTAGTCCAATCTTCAGTTCGAGTGCTGCGTGCAGTTACCTCGTTGAAAACACCCCTTCCTTGACTCTGGTCATAAATTTGCCGAGGGATGAGCTGCTGCGCTGTGCGAACATCCATCATAGGACTAGGGGGGCGACTTTCCCGAAATGACTCAAAAGAACGCGTAATTGTGTTGCCGGGAGCGTACGAATCTCAATTAACTTGTATCTTTACTATATATTTCTCGCCCCTCCAGTTCTCTCGCCTTTACGGCCCGCCACCCCAAATCCCCATCTAGATCCCACCCTTTTGTCAACTTCATTACTTCGCGCCTTTCGAAATGATGCTACTTTATATTTTCGTTCGGTTCAATTCCGTCTTTTATTCTTACATTTCTAATATCGTTAGTTAATTTACTTACAATGGAACCTTCGAGTCGACGAATTTGTTTCGCTTTATATACTCGTAATGGTATCTCTTTTCTTCGCCTTTCGCTCCATTTTATTACGGCAATTATTTATTCTCTATGAAATTTCAGGGCAGAGTCTGAAGTTGTCGTTCAATTAACTCCTGCAAAGTTCAAGGAGTTTTCGAATAACTTTTTTCTAACGTCCTTTTCGAAATATGGGATTTTATCGTAGAACTATAGAAATTGATTGATTCAAATATCCTAATAAATATTGTATTTGAAGAAATTTTTTCAATTAATCGAGTTCAACATTTATTATTGTAATGATGAACAAAACTAAATTTGAATTTACTACGTTTATTATCACAAAATATTTTGAAAAATTTCAACACTGCGATTGCAATTTCGGTCACAAGACCAATCATCGCTATTAATATAATTCAAAAACTGATCTAATTGTCTCGCGGTGCCCTTAAAACAAGCAATTACATCATCAACGTATCTATGCCAAAAACTTATATGCGATGCTTTTGTAGAATTGAATATTATGTTCTCTATATGTGACATGAAAATGTCTGCAATAAGCGGACTTAAGGGGGAACCCATAGCCAGCCCACTAGATTGCTCAAAAATTTTGTTATCAAACTGGAAGTAATTTTGACTAAGACAAATATCTAATAAGAAAATGATATCATTTATTTCTTATTAGATATATGTCTTAGTCAAAATTACTTCCAGTTTGATAACAAAATTTTTGAACAATCTAGTGGGCTGGCTATGGGTTCCCCCTTAAGTCCGCTTATTGCAGACATTTTCATGTCACATATAGAGAACATAATATTCAATTCTACAAAAGCATCGCATATAAGTTTTTGGCATAGATACGTTGATGATGTAATTGCTTGTTTTGAGGGCACCGCGAGACAATTAGATCAGTTTTTGAATTATATTAATAGCATTCACCCAAATATAAAGTTCAAAATTGAAAAAGAATTGGATCGACAGATAAACTTCTTGGATTTAACTATCTTTCATAATAATAATACTTTGAGTTTCGATATATATAGAAAACCAACTTTCACGGATATATGTATTCCGTCGGATTCAAATCATCCTCTTTCCCATAAACATGCAGCTTTTAATTCAATGATCCACAGAGCGTTTTCAATTCCATTATCCGTAACAAATTTAGCGAAAGAAATTTCGACTATAAAAATAATTGCTTCAAATAATGGTTTTCATACTAGTTTGATAGATAAAATGATAAACAAGAAACGTAGTCAACTAGCGTACAACAGCATATACCCTCAATCAAAAGTAGAAAAATCGGAAAAATTCACATCTTTAACATATTTTGGTCCTCTAACAGAAAAAGTTGCTAATGTCATACCTAAATGTAATATTAAAATTGCTTTCAAACCTAAGACAAAACTCTCAGGATTTTTATTCAATGCCAAAGATATCACTTCAAAATTTGAAAGTTCAGGAGTTTATAAGCTGATTTGTCCTGTATGTAAAGGAGTATATATATGTCAGACTGGTCGATCGTTCAAGACAAGATTTAAAGAACACCAACAATCTTTTTTGAAAAATAAAACGGATTCAACGTTTTCAAATCATTGCCGTGAAAACCATCACCCATTTCTACAAATAGATAATTTTCAAATCATGCACAAATTACCAAGAGGAACCAAACTTACTTACGTAGAATAATTTGAAATTTTTAAACTCAATCATAATGCAAAAGATATCTTGTTGAACGACCAGATTGACTTGATATCTTTTCCTATATTTAGTGTATTCAAACAATAGCGACCTTTCTAAGAACATTGTATTGTACCAATTTGGGAAATTCACTCGATTAGCCCTTCTTGAAATATGTTCCTCTTGTCTATCTAGGTACCTGCAATAATTCTTTCCCACCCGTAAGCGCAAGTCTATACTTAATTCTGTATTCAGTTCTTAACTCAATCTGCCCGATGATGGTCTAGTGACCGAAATTGCAATCGCAGTGTTAAAATTTATCAAAATATTTTGTGATAATAAACGTAGTAAATTCAAATTTAGTTTTGTTCATCATGTTAAATTATCACGTAGTAACGACGGATTCCATCAACTATTTATTATTGTAAATAAAACTTCACAGTTTTCGATTTTCTTTATATTTTGTTAACATAACAATTGCTTCGCCAAACACAGTGGCTTCTTCAGATGAATATTACATACTAACTTTTACAACGAGAATATTGAAAGACGAAGGAAGGGAATATACAATAAGAACGGGCACAAATATTAAATCTTACATCTAAAAAAGATTTAACCATGATGAATTATTCATATCTAATTGGTCATTTAACAAATTATTGGATTGTTTCATACTATTGATTTCAACAGCTTCTTATGAATTGAGTTGATAGCCTTTCTTTTCTATATGTAATATTTCAAATTCACTATTAAAAATATGATTATGTTCCAGGAGATGTCATGCATAAGTGAAATCTTATTTTTCCTTATCGTAACTTCTTTTATGCTCTGATAGTCGAACTCCAAAGTTCTTGCCAGTTTGTCCAAAATATACTTTAGGACTTGAACCACAAGTTAGCTTATAGATTCCTGACTTATTTTGTTGTGTAGTTTCATCTTTTGAAATTTTAATATGTTTTCAAAGGTTTTCTGAGTTTTGAATGCTAGTTTGATATTTTAAGTGAAGGGCCACCTATACAAGTTGATAATTTAATGTTTTTATCATTATTTATTACGTTCGGATACACTTGAAAAATGGCTGCCTTATACAATCTTCTTGTTAAAATATTATTTATTATTTTTGGAGGATATCCATTAAAGTGCACTATTTGTTTGATGATTTGTAATTCCTTAGTGTAATTTTTTCGTGATAACGGTATATTAATGAGTCTATGTATCATGCTATTGAATGATGCTTATTGATTTTGGTAAGGATGTAAAGACGAATTGTGTATCGTGAGGTCCGAATGAGATGGCTTATGGAAAATCGAAAATGCATGTTTATTGCTATTTCTTTCTATTGTCAAATCCAAAGAATTAATAGAACATATTAAAATAATGGTTAAAAATAACAATTTACACATTTATTATAAGAAATAACGCATGACGCACGTTTCGGTGGAACTTCACCTTCTTCAGATGCTAATGGCAAACTAACTATGATTCTCTGTTATATCGAAAACAAGAAATGACAAATTATGTATATTCACTTTAGAGATGGAAAAAGATAACTCGATTAACTATTTGGATTTGAAAATAACAAAAGTAGATAACAAACATAATTTTTCAATTTTTCGCAAACCATCGCACACTGATAGTGTCATACATAGTACTTCCCTACATCCTTTCCAACACAAAATGGCAGCTTTCAATAGTATGGTACATCGTTTAGTAAATATTCCACTTTCAAATACCAATTTTAACATCGAGAAAAATATAATTAAACAAATTGCCGTAAATAATAAGTATGATCCCAATATTATAGACAATATGATAGATAAAAAGTTTTTCAAAAATGCGATTAACCAGGTGTACCCCCTTACTAAAAATAATATCAAATACAACATCATATAAAAAATAATAAATCCAAAGTTCATAAAGATAATAAATCAGGAGTTTATAAAATTAATTGTGGCGATTGTGATATGTTTTACATTGGTAGAACTTTCAGAAGTTTTCAAACTAGAATTTCAGAACACAAACGTAGCTTTGTTAATCAGAAGTCGGATTCACATTATGCAAACCATTTAATCCAAGAAAATCACACATTCAATTTCGATTTTAAAATATTAAATACTGAAAGTGAGGGAATTAAACTTAATTTTTTAGAATCATTACAGATAAATAAATACAAGTATTGCGGTCTCCTATTGAATAGCCAAATCGATCATACTTCAAGCCCCATTCTTAATCTTTTCAAAATTACCGAACTACCTGACTAGCAGTTCTAAATTGGTTTTTTCCTTTTCTAATAATTATTTGTAACCATCTTTGTATTTACCCCTTCTACATAATTTGTCATTTCTTGTTTTCGATATAACAGAGAATCATAGTTAGTTTGCCATTAGCATCTGAAGAAGGTGAAGTTCCACCGAAATGTGCGTCATGCGTTATTTCTTATAATAAATGTGTAAATTGTTATTTTTAACCATTGTTTTAATATGTTTATTAATTTACACCAAGTATCGGCCCAATCAATCCAAAAATTAATAGAACCTTCTGTTTCATTTTCAACTGTAAATTTGATATTAGGATGCAATGAATTAATAAAATTTAGAAAGGAACTAAGTTGTCTTGTAGTCCCTTTGAAGCAGGTTAATACAGCGTCCACATATCTATACCAGTGAAGGCAATTCTTAGTGAGTGTTTTTTATAATAAGATTCAAATTTCAAAGATATATACTAACAGTCATTAATGTCAATATGCAAATTAAATATAAAGGACTAGTTAGAATTATTAAAATGATCGGCATGGTCTCTATTTAAATTTATGCAATGTTGTTTCGAATGAAGGTTAAAGCCGTTTGATAGATCCAAAAATAGAACACATTAAAACTGAAAAAATTGATGTGGGAAGGCAGAGCCAACAACAAAACATGAAATTAAAGCTCGTTAAACTGCTTAATAGAATATGCATATTCTTATATTAGGCTTCTAGAGAACTACCAATTTTTTTTACAAATAGGTCTTTAAATAATTTACAGATAAAATTATATGAAGGAATAATTTATGAATGATGTGCTATAATAGAACTTAAGAGGGAAAGTGTATTGGGATCTGACATAGAGGAGCAGCTAAGGTGATTAACGTAACAAGGCCGATATGTAGCAAATAACGGATGAGGTTGGATATCATAACTAAGCGAATCCGTTATTTGCGTATCGGCCGTGTGTCGTTAAAAATTTTTCGTAATCCCGTTGAAAGATTATATTTTGATTCTGAAGAAAGAAAAAACCCCGTACCTCCCAATTCTAAAGAAAAATCCCAACGTCGTGCACTCTGTTGTCATGGAACAGTTTGACAGTTTTATAAACAACGTCAGTTTTTTGTAATCTCAAGTTCGCTTTAACGACGACCATGGATGAAATTGATGAAATTGAGGAACAAAATCAAATTCCTTTAGAAATATTGGGAGAATCATGTGCAGTGCAGCGAGTGTTGATTAACTGCCGAAAATAACTCAAGGGCGATATCAAAAAGAAAATGAAAATTTTGAAATGTGGCGTATAAGCAAGAATGTAAAGGTGGTTAATGAAGATGTATTATTAGCCTATGCGAAATGAAAATCAGAGATTTATTCTCCCTACTCGATGTGGACCAAGATTTCAATGTTGTTATTGTAAGCAGAATGATGTTTTGAAATAAATATTTGAAAAAGTGATTTCTTAACGGCCGCCGGCCGTTATGAAATTATAACGGCCGGCGGCCGTTAACACTGACTTTTCAATTGTCATCTGAATACCGTTAAATCAAAATAACAGTATGGGATTACGAAAACGTCAAAACATGACGCCTCAAAACCAACTACGAACACGGGTTGTATGAAAGATTAGAAAGTTTTTTGAGTTTTTCATAATGTAAATTTTAAGTGAAAGCGATATGCAGGTGAAAATTTACTCCAGAGAAAATACAGAGAAGGTGCAAACTCATCATACAATGTGGAAAAAATGAAGAGAAGTCGAGGCCTGGCACAACAACACCGACAATACAAGGACTGAGGACTCTGACGTCAGAGTGGCGTGACGCAAGCATAGCGAGGTATAAGTGAATTCAGATTCACCGCTTAACCCTACTTTTTCAGTGTTTGTTTACGTCCTCACAGGAGCGACGTGGGTTTTTCTCCCTTGTTTTTTTTGTGATTTGTTGTAACAGGATTAATTAGTGAGCTATTTTTGTGTAGTCGTAGTGGTGTGTCACCGAAACGAAATATTTATAATGTCATATAGTTGCTGTGTATCGGGATGCCGCGGTAACTATAAAAATGGACCAAAAGTACACATTTTCCGTTTTCCAACGGATGAAGTGATGTCTGCTAAATGGGTGGCAGCTATTCGCCGGGAAAATTTTTCTCCATCGAAGTTCTCTAGGGTCTGTGAATTACATTTTGCCAAGGAAAATATAATCACTTGTTCTACTGCAACGAATTCCAGAACCGGCGAGTATATAACTGTTAGTTTAAAATTCCTAGACTAAAACACGATGCTGTGCCCACCAAACTGCCAACTTGTCCTTTTTATTTATCAAAAACAATTAAATTTCGCCTTAGTCGTGATGAAAAACTACACGAATTAGAATATGAAAGTTTTGCGAATGCAATTAGAAATAGTAAGATCGAATTTGAAGCTTGTGAAAAAAGATCTTCATATTATGATTTTGAACAGTTTATTAATGTTTCAAACTCATTTCAACTGCCTAAAGGCTGGTTCAAAATAAATGATACTAGTAAAGTCACATTATTCAGATTGAAATATTCTCCCGGGCCTGTAATGATGTGTTCATTGTTCAATGATGAGTTCATTGTCGAAGATAATTTCAACCTTATTAAAAGTTTCAGTCGCGGAAAATTGCTTTATCCCAAAGACGTTATCGTACGAATAGTTTTATATGCATACTTATATAATATTTAACAAAATTTTAGATGATTTCGAGGAAACTTTTTTAACAGTAATATATTTTGAAATTTCTCTCAGAAAACGACCATCTACATAATGATAGTAAATGTAATATTTATACAATTCATGAGATTGCAAAAATTGTGATTACCTATACAGTAAATACACTCGTTAAAAATTACTGTGGAAAATTAAACGACCGATTGGCGTCATGCAAAATTCGAAAATTGAATACTTTGGTTACATAAGTTTTGGTAGTAATGGTATTTGCTTTGAAATTTCGTTTTTCCATAATAAAATAGAATGGGGTACAAAGAAGGGCTCAGTTGACGACTGGTACCCTCTTTAAACAGAAAGCCCTTCAAAAGTTTCAAAAAACCTATTGCTTTAGCGGTTCGCGTTATCCAACGCATAACGATGTGACTTCGGGTCGGCCTCCCTGTTGTGACGTCACTCGGCAGTCTCGGGTCCTTATATTCTCGGTGTTGTTGCCTGGCATCGTCAAGTTTACTGCTTTTGGTCTATCTATTTCGCACTTCAGAGGAAAACCTCATGAAATTAATGGAGACTTTACAGAACGAGGAGAAATTCTATTCTGTCCTTCTTCATGTGATCATAGGCTCGGTCTACTTTCAAATTCCTTTCCTTATCGTGAGCATTTGGATGATTACATGTAGGAACATCATTTTCTGCAAAACTCTCCTTTTGATAGCATCTTGAATTCCCATTATAACAACTAATCTTGATTTCAATCATAGGAGTTTATAACCAGGAAGAACGTAATTCTCTTTTGTAAAATGCAAAGAGACCACCGTCATTCTCGGAGTTGTGTGATTCTTCTCTATATTGATTTTCCATAACTTTTTATTCTCCAAAATAAAACTTATTGCAAAATTTTCACTTTCCATTTCTCACCTTTTGCGCCAAAATTTGTGAAGAAATCAGAACAATTGCATATATATTAACATTGCATATATTAACGTTGGAAATAAAAACTTCATCCATTTGGCCGCCAGAGTACGCCAGCTGGAATGTCAGATCCCAATAACGATAAGTTATTAGGCGAATAAGGCTTCATCCAATCCATATCAAGGAAAAATTGTAGTTTTTGAGTTTGATAATATAATTCTTTCAAATGTATCAAACAAACTTTAAGTAATCATAAAAAATTGAGGATAATTCATTTTCATCACTGTAGAACAGGAATTCCCAACCAGAGGGGCACGCCCCCCTAGGGAGGCGTAGAGAATTGTTAGGGGGGGCGTTAGGGGAGAAGTTCAACAAGAATTTCTAGAAATTAAGGCTGATTCGACCATGAAAGATGACTTTAATCTCTTGACATTAGAAAAATTTTGGATCAAACGATCGTTGTTAATCCGAAAGTTGCTTCTTTTGCTTTAAAAATACTTATTCGATTTTCGTCCACTTATTTATGCGAGGCAGGTTTTTCAGCTCTAGTTTTAATAAAAACTAAGCAGTGAAATGGCATTGCCGTCGATAGCGATTTAAACATAGCTTTAGCAACGACTGAACCCTGAATCGACCAACTGTTACAGAGCATGCAAGCTCAAGTATCTCTTTAGCTAGTACTTTAAAAGATTTTATTTATTTGTTTTAAAATTACTTTAAATTAAAAGTTGTTTAAAAATCATCTAATTATAAAAATATAAAAGAAAGTGAAAGATAAAAAAAACTATTCTAGCAAGTAATGATGCATGGTAGGCCAGTGCAGATAATTAAAAAAAAAAGTTACAGGATGAAACCCATCTGAAAAAAAAGAAAATATAATAAAAATAACAGGAAAAATAAATTATGGGTGATTTGAGGTCGGGAAGTGGGAGGATGTGGGCTTTGTAGGTTTAAACCGGGTTTATCACGATTCTGCAAAAAATCCAATGTGCCAATTACAGTGCAATTGTGACATAAAAACGAACATTTTCACCAATATTCATGAAAACCCGATTTGTTTTGTGTGAGAAAAAAATAAAAATCCCAAAATGTCGGTTATTTAGATTTTTGTAAAAGTACTTAATGATTCAAATGTGTTTTTTCGTTCATTATCCTTAATAAATATATTGTATCTGTATTTAACCTATTTAAAATACCTAAAAATGAATAATTAAATTAATAAATAAAATGTGCTTTCCTTATTTTTGTTGAAACTTACCTAAGGGGGGCATGATAATATTATTTTTAGGTCGGGGAGGCTTGGCGAAATGAAGGTTGGGAAAGCCTGCTGTAGAATATAATTTAAGACATATTTAAATTTGATGAATATTTAATAATTCTTAAACGTCTCTCAAAACCATCAGAAATTAAAAAGCTTCAGATTTAAGACTATCACAAATTTGCAAACATTTTTTTTTAACCTCAATATAAATATCTCATTTAGAGAAAAACATTGGAAGCAATATTTCTGACGATAACTCTGAAACCTCCAGGTATATATATATATATATATATATATATATATAATATATATATATATATATATATATATATATATATATAAAGTTGATTATAAAAATATCGGGATGGCTGTCTTTATTTCCTTACAAGCTCTTGTAAGGAAATAAAGTATTACACAGGCCGCAATCCCGATATTTTTATATTCAACTTCATTCATTTGTACGGTCGAAAAAAGACGATTATTTATCTATATATATATATATATATATATATATATATTTTTATATATATATATATATATATATATATATATATTATATATATATATATATATATATATATATATATATATATATATATATATATATATATATATATATATATATATATATATATATATATATATATATATATATTTCTTTTTTTTTTCGGCAATCAATAAAAAATTTTGGGTAATACAAAACATTTCTTATTACAAACATTTCTTATTTGTTACTGATCTGAATACAAACGTGACAAATTTAAGTTGCTATTGTTTATTCAGAAAGTACTATACATTAAGTATAAATTTTCAATTCACGTCCTCCATATCCTGTAACCAGAAATCGTTTCACCGGACTGTTTTATATTATTTACTCGAATTTGGTCGTTTCTGTTACCAGCAGCGCATTTCAAATTTTAGTGCGTGTCCCAGCTAACAAAGTAAAATAAGGAGCACAAACATAAAGTTCTATTTCGGATTATCTGATACATCATCTTTTTATTAAGTATAGCGAAGGGGGCAAATAGAATGCGTCTGGAATAATAACTTTTTTCATAGGCGTACCAAAAATTTGGTGAGTTTATTATTCAGGTGTGTCACAATCATAACCACTATTCTTTTAAATTCAACAATTTGAGGTAAGAATATTATATTTATTCATTATGTAGAGTTTATATTATATTAATAAATAACCTTATATGCATTCAAGAATGCAGGACAGAGATTCTATAATGTTTTGGGTCCAACTGTATTCAATTCCCTACCAGAGAGCATATAATCCTAAAAATCTTTTCTACAATTGATAAATCAATTGGTAGATAAATTGAAAAAAAGTATGCCTCGGAGAAAAATTCGACTATGGTTGTTGAAAGTTTATGTCCCAAGGAGGTCCTGATGAAGTAGGTGTTTATTTTTGTGCTACTATGTTGTTCATTTTGTCCCTGAACCTCTTCGATGTTTTGAAATTATTTCATATACATATTTTATATTTACAATTTTTGCTGTTTACTTTTAAATACTTCAATATTTTAGGATTAACTTACATTTGAGTGCTGTTTCAGATCTACTAGTATATATATATATATATATATATATATATATATATATATATATATATATATATATATATATATATATATATATATATATATATATATTATTATTATTATTATTATTATTTATTATTATTATTAATTACAATCAAATTTGTTACAGGTTTTCTATCTATAATATAATAAATTTATTCTATATTAATTAGTTTGGTACCTAGAAAACTCAATTCCTGTATGTACCAATGTTCTAACAGTTCCAATACTTATTTATATACCTAAATTTAAATTATAGACAGTGTACTACAAATCAATAAATCAAAACAATTCAAACCAAATCAAACAGACAATTCAAGGTAAATAAGCAGAACATTCAAGGAAAATAAGTCAAAGCAATGTTGCAAACTTTTCAATATTATTCGCTATAAAGGACTTACATCTCTGGATATAACTTTTTTTGTTAAGTTCCACTCTTATTGCTATTGGTAAGATATTGTGAATTTTAACACCCAGATAGTCAATAGATCTAAGGCTTAAATTTGTAGTGCTATTAGGTATTTTAAGGTTTTCTTTAGCATTAAATCTAGTACTATAGGAATGACTGTTTTGCTCTCCTATTGTAGGATTTCGATATATATAATAGCAAACACTCAAAATAAATAAAGATCTTGTTGAAAGGATCTTCTCATTATAAAGGTGACATGTTGGAAACATTTTATTTTTTCGAAAAATGATTTTAAGTATATAGTTTTGTACTGTTTTTAAAGGTTTTAGTGTATTTTCATATGAACTTCCCCATACAATTATGGCATATCTTATTAGAGATTCCACAAGAGATTTATAAACATAAATCAGAAGATGTTCGTTCAACATCTCTCTAATGGTATAAAATTTCCGAATTAATTTTCTTATATTGATTGTCAGCCTTATTACATTTTGTTTCCATTTGAGATTGCGATCAATAATTACTCCTAAATATTTGGTGTATTGTACCTCTTTTATTGCATTTTCAAATCTATTCACATTTATGCTATCATATATATAGATATATATATATATATATATATATATATATATATATGTATATATATATATATATATATATAAATATATATATATATATATATATATATATATATATATATATATATATATATATATATATATATATATATATATATATATATATATATATATATATACCCTAACGACACAAGTACATCCCTTGTACATCCCAGGGACGTCCTTCATTTGCTTCTAGGACGTCCCTGGGATATCCTTTGTCGGGACATGGTACCTACTAGGGACGTCCCAGGGACATCGACTATCCACCGAAACGGACACCCATGGGACGTCCTTCTGGTATGTCCCAGGGATATCCCGAACATATATATGAGGTACATCCCCTGAACGTCCTGGCATTTCCATTTCTTTAATTCATATAATTTGAAGAATTTTATGGAAAATTTGGAGAAAAAAATTCAAAGATTCTCAACAAAAAACAAGTTTAATTCATAAATGAATGTAACATTGTGTTAAAATATGATAATAACAAAAAACGACAAACAAAAACTCATCTTATATATATATATATATATATATATATATATATATATACATATATATATGATGAATCAACAAAAGAATAGAAAAAAAATAAAGAAATTAAAAAAACTACAAACAAAAACTCATTCTAAATATAAATTCATATGATAAATAAATGAAAGAAACTAGATAAATGAATCAGTTAAAGTTATACATATATATTTTTGGGTGACGGTGCATTTGTTGCAGGCATTATTGCATCATCTTTTTCTTTGGCTTCTCTCCTTGGCCCTTAATGAATAAACTATAAACATAATATTCAGAATGGGTTAACCATATATTGCATACATTGCATCAATTATTTGATTCAAAAGCAAAAGAGTACATTCAATATTTTAATATTATACCAACCTTAAACTCAATTCTTTCAATTGTTCAACTACACCTTATATATAACAACACCTTATATCAACTGATAAAATCCTTCAAATGCTCACGAAAATGGCCAATCACAAACAATAAGAATGCCGAATGCCGGAATGCCGTTGATCTTCTCTTTTAACAAAGAACAAAGAAAACAAACTTGCGCTTGCGCATTTTATTATGAGTTTAATTTACATTGTTGACAGATTACCAAATAATTAAAACATTGTTGCCAAAAGGGACAAAACCACAAAAACCGAAATGCAATTATTGAGATTTGTGAACCTATAATATATGTATATATCATTTTTGGGAATTTAGAATAAGGATATACTATGCATTAATAATTTTCTACTTGTGAAGTGGTCACTTCCCGGAAATGTATGAGATATATTTCATTTTTCTCCATAATTATTATCCAGAAGAAAAACGAACACTTTCAACATTTCGACGAGTTTCGATGATTCTTATTATATATGTGAGTGAATATCGAAAATTCCAGGGACATGAATGGGATATCCTATAGATATTCCAAATGGGATGTCCTCTGGACAAATCATGCGGGACATCCCCTGGATATCCCAACCATGTCCTTGTACCGCGGTACATCAAAAGGACATACCTAGGACATCCCTGTGTTGTTAGGGTATATATTCCGCGTGGTTCCTTCCTCCGTGTTTTGGGGATGAACTCCTTTAGCCAGATCAGTGAATAATACACTTGTATGTAAAAGTGCGCTAGTATGGTTGAGACAGAATATTTATGGAATATAGGAAATGTGATTCGGGTTCAGAGGATAATACTGGCCCAGCTTTCGCTTTGTAAGTATGCAAGCAGTGACATACATAACGCTATGAGAAAAGCACTGAAAAATTCTTAGGGTAGACTAGTCGACCCCGGGGTTCGAACTCGGACTTCCCAAACACTAGCCAGCATACCTAAGTACTTGGCTAACTAGCTTGCTCATTGCTCGCATCCCTTGCCTTCTTGTACTGTGAAAAAATATTATGTTCTTCAATTCTTGTACTTAAATAAATGTAGGTTTCACCAATATTAATTTTGCTGTTAATACTATAATTTGTAGATCCCTTTGATAAGTTTATTCAAGGAAAATATAATTTTTGTTTTCGCAAGGTAAACTTGAGTTTTTTTGAAAATTTAGTGAGTTATACATTTAAAAAATCGGACAGATTATGATTTCCATTTCAAAAAATTATCCAATTCAATGAATGTTGATGATTAATTGCAACAACCTATTGGTTTTCTATTTTAATCGAAATCTCTATTTTAATCGAAACTGCAAACAATTATTTATCGTTTTTCTCTTTAGCAGATAATGATATATCAAGTGGACGAATTAATTTTTTTCCAGTTGGATTATAACACCTCCATCTTTAACATTGTAGTGTTTTCAAGAGAAGGCGTTTTAGTCGTCTTGAAAGTAAGCCGCCACTGTTTCTTTCACGGTGAATTTTACGTTTCATGAAGCCCCGGAAAGGGCCTTTACGTTTCGTTATTTACGTTCTGATATAATTCAATTTTGTCCGTTCCCTTGAAATTTGTTGCTTCATAATAATATTCTCTCTTACTGGCTTACTTCCGGCATGAGAAACATAAAAGGAGTCATGGTGCGGAATAAGATACCGTGTTTTCTGGCGAATATTACCTTGGGGATGGAAAAATAGGCTCTAAAATTTTACTGCAGAGAATAATGTTCATTTCTTGAGATTGAACCCACACACATCAACATATATATATATATATATATATATATATATATATATATATATATATATATATATATATATATATATATATATATATATATATATATATATTATATATATATATATATATATATATATATATATATATATATATATATATATATATATATATATATATATATATATATATATATTATATATATATATATATATATATATGTATATAATATATATATATATAATATATATTATATATATATATATATATATATATATATAAATATATAAATATATATAAATATATATATAGCTATATAAATATAAATATATATATATATATATATAAACCTAAGGTAAATTTACTGGAATTGCAGCAATAAGATTTTACTCTTTTTCTTTCAGTTCAGGCTTTCGAGATTTTATTTATCCCTTCATCAAGAAGTGAGATTTCAATGAAATTTGGTATTAATTAACATGGAGTTTAGACAACTATGAATGCATTTTGACAAACGTCAAACCATATTGACATCTTAAACTATATCAAAATTGGAACTAACAAATAAAGCAATAATAGGAGATAGACGACTGTGCTTGAACGAAATTAAGATGTCAATATGATTTGACGTTCGTCAAAATGCATTCATAGTTCATAGAATATGTAATATTTCTTTTGTCATCCTAAACTCTTTCAAGCACAGTCATCTATCTCCTGATATTGCCTTATTTGTTCGTTCCAATTTTGATATAGTTTAAGATGTCAATATGGTTTATATTCATGTCGATGTCTAAACTCCATGTTAATTAATACAACAACTTTTATTGAAATATGGCTTCTTGTAAGTAGTTAAAAAAAAATTTTGTTAACATGTCGAGATAGTTGTATTTGTCGTGTCTATTTGTTTAGTGCTCCTGATGAAGGGATAAATGAAATCTCGAAAGCTTGAGCTGAAAGAAAATGAGTAAAACCTTTTATTGCTGCAATCCCAGTAAATGTACCTTCAATTACGTTATACTAATCAGCAAAGACTTCCCCTCATAATTTATATATATATATATATATATATATATATATATATATATATATATATATATATATATATATATATATATATATATATATTTTTGTGTGTGTGTGAGTGTGTGAGTGTGTGTGTGTGTGTGTGTGTGTGTGTGTGTGTGTGTGTGTGTGTGTGTGTGTGTTAGAGTGTGTGTGTGTGTGTGTGTGTGTGTGTGTGTGTGTGTGTGTGTGTGTGTGTGTGTGATATATATTGAATCTTCGTTATGATTTATGTAACTTCATTCATTTTACAATATTAAGCGGTTCATTTGCTACCAGAAATGTCTTTGGTATAGGTAACAATAATATTTTTACTATTTAGTATCACTGTTTCTATATGAAAATGAACAGAAAGTCGAAAACTGATTGTTAATAATTCAATCGTTTTTGAAAAATCAAACAGTGAATTTAGTTCATAATATTCTGGTGAAGATGAACACTATTACAGTGACTAATTGGTTAGTATTTTATGTACTATATCGACGCTCTGACATTTTCGCAGATATAGAGTTGCCGAAATCAGAGATTAAATCTTGATTAAAACCTCTCAGCGATTTAGATTATTCAAAACTTCAGCTTCGTCACGGTACACCAGGTTGAAACTGGCAAAATCCAATATTGTCGCAGTCTGACGAGAGCAACGCGCTGGGGAATCAAAGAAAACAGAACTTGTATTCAAACAACCTTCTTAAGACTTGGCGCGACCGTGCTGTCCCCGACTTTGCATAAGAATGGCCCTATTCCCGCGCCCAGATACACGGGCCAACTTTGAATCTTTTCGTTGCCGCCGTTCTCCGACGCATATTTAAATATTGAAAGAGCAGTATCTGGCACACGATCCCTGGACCCTCCGGGAAATAAGAGACGGCAGATCTCTGGCGTACGCGGATGGCCAGTGGAAGAACAAATCAATCATTATTCCACTTTCGAAGGCCGCAGATTTGCTGTGGGCGGTGAAATTTCAATTTCTAATCGTACGATTCACCTTCAATCTCGATGGGTTTTAGCACTCTCGGGGCTTTAATCTGAAGATTACAGTTTTGAAAGTATAATGAGTTGATATCGACGTTTTTGATGGTTCGTGGTTGAAAAAACAGAGTGTTTTGAGGATAGCAGAAAGAAGAAAATAGGAGAACATGCTGCGGATGGTTAGAAATGGAGAAACTGCAGTTGATTTTAGCAAACGTTCACTTCTGATTCAAAATTTTTCGTCATTTTACTTATTAAAAACTCATATTGCAAAATGCAGACTTTCACGAATGGCGTCTAAAAGTAGTGTGAAATCTGATTCGAATCCTCAAAATCACATTGTTAATTTGAATATCGTTTTCAATTATGGGAGTAGTTTTTTAATTCCGGAACCACGATTTTCGAGGTTTTTGTGATATCTTGATGCAGTAGGTACCTACCAATTTATGAAACTTTAGCGAATTTAGACAAACTTTTGGCACGTTCATTCTTTGGGAAACACAATCTGCTGATTAATTTAAAGAATTTCAATTTGGTACATGAATTGAGTTGATATGAGGAAAGTGCACAGTGGGAGCTTCTATTGAATCCTTTCACCGCCGAAATTTTTATTTTGAAATGTCAAGCATTTTTAAGAATTTTCGAGCATCTTTATAGCCACTTTAAGCTCAGTTAGAAGGATGAACATTTATACGTAACTTCGGTTGATGATAGGAAGGTATTTTTAGTTTGTCAATTATTTTTTTCTCGCCTCCGCAACTTTGATCTAGAAATTTTATGCGTTTTGCAGGTATTCAAGCTTCGTGTATTTCTTCAGCCCCTCAAAATTAACTACGGAAAGCGTTTCTTAACTTGTGGGGCGCACCCAACGAGGAGAGCGCGAGCACACTCGCTACAAAATACCTTTTTTTAGTATTACATTTTATTATATTGGGGACAAGAGATACAAATGAAATGGTGATCTGCACAGACAATCCAAACGAAAGACGTTTTTTTTATAGTACTACATTGTTGGGGGGGAGGGCGATACCTTCTTTTTTAGTATTACATTTTATTGTATAAGGTTGTGGGGGCGCGAGATACAAATCCAAAAAAAGAGACCTTTTTCTTTTAGTAGGTCATGGTTATGGGTGAGGGGGCGTGATACACATCATGATAGGAAATGAGACCTCGAATCCTAAAAGGTCGAGAAATACTGACATAGGCGGATAAGAATTTTCATCTAGAAAAATACTGAAATGGTGTCAAATACTATCTGAGCGACAGAGCTCATGAACTGATTCAAACCCGAGTAGTAAAATGAGTTCATAGAAGTAAGAAAAGCTTTGAAATCCAAACACTGCGCTATCTCTACCTCGTTATCAAAGTACTATAACTTTTGAAATCAGACATTTTACAGAATACTCTCTAATTGAGCATCTATAAACCTACAGAAATTTACATCAATTCTTCGTAATCTCTTTTTTTTAGTCGTATTTTATCCCATAAAATACATACTATTGCAGTATATCGAAGTAAAGCAGTCAGGTGCGGAAGTATTTTTCTCATCCGTTTTAGACCTCCTAGACCATGATTTTTCATGTCTGATGTATATATATATATATATATATATATATATATATATATATATATATATATATATATATATATATACAGTGCTTTCATGATGAAAGGAACAAATTCATTAAAAAATTAGGTTTCTATTTCATATTAAAATCCTCGGACAGGTGGTTTTGTATTTTTATTTGGTAGTTTTTCGCAATAAAAATTTTGTATACAGGGTGTCTCATTCAAGAGCTATGGCTTTGTCATTAGTTTTGTTAAAGGTAATACCCTGTATATTATTTCACTTTACAATTCTACGATAAATTCTTATCACTTTTTGTGAACATACCATATGCCTCAACTCGATGGATTGCCAGAAACGGAGATAGTGGGTAATGAGAGGTACGATATGAAAACACACAAATGTAATTACTAATTTAATTTTTACATATGTTCAATCTGTTGTCCGTTTACTTCGAGACATTTTTGAAGTCGATTCCAATGTTTCCCGTTGCACACTTTCAATTACTTCTGGACTGATAAGTCTTATTTCCTGCCTGATTCTCTCTTTTAGATCATCAATATTATTTGGTCTATTCAAATAAACTTTAGACTTCATATAACCCCATAAGAAAAAAATCCAATGGGGTTATGTCCGGTGATCTTGGCGGCCACTCAATCGGACCTCTCCGTCCTATCCATCTGTTGGGAAAAGTTGCATCAAGAAATTGTCGAACAGCGATTGAATAGTGAGGAGGTGCCCCATCTTGTTGAAACCATATCTCGTTATTAGGTAGGTCAGGATCTTGTGGGTTAGGAAACAACACCGCTAAAGCAGGAATGAGTTCGAACTGGGAGAAAGTTCAAGTAGTCCTCTCCGTTTAGTGTTCCTTCAAAAAAATAGGGACCAACTATACGATTTCGAACAATCGCTGCCCATGTATTAATTTTTTGAGGCCGCTGTGTGTGGCATTCTTGCATCCAATGAGGATTCTCGGTCGCCCAATACCTACAGTTTTGTCTGTTGACGTGGCCATTTAAAGTAAAGGTGGCTTCATCAGAAAAAATTATGTTTGTAATGAAATTTAGATGTTGATTATGAATTTCAAGAATCTGCTCACAAAACTGTACTCTGCGGTCAAAATCGTCTTCCTATAATTCATGTACCAGCTTAATTTTATAGGGATGATACTTATTTACCTTAAGTATTTTATGCACGGACCCTACTGATAAATTGAAATTATTGGAAATTGTAGTAATGGATGTATGAGGGTTATCTTGGGTTTCTAGTAGAACGTTCAGCACTGTTTCTTCAGATACTCTCGGTGGTCTTCCTTTTTGTACATCTCTCAAGTGGCTGTATCTCCTGAATTTTGATTCAATTTTGCTGACTGTCGATCTAGTAATTGGCGGACGATCAGGATGATTTTCATTGAATAGATTGCAGACTTCTTCTTGTGAACGCACCCTATCTCCAAAACCAATCATCATAAGTACTTCAATACGTTCTCTCTCAAGTAATTGCATTTTCTTAAACAATGAAGTAGTGTAGTGCCTGGAGCGTTAAAAACGTGAAAACTGCGGACTATACAGCACCAGTGAATGAATTCAGATGGTACATGTGAAATTTCATTCTTCAGATTTAATGACAATGTTTACCTAAATTTTTTTTGTACTTTTAATCCACATTTTAAA
Source organism: Cynegetis impunctata (assembly GCA_030704885.1). NCBI lineage: Eukaryota > Metazoa > Arthropoda > Insecta > Coleoptera > Coccinellidae > Cynegetis > Cynegetis impunctata. Next base: position 427,551 of record JARQZK010005081.1, read on the forward strand.
TCTCCAGGTGCTCCACTATCTCCGTTATAATCTGGGAATCCATCAAGTTGAGGCATATGGTATGTTCACAAAAAGTGATAAGAATTTATCGTAGAATTGTAAAGTGAAATAATATACAGGGTATTACCTTTAAAAAAACTAATGACAAAGCCATAGCTCTTGAATGAGACACCCTGTATACAAAATTTTTATTGCGAAAAATGCCCAAATAAAAATACTAATCGACCTGTCCGAGGATTTTAACATGAAATAGAAACCTAATTTTTTAATGAATTTGTTCCTTTCATCATGAAAGCACTGTATATATATATATATATATATATTTATATCTTTACATATTATAATATATATATATATATTATATATATATATATATATATATATATATATATATATATATATATATATATATATATATATATATATATATATATGAATATTTTTTTTCCCGGTACATATTGGCATCTCCAGCGGCTCCCATCGAGTCAAATGAGCGGAAATTTGATACCTGGAATTGTTCTCGTTGCAGAAAGAAACTATCAAAATTTGGTTGAATTTTTCTAACCGCCGATATTTTTATTTTTTCGTAGTTTGAAAAATTGCGGAACTCCACAGATGCTGCCGATTGAGTTAGAGGATTGAAATTTGGTGAGTATATTGAATTTATGTTGACTTGAAATCCTTTTTGTTTTCAACTCTTCTTCTCAACCACGATGGACTTCACAGTTTTTTTTTTCAATTCTGTTTGCGTGATTTTTCAAAATATAATTCAATCCGTTACAATCACATCTCGACGCGATGCATTTCGCGCGAAAAATACTACCGTAGTGATGGACCTCTGCTGCTTACGCCTTTTCATCTTTTTGATCTACATTGATTTTATATAAATCGGACAAAGCATATCATAGCTACATAATCTGAGATTTCAACAAGCATATCAGGTATCATTTTCGCATTTAATATGATCATATGTCTATACGTGACCAAACATAAATTCAACTTATTGATACGCAAAGTACTATAGCCATTTTGCAAATACAGAAACTCAGATTATTCGAAAGCCATAAGATTTATGAATTTCTGCAGACTTTATAATATATTTCCATATATATCGTTTTTGCTCTTATTGCTGTATGTTTTCCATAAATTGGAAATGAACGTACTACACTAGTTCATTTTGCACCATAATTCCTCGAAATGCTTTAAATGGGGTTGACTATTGAACACAAACTCATTATTTACTACCTGAAAGCCATTAGTTCCCATCCAACCGCTCCTATATATCATTTACAGTTTAAATGGTAGGAAGATATTGTATTTCATTATACATGTAAATTAATTTTAAGATTATAATTTATCGACATTTAATATCCAGTTCATTTTGTCCGTTCTTCGACAACTTAAAATATTGCACAATCGAAACCATTACATTATAATTACAAAAAAGGAACACGGCCGATTGTTTTTATAAAAACGAAATTAATTCCGAATCGGATAATTTATCGAATAATATTCATTTAATCGTCGTCATATTTCATAAATAATCAAAATTATAAGACTGGCACCGTTCGGTATGCGGGCTGAAATTGTTTTTGAATCGAAATAATCTTATTAGTGAAGGTGGATGATCAAGATGACCAAGATGACCAGGGATGTCAATTTTCTACCGAACCTCGACAATTCGAGACGATAATTTTGATAAGCTGTGTGAATTGAAATATAAACATGATTCATTCGGTGTAGAAATGAGAATATGAAATGAGAATGAACGGCTGATGCTATGAAAGCAACAATGGTTTTGATTCAGCTTCAAATCCTCAATCATCATCAATTAGCCCACTTGCGTCTACTGCTGAACATAGGACTTCCTCAGAACGTTCCATCTTCTCCAATCCTGTGCTGCACTAATCCAGTTCCCTTCTATCCTTTCAAGGTCGTCAGTCCACCTCGTTGGTGGACGCCCTCTACTTCTAAAGACGTCTTGGCGGGGTCTCCACTCTAGAATTTTTCTTGTCCATCGTCCGTCAGTTAGTTCCGCTACATGGCCAGCCCAATTACACTTTAGCGTTGTTATTCTCTCCATCGCGTTGGTCACACAAGAGATTTGGGGCAATCTCCCATTGGGTATTCTATCTCTTAAGGAAAACCCCAGCATCGCCCTCTCCATCCTCCTCTGGGCAACTCGTATTTTTTCAGCAGATTTTCTTGTTAGTGTTAAAGTTTCTGCTCCATAGGTATGAACGCTGAGGACACATTGGTTGAATATTTCTCTCTTCAGGCAGACAGGTATGCTTGACCTGAGGATATGACTGAGCTTCCCAAAAGCTGCCCATGCAAGCCCTATTCGGCTGGTTATTTCGCAGGTTTGGTTGTACTTCCAATACGAATTTCATGCCCTAGATATTTATGAGAGTAGACATGTTCTATGTGATTTTGTTTAGAGATATGTTCACTTACAGATAAGTTGGTCATAAACAGCTTCACATGATGATCTCAAAATAAAAATGTAAAGGTGGGTTTTCATTAGTATCTCTATTATCTTGGATAAAACAGATAGAAGCGCTATGGTCCTGTAATTGGACGTGTAGATCTGTCTCCTCCTTTATGAAGTGGAAGAATTATTGCAGTGTTTAGACAATCAGGAAAAATTACAATTTCAAAAGATTGATTAATTAATATCGGCAGGTCTTAAGAAGCTAGAAACGATATTGGCAGAGGTAGGCAGGAATGAAAGAGGATCATGGATCGGTGCTAATCTAGCGGTAACTGATTTGCACATGTTGACGAAATAATCATTCAAATCGTTAGAATTACATAAGTACAGGAATTTTACTCCCAAATGGTATCATATTTTTATTTCTTGTTATAATTTAAATCATTATGATTTTTTTGAGGTAAAAAATAACCATCAAGCTTTGGGTGAATTCGGTCGAAATTTAGGCGTGCCCCAAAAAATAAAGTGGCAAACAATGTGGAGATGAATGATAAACAATATTCTGAAACTCACCTCAGATAGTATGGAGCAATAAAACCGGGTTTCAAGAGATGTTAGCTCTTGAGCAGCCCCTACAAAACGAGTTAGACAATTTAAAATTGGTATGTCAGTGTTGAAGAAGTCTCTTTCAATGGATGCAATTTTTATGTAGAAATATCTTGCGTTTTGAGGGTTTGCAAGCATTGTATATTTCTTAAAATACTCAAATAATTGATTAGGCCGATACTTAATGAAAAGCCATTATAATATTGTAAATAAAACTCCACAGTTTTTGATTTTCATTATATTTTGTTAACATGACAATTGTTTCGCCACTGTGTTTTGGCGAAACAATTTTCATGTTAACAAAATATAGTGAAAATCAAAAACTGTGAAGTTTTATTTACAATATTAAAATACTCAGTTAGAAAGCTAGAAAATGAGTAAGTGAATTGAGCTGCTATTAGGGATGTGCCATTTTGGAGTTTCAAATAACTTTAACTACTGCCGAAATTTTGGTAGAAATTTTGTGCGTTTTTACGGCTTCTTAGGTTTGCTCATTTCTACTACTCCTCAAAATTTTGTTGGACGGCTAAAAATTTTTAAATGAATTGAGTTTATTAACTGAGATTGAATTCTCGCACATCACTTGGTGAAACATCATAAAGAATAAAGTATAAACTTTAAAATAAAAACACTTGGCTTATGTTTCACAATATAAAAAATCTTTAGATACTGTACTTAGCAGTAATAAAAAGTCGACATGTTTCGAGCTATGAACTCATTATCAAGACTGACTACAGGAGAGTATTGCATCGTAATTTATAAAACAGACAAAAGCAAAGGTGATACCTGAAAATCAATTTGTTCGTTTACAAGGGGTAATTGACTATTATGGGCGGAACTTATTTCGATAATTTCGAGAAGGTCAAGACGTTTACCCTTGTTACCTGAACGTAACAATTTGGTTTTGTTGAAATCCAGGAAGTGATTGAATTTTATACAATGTTCAGAGAAGCCAGTGGTATTTTTGTTTTGTAAAATTGACTTTTTATGTTCTTCAACACGAATATTTATATTCCTTCCTGTCTGTCCAATATAGAAAGCAGGACATTCGTCGCAAAATATTTTGTAAATACCACTGTTTTCTCCGATGTTAGATTTTTCTTTATTATTGACCAAGAATGACTTCAAGTTTCTTTTATTTGTACAAATTGTTTTAACGTTATTTTTCGATTGAGTTTATATTAACACTGTCCTACGATCCACATATGAGTCGTAAGTTCATTTATCTGTCCTTCGAACCATATGTGGGTCGTAACTATATATTTTGTTACAGCCCAATACTAAAAAAGACTTTTATTGCTTTTGTTGAAGAAAAAAAACTACATTTTGATAAAAAAATATTTTATTATGTCAAAAAATAACTAAGTTATAGCATATGAAAAATGAAAATGGGTTTACAAAATAATGAAAATGATTTTAGTGAAAGTAATATTACAAAGGGAACAAAACGTAAAAATATAGAAAATCAATGATTTTCTCCGTAACAAGAAATACAAATCGCTTGGTTGCACTGACGGTAAAAAGTTGAGTTTCTTAGTTTTTACATGCTTCTTTTGATGTAAGAGTATCTCTCAACTTAGTAGGTATAACACCCATTGCAACGTTTTCTGTATATTCTGTCATCACTACCTCTAGTTAGCCCATTTAGCTTATGGGCTCTCTTCTAATGCATTTTTTGCTTTTTTTTATTTTATTTCTTTTGAGAAGGCTGCCAAATGTTCAAAATTTAATTTTACGATGACATAGAGTCCTGCGGATCACATATTTATACATCAATGGTGACGTGTAACAGTTTGCGAAAAAATAACATACGAATAGTGAATGTGTCAAGGAAAAACTTTTGGGATATAAAATATTTGCCGCCCCCTACGCCACTCTTATGTAGAAATTTCCAGATAGGGGAAAAAAAAAGCTTTGCTGCTCATGCGTGTTTTTTTTTTCAAACCAACAGTAAATACCTTTCAGCGTTAATTGAGATGATTGGTTGGAAGAGGTTCCTTTCGTTAGATATAATTTATTAAATAGCAGGTAGGTACAATGAAATAAATTCACAACTTTTGTGAGTAGGTTATTATATCTTTAAAAAACTAGAATTATTTACATTAGGATTTATTACTTCGCGAATGGAAACTATTCATAACAGTGACCTAGTCAGGAGAGGAAAGTTCATTCAGAATGTAGTAGAACAAAATCAACATTCTTACTAGGGCCATATTCAGCGTAACATATTTTCTGATATCTGATATCTGAACTATCCGAAATATTTATTTTAGTATGCATAATTATGAAGAACCTTAGACCTTTTTAGGCCTAGCTCCATTCGTTACGTGACTGGAGTTTAACGAGCGATAAAGAAAACTTCCAAAAAATCTAACGTTTCTTTTTTGCAAGAACATTTTCAGTACTTATCACATTTGCGGAGGCGGAAAATTTGGCCTAAATAGTGACTCGATAAACAATATCAATATTTTCGCTTTTTTGAATTTATTTATACATTACCTTGTTTAATCTTTGATGTTGGCAGTGAATGTATATAAAGTTTCTTCAATGAAAATATTATTGAAAGTTGTATACAATATTAAACGTTTTTAGCAGATAAAAATACCAATGTTCTCAACTTATCACTTGGAGATTGTGTGAACAAAAATTTAATGTAGTTAATAAGATCTCTTTGAACTATTCATATTCAGATTTTCGAATCACGGAAACTTATCATCATTGCCAAACTTATAAAGCGAGCATTCTGATATTCCACTATTGAAAAAAAAATTAAAAAATATAAATCATTGACAAGCACGGCAGAATAATTAAGAAACTTATTGTTTATATGATATATTATGGGAAAATGTAGTGGCCAATATCAAATTTGTGTCTCAGAATGTTGCTATCTATTTTAAAATTTTTTTTGTACCCTAAGGCTTCTTTTTGGGGCTTATTTTATTTTCAAGTCTCGTAATCGTAAATCATACTGCAATATACTTAGAAAAATGTTAGATTATTATTTGAAAATAATATTTTAGTCAGATGAATTTTAACTTATAATTCTTTAACTTATAATTCTTTAACAAAAATAAGTATCTAGTGTATTATCATGTTCCCTATCATTAGTTTCTCTATAAATTATTGAAATCTGCGTCTCGAAACCATATTTCGAAAACATAATATACCTCGTTGTCGAGAAACAAATATCGATAACTTTTCACTCGCTCCTTTCTTGTAAGCCCTAGAAGTGACTGTACAAATATTAATGCCAGTAGAAAATGATTATTTACAGAACAGCGGGGGAGCTGTTTCAGACGAAGCACGGACAACAGGATGAACCTAGAGAATATGTCGGAATATTATAAAATAATGTAAATAGAGTTGAATCGTAGCGGCCGTATTGGTTCATATTTCATCGAGCGTGAATGTATGACATCGCTAACTAGAAAGCTTCTGTGGCAGGTAGAATTCATTTCGTGTTCGAAAATTGTACACAGAAATATCATAGCAAATTGCTCACAGAAACAAGAAATTGTTGGTGAAAATAAATGTACACATAAATGCAGTTTATCTATTTCTACAAATATCTACTAAGTAAGTGCTGGAGCCGATTATTATTTCTTGAATTTTTAATAAAGACTATCTAATTTATAAAAGTGAATTCAACAATTACTTTTTAGCAGGTTTTCACTTTGAATACCTTATTAAAATGGGTGCGATTAGCAAAGTTGGACCTAGAACCAATGTTGATATGTATGTATATATGTGCTTGTGTATTTTAGCATTGTTCACACAATAAAGGGCGCAATTTTGAAGAAATAGGGTTGAAAGTTTGTAAATAGGTAGTTTCGTATGATGTCTTGGATATGATTGGTTTTGGTTCGAATTGCGATTGGGGAAATAAATCTTGTTTACACCACAGAAGGCGCAATTTTGTAGCAATAAAGGTGAAAGTTTGTATCTAGGTATATTAGTATGATATCTTGGAGAGGACTGGTTTTGGTTCGAATTGGTTGGGGGGTTGGTCCGCCGGGGGAGGAAATAAATCTTGTTTAAATGATAAAGGTCGCAATTTTGGAGAAATAGGGTTTTTATTTATTTTATTTTTATTTATCGTATGGCATTACAGCAACAGCAATTTAAAAGTATAAATGTCAGTGATCATGATATATATATATATATATATATATATATATATATATATATATATATATATATATATATATATATATATATATATATATATATATATATAACGAGTACAACATAGCATAAAATATGTGTATATAATCAAAAAGGCAAGTAGGATTTGTGAGCATAACATAAGCCGGCGGATGTGATTAGGATTTCAGTCAGAGCTCTACATCCAGGGAGCGCAGCCAGTCCAGTGCAGGAGGTGTCGCGTCTATAATATCTCTGAATGATCCCAGGTACCTTCTCGAAGGGCATTCCCGGGCTATATGTTCCACGGTTTGCTCATTGGCTCCGCAGTCACAGGCTGGGGAGTCGCGGAGTCCCCATCTATACAACATGGCATTGCATTTTGCATGGCCTGTCCTAATTCTGTTGAGTCTGCTCCAGGTGCTTCTCTTCAGATCAAATCCTGGTAGAACAACTGTGGGATCCACTATGCCATGTTTGTGAATTGGTGCCTCACTCCATTTATGGCACCAGTATTCTTTGATCTGGGAGTTATGTTCTGCCTCAGCCCATAGGGGTTCCGGGATTTGAGTCGGTTTGGTGGCAGGTTGTATAGGGTCTCGTGGATTGGGAGGTCCTGTGGGTGGTTTGGGTGTTTTAGTTTAGCCCGTTCTCTTGTAGTGGCATTCTTCTGTCTTAGTTCTGTTGGTGGAATGTTACTGATAGTATGCAGCCAGGGGATGGGTGTAGATTTCAGAGTGCCCGTGACGATTCTCATACAGTCGTTCAGATGAACATCTAACTTCTTGGTATGGGCACGCCGCTGCCACGAGAAATAGGGTTTAAAGTTTGTGAGTAGGTATTTTCGAAGGATATCTTGGATGGAATTGGTTTTGGTTCGAATTGGTTGGGGGGTTGACCCCCTGAGGAAAGAAATAATTCTTGTTCACATGATAAAGAGCGTAATTTTGGAGCAATTGGATTGAAAGTGTGTGAGTAGGTAGTTTCGTATGATATATTGGATGGGATTGGTTTTGGTACGAATTTGTTTGGGGCTTTGACCCCAAGGAGGAGGAAATAAATCTTGTTGACACGATAGAAGGCGCAGTTTTAGGATTATAGGGTTGAAACTTTGTAGGTAGGTAGTTGCGTATGATATCTTGGATGGTATTTATTTCGATATGAATTGGTTGAAGGATTGACCCACCGGAGGATGAAATAAATCTTGTTTACGCGATGAAGGGCGCAATTCTGTAGAAATAGGGGTGAAAGTTTGTAAGTAGGTAGTTTTGTATGATATCTTGGATGCGATTGGTTTCGGTACAAATTGGTTGAGTGGTCGACCCCCTGGGATGGAAATAAATATTGTTTACATGATAGAGAGATAATTTTTTTTTGGATTTGGAACAAAAATCATAACTGAATGAATGGATATTTTTAACTGGATACGTCACGAAAACCTGCTTTTTTAATGCAGCTCTCTGTGATAAAGTTTTTTTTAATATTATGCTCACGATTCATTTTATTTTAATGCCCGCTATATTGAAGAATCTCTTGAATACTTAAATAATCAAGTATTATCCAAGAAGTATTCTAACATAAGTTAGAATTCTAGGAAAGCATCAACAGAGCTGACTGTATGAGTTCAGTCATCGTAAATTTCTCTTTCTTTACACTATTAATAAATAATAGAAATCTGGTAACATGAACAATTTGCATTTTTTTCTATATTTTCAGATCCCATCAGTGCCTCTAACTCAAGAATTGATTCACCAAATCCCTTCGACGTATTCATATGGAGGTTTCTGTACAGTGATCTACATTTTTGCTAGATAATAATAACTTAAATTTTGAAAATTTGCATCAGATAAATATATAATGGTTCATATAGTTGGCACGTTTTATGCATCGTATATAAAAACTGTTTGAATATTTTAGACGATAGTCACTACGTTGGTATGAAATTAGTTTACACAAAATCCACGATAATATTCACTGCAAATAATATTTCCAAAATACTGTCACATTGATATTAGCATGAATAAATAACTTTAGTTAGAAAGCTGATACAAGTGCGACAGTATTGATATCAATTTACCACTATATCAAATTGAAAAAAGTATTTCTGTTTATGTCAATCACGCACGAAAAGAAAAATATTAAATTGGATACTATGAAATTAAACCTGAGTTTGAATGTGTCAGTATTGAAACCGAAGATTGATGGGCTTTACTTTTTAGATCTAATGAAACTATTACTATACTACTAAGTTGCATCTTAAGTTCTTAGATTTTGTCATAGATCGCGCTTTGCGATGTTGAAACATGTGTATAAATCTGGTAATTCGTAACTTATGAATAAAATAATTAGGTTTTTGAAAAAAAAATAAACAAGTTTTTTTTAATGTATTTTTGAAACTTATCATAAATGATACTAGTAGACGACGCGAAATTCTATTAAACTCCTTTAAATTATTTATGAACTATTCCAAACTGATAAAATTTTACTAATGGCAAGACGACGTTTGTGACGTCATAATGCTAAAGGAATTTCTCGATAGTACAGTGCAAACGGCTTCTAAGTGTAAATTGACTAAAAATATCCGAAATTTAGTGCAAAAAATGATTCATAACATAACATAACATAAGTCATATAGAACCATTATCTACATCATGCTTATGAGTAGTTGAAAGATTTTACCTTGTACATAAATCTGAACATTGTGGAATTATGGCTAACTTAATAAATGTACAATACATGTAAATCAACTTCGAACTTGATGTACTTTATGAACGTATGAGGAAGTCATTAAAAACATATCATTTAGAACTTTGATGCTGAACTTAGGTATGCAATTTTCGCGATGTAACACCCTGTATATAAATTTGAATATTTGTGTATTATGACTTATTTTGTAAACAGATAATCAAACTTATTCAATTCGGACATAGTGTAATGAATGAATCAGGAAGTCATTAGAAAGACGTCATTAAGAATCTCGAACGTACCAACGCAAATTTCACGATGTATCATCACCCCGTATATAAATCTTAAAATAATTTTCAAGTAGGCCATTAGTTTCAAAAGGGAATTTATATTTTGAACTTCACTCGGGGGAAAGTGTTTCAATAATAAATAGGCTTGAGATGGCGCTAATGGCACACATCGTATACGTCACACGTCTACTTATCGAGTTAATGAAGATGAATTGCAAGGCGTATTACTGATTCTGATAGAAACGCTTGAAATGCGTTTTTCTCAACGCAATGGAAATGTAGAGAAAACTTCCTGGAGTTACTTCGAAATGATTAATTAAACCGCTATTGCCAAGAATTCGTGATAACAAAATAAACATGATTTTATCGCATGTTATTCTCAATTAAATAGCATTCAGTGGAACGAAGGAAAACAAGTGAAAATATATATGAGTTGCTGAAGTATTTTCTTCATAAAGGATGCGTGCTTCTCTTTCCTGAATAAGTTTTTAGCTTTAATATTCTGAACAGACCTAATGAGTCTCTAGGTGTATCTTAAACAGCTAATACACCCATTCACATGAAAACCTATCGAAATTTATTGAGTAACAAAAAATTCTTTATTGTAAGGAAAAAAACTACATTCCGTGATCACATAGACATTTTATAATGTTAAATAGCTCAAATTATATCACTTTTCTTTCCAACTGCCGCAATTTTTACGTAGTTATTTCTTTTTTCGTGGGTTTTGAAAATATTTACAAATATGTGGAAAGTATTTCAGTATGAGTCAAAAATTATGAGCTCTATGAAAGGATCCAGTTCATCAATATTTTCGATAGAAATATTTCTTCAGATTCAACTATATAATTTTATATCAATTCTCAATATTATGTTGTCCTACTCGGTTTTATTCAAATGCTGCTATTGAAACAAGTAAATTTTTAAATACTCGCCTTTGTTCAATTAATTCACTAATCAATACCAATTCAATTTTCAAATATTTACAGTATTGATTTCATCGAAAACTGTTCAATTAATTCTTAATTCAATAACATGTAATATATTAATGCTACCAAAACAACCTATTCAATTCATAATCTAGCAAACATTGATGCTTCCGCTCTTACTTTATTCTTAATAATTATATTTTAAAGATAACAATCTATTCACTGTTATAAAATCAGTAAAATATCAAGTTTCTTTTATTTCAGGTCATTCTTGGTCAATAATAAAGAAAAATCTGACATCGGAGAAAACAGTGGTGTTTACAAAATATTTTGCGACGAATGTCCTGCTTTCTATATTGGACAAACAGGAAGGAATATAAACATTCGTGTTGAAGAACATAAAAAGTCAATTTTACAAAATAAAAATACCACTGGCTTTTCCGAACATTGTATGAAATCTAATGATTTCCCGGATTTCAACAAAACCCAATTGATGCATTCAGGCAACAAAGGAAACCGCCTTGACCTTCTTGAAATTCTTGAAATAAGTTCCACCCATAATAGTAAATTACCCCTTGTAAACGTTACCTCTGCTTTCGTCTGTTTTATAAAATAAGATGTAATACTCTCCTGTAGTCAGTCTTGATAATGAGCTAAATACAATATCTAAATATTTTTATATAGCGAAACTTAAGCCGAAAGTGTGTTTTATTTTAAAGCTTAAACTTTATTCTTTATGATGTTTCACCAAGTGATGTGCGAGAATTCAATCTCAGTTACTTTTACAAAGTCAGTAAGAACATTGAAACAGCAAATGTGAGAGTGAAACGTAAGAACAAAAAACAACCGTACCGTGATTTGAAACATTTCTTCATCCTCAAATATTTATAGCACAGATCATATCAAAACTGTTTAAATGATTAATAATTGCTCAATGATGTTTTTATTTCCATTAATTTTGCTTCATAATTAACAATCTAATTACTCTCAATAACAGAAGCATATGTGAAAATAAAAAGTACATCACAGATCAAAAACTGTTTTCAAAATATACTACATATTACATAACCTGACAATAATAAAAAATTGCTCTCTGCTGACCACATTCCTATTAATTTTGCTTCATAAATAAACACTAAGTCAGTAGGAATTCTGAAGAAGCATGTGAAAGTGAAATGAACATCACAAACAACGACTCTATGGTGATTGAAGAAACCACTTATGTTTCTTCATTCTTCTTCAGATATTCACAGAATTTATCAGATCATTAATTTGTTAACTATTTAGTTTAGATCTTAATAGCTTAACGAATCTTCTATAATTATAAACAACCGTTATATCTCAATTGACCTGATGTGTTGGTCAGTCGTTTCTCGATCTAGATGTATCAGAACCATAGTTCAAATTTGCCTTGTCCAAATTAATCGAACTCTGAGCATCAAGCTTTAAAAGTCGAGTAGCCTCCGACGCTATGTAACTAAGTGCATCATTTGCCCTGTAATTAATAATAAACCTCTACTACGTTACGTTAAATATTAAGTTGGATTCTTGCATGCAAAGAGATAATATGTCCCAAGCTTTGTCCGTTGTTTATTCAACGGGGATCATAAGAAATATCCGCTTCGTTCTCCCACTGCATAAATTATTTAGTATCCCATTTAGTTGAAAACAAAGAGCAAAGTTTATTAGATTACCTTTACTTCCCTGGAGTTCGCTTTATGGCCTTTGCGTCGTAAAAATCAGAAAATTATTACAGATTTATGAATTTACTTAGGAGTTTTAATAGAAAATTCAGAGCGTGATGAGGCACGTTGATTCTTTAACATACAGGGTAGATAGGAACAAAATCAATTAAAAAGTTTAATTCAAATACTTTGTGATATATTCGAAATGGAAATCTATGTTGCCTACAGCTCGCTTTGAAGCTCTTTCTTAGTGAAATAAATACAGAAAAACTTCAATTAATCATGATAGTAAATTAAACTCAAGTAAACTCGCAAATTCCAAAGATGTTCTGTTATTGTGCCCCCTTGAAATAAACATCCCCATCCTAGTAAAGTTAGAGCCTGAAGGTTCGTAATAGACATTGGCTGTTTTAACAGCGTTTCCTGTATTTTAAATTGTGTTATTTGAATGAATAAATTTAGAAGTAATTCAATAGAATAATTTTTCATGCTACTTGTTCTAAATCGAATGAATAATTTAAATAAGTACTTTTCTTGTTATATATAATTATACATTCACTATATTTTATTTTCTATATCTTCCCCAACTTGAAGTAGATACCATGGAAATTATTTTTGTCACATCGTAGATGCACGTAATTGTTTATTCTGCTGGAAAGTGCAGCTTGACGAGGATATAGTAGGAAACAATTCTCTACCGTCTTATCTGAAATAAGACAAGATACTTATAATTTTGTATGAGCTGTAAATATGTTTAAAGTATTCATAATTTTAAGTACATTCATAAGCATCTAAAAGTACCTAATTTAGTAGAAAACGTAAAAGGAAGCAATTAGACTGTCTAAAAGTTTCTTCAAACTGTGGAGCATGATTGTATAGTTTTTCATCACAATAGAAAAGAAAGCCAACCTATTTACGAGGAAAAATACTAGCTACGGATCTCTCTATTATCTCCAGCGCATTTATTCAGGGCCGGCCTAAGGCGAAAATTACAAGTGTGCTAGACTCAAATTTTATGCCCCTGCCGAGGGGTCTGGGGGGTATGGAATGTTTTGAAATTTAAGGTCCAAAAACACAGTTTTTGTGAACTTTTGCGCCTTGTAGAACATTAAATTCATGTAAGACAATTTGATTCATTATTGATTGACTTGTTCAGTACTCTTCCTTGTACTATAACCACTATTATGTCAAATAAACTAATGAAAGCTTAACTCTAGGTAACGTTGCAATGATTTTTATGCTTATACTGCAATTACTCTAAGAATAAATAGCTAGCTGATACGGGAATCTCCATCCACCGGACCTAAGATAAATTTTCCATATGTCATGGGTAAAAAAAAATAGTGCAACAAAACATGGTGAACCAATGATTATAGTGTTTATTAATGGCGCAAACACAAAAAAAAATTATTAACTATTAGGATAGTACATATCAGCATCAGAGTTACTGTATTTCATTACTCATTGGGGTAGCCGGGTAGATCTTCGGTTTTACCTTGAATTTTAACTGTAATAGTTTTAAGACAAAATTCCTTCTATAGTCGACGGCAAATCATTGGAAGCTTGGGATTTTTAGCTGTGTGAATTATTTTTTCAATCCACAAACTGGCAACGACGCTGGGCGAGGGGTATAGAGGGGAGTGTACAGCTGTTTAGTGTCCAAGCTTCCGATGATATGCCGGCGAGTATAGTTTAAATATTTCTGCCCAATATTTAAATCAGTTTCTAAAAATTTTCCGAATATATTATTTTTTTTACAAAAATTGGTCAATTTAATGCCCCTCCAAAAAGCTTGAGTGTGCGGCTGCATACTTCGCACACCCCTTAGGCCGGCCCTGCATTTATTATTTCAACAAAATTGGCGATTTAAACTGTAGCATTAGATGCTACATCTGATCAAATACAGATCAGACCTAACTGCACATCCCAGGTAGCTGATAAGCTTTTGCAGTCATTCGGAAACTTCAAGCCAGACTAAAAACACTTTTGTTGAAATAAAAAACACAGCCCAGCACAGCTACTGAAGACGTATTTTCAGCTCATTTCTGTTTTTTTACATACAAATTCTTAATCTTCTAAGTCAATATGGACAAGAAGTCCATCAAAATACCGGCGATTATTGAATATAGTTGAGACCACTAAAAGAAACTTTCCTTATATAAATTTAAACCTCTGCATCAAGCTATAAAGGTGAGCTAGACCTAAAAACCTACGAAAATACTTAAAATATTTCAAACTTATGGCGGTTAAGCAAAAGAATTGAATGTACAAAGGTTACCTACAACGTAACACTTATCGTAACACCAACTCAATTCCCGTACCAAATTTCAATTCTATAACTAAATCTGCAGAAGCTTTGGAGGTGCGCTACACCTCAAATTCCTCGGAATACATGAAAACTCTGCATAAAATAAGGCAGTTAGAGAACAAATTTAAAACCACCTAACATCAATTTCCTAACATTAATTTAATCAGCGTAGGTAGGTACATATTTTGAAACTTCTAACTCAATTTAGAGGGGGTTGGGGTACAAAAACCCTTCAAAAACTTATTTGAGTTCCATACATCTTTCAAATAGAACAAAAAAGAGTTATTTTGGATATATTGTTCATTATTCTCATAGTTTTTGCCACTAGTTTAGAAATATTCCGCTCCAAAACTTCCTGCCATTCCGTTCTTCAAAATTTGGAGAATCCAAAATTTTCACTGAATGTACCTACCCACATTTGGATAGTTTTTTCCTGACTCAAGAACAAACCTAGATTCCAAATTTCAGCTCATTTGTTCTGATGGTTGAAGATGCCAAATGTACGACTATTCGTTTTTGTCAAAGCTCACTCTGATGAAACGTTTAAAAGCAGTTTTGAATGCATATCCTACTCGATTTGAAGAATTATATCCTTTTATACGATAAAGGGCGTAATTTGATAGAAATAGGTTGAAAGTTTGTAAGTACGTAGTTTCGTATGATACCTTGGATGTGATCGGTTTTGGTTGATCCCCTGGTGAGGAAATAAATATTGTTTACACATTAGAGGGCGCATTTTTTTTTTTGAATTTGGAAAAAAAATAATAATTTAATGAATATATTTTTTAAACTGGATACGTTATGAAAACCTGCTCTTCTAAAGCAGCTCGCTGCTATAGAGATTTTCAATGTTAAACTCGCAGCCAACTATGATAATTTTTGAAAGAAGTGAAATATTGAAAAATCTAATTTCGCTAACTATGCACCCCCAAATCCCATTGAAATTGGCCTAGTCTGTACATAAGTCGTCCAGGAAGTATAAAAGAAAATCAAAAATCACTCTTATATCTCACTGGTGATTTGCGATACAATGTACTAGTCTAATATTTTATTAAAAAATACGAATAATAGCAAATTCCCCGAGACCAATTAAATTCATACAAACATAGATCTCTTTAAACATACATCTGAGTAGGTACGAATGAAAGTTTCATGTTAGCTCTAGAACTGAATAAGGACTATTATATCGACATTATGAGTGCAATATGAGTAATTCTACTTCTTCATTTTATCGTTCACCCGCATCATGTCAAAATGGAATACATCATACTGAGGACATGATCTGCACTCATGTATATCCACGTAAAGAACCAGCAATTCGTAATTATAATTTATGTTGTTCACGGTGACAGAGACCGTAAATAATAGGGTAATTCTAATTTATCGTCAGTTGTGTATGCAAATCGTATAATAGGATTAGTGTTTATTGGTTACATATTGGTGGAACTTGCATATAATAAGTTCGAATTTTTAACATATGAGACTTATTATATATTCCAGATTTTCTGGTGGCGACTGAGATATTAAAGCAGTTGAAGTAACATAGTTTGATCACTATGGAAATGCATATATGCAGCAAAATGTAGGTATATAAGATTTCAATAATTTAGCAAGTTATTACATAATTATTGGATTTAATTTGTTATGTTTTGTATTATATTTGAAAAGAAGTTAGTCTAAAGGTTTTTTTTATTGTACAGTACCTACTCAATGTATTTATTAACATTTTGTACAATAATCTTCTTCACAATGTAATATTATTTCTATTAATGCCAGTTTGTTCATCAATAAAACGATTTTAATTTCTTTAATTATTGTTCTTTAGTTCAACTATCCGAATTTCCATTTGTGCTTCATGAACCGTGGCAACGCTCCTGATGTGTTATTCTACTGGATTTTTAATATAGGAGGTGTTTCTACAACATTGTACAATGTAATTGTAATACAAAATGTTGTATTAACAACATTTTCTGCACTGCAAAGTCCTGGATATATAAATACAGCCTTATTTTCCATACTTTATTAAGATATTATTAATTGTTACTGGCATGTAAGTCTTGAATCTGTGACAACCGAGCAATTCTAATGAAAGTTTGGAATGCCCGTGTGTTATAGCTTTAAAGCACCCTTTGCAATGACATAAAATGATTTTTTAATAAAGTAATGGAGAATTGTTACATTCACAGATCCAGCAATTTCGTACTTACAAAATATGTTTTCAATACAACAATTCAATTACCTTATGCAGTATGGGAAAGTCCTGCTATACTAATGGTTTAGTAGGACAACAATAACAACAAATTCCAGTTGAATATATAGTTCGTTAGACAGTACAGAAAAGACCTCTTAGATTCCAAGTAAGCTACGAATTCAATTGAGTGGAGAATATAGAAAATTCCTGTTAACTTCAGAGTTTTGTTTAACTGGACTTGAAGCAAAATTCCTGTTAATGGTGAAGTAATTATTGTAAAAACCAAATGCCGTTCAATTTATATCACAATAATTTCCTGCTATACCAAACGGAATAAAATGTCACAAGTGCAGTTTCATGTTTGAGATTGACCATACCACTAATAAATATAACCACATATTCTAGTAAAGTCTGAGCTATACTGCTTGTATATGACAAGAAATTCCTGTTGCAGAAAACATATAATCCAGTAATATACAACGTTTATTCTAGTAGCTAAAACATTCAAACTTACAGGAATATATTCCAGTACTTTGTACAAGAATAGATTCCTGTATTTTTAACAATTCATTTCCAATAGAATAAGAACTATTCTTTCTACAGGAATTGAACCACAGTAATCGTTTTGTGAATCTTACAGGAAATTTATTCTGTGCCTATTTTTATTAGAATTTCCTGTAGCAGTTACTTGATTCCTGTGATGGTTACAGAGTAATTTTTTTGAGTGTTTAAGGAATATTTAGGAACATTTTGGAACAGTTACGAAAACAATAAAATAATGTTACTCCGGTGGAACTGTAGCTTAATATTTCTACATATACTTGAGTTAACACTTCATTCTCAAGAGTATTGTGATACTCTTGAGAGTATATAATAATAAAGCGTTTATTTCGTAATCAAAGAATATTCTTAAGGATACTATAGTATCGTGATACTGTAATGAAACATATGCAAAAAACTAAAAGGTGAAACATAGGTAATACAATAAAAACGAAGAAGGTTACTACTGAAGGAAACGGAAAGTTACATGGAACCAGCACAATTATTGAAAACAATTGAGAAGAATCTATCCATGCAGCTGATCATAATCATGAGTTTCTGTTGAATCAAAGATAGAACCATAATTGTCGAATCTTATATTCGACAAATAGTGAACAACAAGAAGCAGGGAATAATTAATTCCATCGTATAACCCTGCATTCTTGAACTTAAAAGGATCAAAGGTCACGTGTTTAACTCCTCCCTAAAGTATGTGCCAGGGAGGCGGGCAACTTGAGTTTGGGATTAACTCCTTCAGCCAGATCAGAGGACACACTTGTATGTACAAGTGCTAAAGGATGGATGAGACAGGATACTTATAGAACAGAAGAAGTATTGGAAGGGTTCAGAGGATAAATACTAGCCCTGCATTTGCCTTGTATGTATGCAAACAGTGACTTACTTAACGCTATAAGGAAACCTCTGAAAAAAACTCATGGCGGACCAGTTAATCCCAGGGTTCGAACCTGGGACCTCCCAAATATTAGCCAGCGTACCTAAGTACTTGGCTAACTAGCTTGGTCTTGAAAATTTTGCAAATTTCGCGTGTTTCAGTCCTTCCAGAAGTATGTGTCATGGGGCCGGGCTTTGAGTTATGGTGATGAACTCTTTCAGCCAGATCAGAGGATACGCTTTTATGTACAAGTGCTAGGATGGGTGAGACAGGATATTTATGGAACAGAGGAAGGGTTCAGAAGATAATACTGGCCCAGTATCCGCAGCTGACTAAGTTGATATTTTCCACTTCTTCTCTTTCTATTATTTGAAATGCGGACAATAATAGTGAGTACTGACACACCGTGCCATCTGCTTACCAACGGAATAACTTGCCATATGCTGGGTACTTTATTCAGAAGTTATAATCTCAATGGTCAAACTACACGCATAGTGGTTCATCTGCACTCACATATATGTAAGTGTAGCTGCTGTTGTGAGAAAAATTGTGAAACAGGAGTAAAATTCTGTCAATATCAACAGAACACAAAAGATAAAATGCGGTTACGAGTGCTCAACGCTCAACATTTTTTCAACTTTGAAATCAATTTTATATTATGAAATTTCTGTCAATTATTTTCAGTGGGGTTAATACTAAACATAACTCAAATTTAAGAACGATGAACAACTGTTTCCATCTTGTAACATCTCCTCAGTGTTGCGAAGAAATGCGAGATTCACTCATTTAGTTTATAGATTATTTATAATATTTTTTGAAGTCGGTATAGTCTTACATTTATTAATTACAACAGAAATAATATAGTTTATTCAAAAAAATTATTATTAACATATAATTTGAAGCAATTAATGGCATTTGGTTAGTGTCCCTTCAATAGAAACAAAAATATATTGCTAAATTTTTCTGGTTTTAGTTCATAAATTCTATTTCTGTTATCTGATTTTGAGTACATAATTCAATATTGTCATTATTTAAAGATATTCTAAACATCGATAATAGTTAAATTACTTGCTGAAAAATTATGTCGCTATATATCACTGGATAAAGGTATTTTGAATAAAAAAGTGATGAAATCCAACATTCATCCGAATTTATATGAACCTCTAATAAAGAACAAGCTCATTTAAGGATATAATGGCAAGCCTCTCTGAGTTGAACGAGGGATTACATTGAGTTATTGACATTCTGAAACTTTTATATGCTGATATATTACATAATTACGAAATGGCTGGAATAATAGATGTATCCAGCAAAAGATTAAAACATATTAAAGAGCTATTTGGAAAGAAATGAGTGTAATAATTCAAATTTTATATATGAAAAAACTGAATGAACACGGAATATACATGAAGATGAGGAAAGAGAAAATATATTTATAGTTTATTTCGTACCCCATACACCCATTAGTTGAACATATTTATACAATTTATGGTGAAAATAACAGCCTATTATATTCGCTAACAAATTATAGAGAAGGGCAGCAAAAAAATTTGCAATAACATCTTATTCTTGGTTGATTTATTTTAATACTTTATCAGTTATTGGATTAATGTATTGTGGAAACGAGGTAGAAAAAAGGAGATTACAATGTTTGGATGAATACCTTGCATTTAGCAAAGTTACGATTTCATGAAGAAAGTATAATACTTTTTAACGTTTAATATGCAACAGGAATTTCCATTCTTGAACATAAGATGTTATATTAAAAACTACAAATAAATTCGAAATTTAAAAATTTTGTTCAGAGATCACATAAAAAAAATTATTCTGTATATCATTTGAAATCACCTCTTCATAATTTGTCATGTACAAAGTTACTGGAAAGTTATTTTATAATAAGCGTTTAATCGACATAATGATATTAGAATTAGTACAAATGAGAGTTTCTCCTTCAATTTAGTTCTAATTTTTAATCGTTCATGGCAATAAGCCCTATTTATATATTGAGTTGAAGTAGTACTATTCCCAAGAATTATCTGTAAATGAACCCATATTGCAAAAAAAACTTGCCTATTGGCAGAATAATCCAGTTTAGCTGCTGTATTGCAAAATTAATCTTTCAATTGAAATTTAATTTTGAAATGAATCTATTAGCTATAATTGATGATCTTGCAATTACTCTTTGCCTGAAGAATATGAAAATTAGCTAAATTGATACACTAACTATGAAAATTACTGATCTATGAATGAAGACCTAACTGAAAAATGAGTCATCTGGTTTTAAACACCGACAAATCCATTTTTCGAGAAAAATTAGTTTAATACGTCATCGGATTCGTCTTCTTGTTCCCTGCCATCTAATACAATATTCACAGTGCAAATCCCCGCAAATCCTAGCTATATTTGTATCTAAAATATGGAGTTGGTTTCAAAATCCCACAAATCCGAGCGGCGTTAAAATCAAATGCCAGCAAATCCAAACTAGCCAATCACAGCAATCAGCTAAAGTCACGCGACTGCAATACGTATGAATTCGGTTAGGCTGCGCCATATGATTTTATTCTATCACTCGAGTATACAAAGTACTAGTGCAGTCCTGTTTGAGTTTGAGTTATAATTAAAATTAAAAAGCTATTATTTTACATTATCTATATTTAATGCTCAAATAATGGCAGAGTATAGTGGAGAGTTTCCTAAAACAGTAACACCAGACAGAGCTCGCAAACGAGTTTCGCGACCAAGAATCAGAGTCTTTGCACGAATCGAGAAAGTTATAAAAAGAAAAGACACCATCATTTCTCCAGAAGAGTTTATCGAAATGTTTAATGATCATGGGACGATTTTTGTTTTGGGCCGTGATGTGAATGTTTACGACTGGAAAAAGGACTCTCAAATTACCATTAAACCTCCTGCACCGTGGCACCGCTTCAATATGAGTAAAAGGTTTTTACTGAAACGGGGTAAAAATAGGACAGTAACAATTCGAGGAGAACAATCTTACAAATCTGATCTTGGGGAATACAAGTCTGTTTTTAAAAAGGAAAATCGGTTGGGAATATCTCACAATCTGTAGTTCTGAGCGGCGTACCTCCTAATAAGGAAAAACTAAAAGACGTAAAGACCTTATTGGAAAAACATTGGAGTGAAAATTGGGCAGAAATAGAAAACCTCAAATACTACAATGACGTTTTTAAAAAATACTATAAGGTCCCATATGATAGAATTTCAGAGGAACCTGAAGGCAGTAGTACTAATTTGTGTGAACCAGTTGACGAGGTCCCGGACTTGATAGTCTAGTTCTCAAGAAATATTTTATTGTATTAAGGCACTTTTGATAACATAAATATTTCAAAAAATTCTTTGTTTTTAAATGTTTCAAAATCGAAACCCGTTAAATCCAAGTGAGTAAATTGCAAAACCCGACAAATCCAATGTTCGATATCAAAACCCGACAAATCCATTTTATTTATTGAAATTTTGACTATACCTATGTGTTTTTGAAAAAAATATATTTATTTTCTAATAAAACTATTTGGCCTTTAAGAGCCTGCAAAATATTTATACAGTTGGTCAAAAGTAATGAGTTGAAGCAGTTTTCTCCAATGTCTCAACATTTGACCTAAGTGGATTTATCGGGTTTTGAAACCAGATGATTCAAATATGAAATTTTTTCTCATTGAATGATATATATATATATATATATATATATATATATATATATATATATATATATATTTATATATATATATATATATATATATATATATATATATATATATATATATATATATATATATATATATATATATATATATATATATATATATATATATATATATATATATATATATATATATATATATATAGATATAGATATATATATATATATTTTTTTGTTTTCAAAATTTTATCACCCTGTATCTCAAAAGTTAAGACTTTGAGGACATACTTTCATAGGTAGTTTTCAGCTTAAAATGAGTCGAATAATCATTCCCTTAAATATTAGCATGTCTTCAAGGAACACCCTATATATATATATATATATATATATATATATATATATATATATATATATATATATATATATAATGGATATATTGATCTGAAACTATAGCTTACTTGAAAGAATAATCTTGAAGTTACTATAATTTTTATGATAATAATTATGACAAACTAGCTAACACTTGTATTAGGATTATTCTCGCTACTGTGCTGAATTCTAAATTCAGTGCATTTGCAAACTTAACTGAGTACTTAGTGCATGGTGAATCTGAAATTCAATTTAGTTATATGAAAATCTTTCAGTAATATATAATGAACACTTTTTTTCCGTTGTAGCCATTTTGTCCTTTTTTATTAAAATACATTATTCAACCCTTTATTTTCGAATGTTTCTCGTCACTCAAGCACTATTTATAAGAAAATTAAATGTAATTGAGTGGAAACAAGTTATTCCGGAGGGATAATGATATATTCCGGGACAAACACGCCTAAACGCTTAGTGGACATTCTTCATCCAACAGATGCAAATGCATTTCTCCCAGCAAAATTAAAGCAAACCGAACAATACCCTAGGTGCGGCCGATATTTATGAGAAAAGCTGCAGAGTCGTGTTACATCTCTCGCCACACACAGACATACGGACACATAATACAAACGTCGCCAGTGTCGCCCTCATTGACAATGACGCAGACTAATGACCTCACACCCCATTCATATGGACGTTGTAATCATCGACCTTTTCAATTTATCATTTGGTCGCGTTCAACTTCTTTATCTGAAATTATCGTATACTCTGAAGTCATTACGATGGACAGATAATGTGTTATGAAATTTAGTGAGGGAAAAGCCGAAGTTCTTTACTTATTTGAATGAATAATATAGTTCAAACGGTTTTGTAGTTAATAAATTGCTCATTCATGAGTTTTGTGACAAAACGTTAAATGTATTTGAACGAAGTTTATTTATTTCTCTTCAAATTCCTCTTATAACTGAAATTGAAGATTATGTGACCCTGACGAGTAACTTATAAGACCGAAACAGCCTATCTATCGCATTAAACTTTTGTAGTGGTCATCAAGAAATATTGAATTTCTCAAAAAAAAATTCTACCAGTCGTTGAATAGCGATGATATAGGGGTCTATCATAACTTTATATGCTTTTCAGATAATTGTACCTAATATATATTTCAAAACGTATATAAATATATTTGATTTTATGAGGCCTTTATTCGATGAAAATCATTTGTTAACATGTTTGAGAAATGATCTGAGTTTAAACCTCATCTGGTATCGTCATTTTTACTTCATCGTGCTGATTCTGACCAGATACTTTTAAAAAAGGTTGAAACCTCCAAATTACAAAATATGATTATTCAAACAATTTTTAGCAATGTATATAACATGCTTAAAAACTAAAAAATCTTGGATATAAATACACTTTATTGTAGAAAAAAAGATTCAAATACTTCCCCTGAAAAAATGTAATGCAATATAATTTGAACTATAATTTTCAACTGAAACATCGAAATATCAAAAGAACCAATATAATGGGCCCTCATACAATATATTTAGCCTTCATATTATACAAAAAATCAGGAGGATCAGGATGTCTGGGCTGAGAAATTGACGGCCTACTTTCATTCGTTGTAGTTTTGTCGCATTTAAGGGTTCTTTGCCATCATCTTCACTGTTCAAGAACAATTCACGTACTTTTTCGACATCCTGCCGGCCGTCAATAACGAGAAAAACCATAGTGAAATAAATTCAAAACACACACGCAACTGGCATCCTCGGGTCAAATCTGACCCTAACGCGTACAATTCGGCCTTTGCAATGCTCAAATGGAACTGACGTTTGAGGTATCTATTTGTACGAAATATTTATGAGAAGTCACGGAATCACAACCACATAAGTGCAAAAGCGCCTGTCCTGTGATGAAATGAAGATGCGCTGGGTCAATTCTGACCCGACGATACCAGTTAAGTGTTAAAGTGATAGTAAATGTGAAAATCGTAAACTGAAAGTTACATTTCTCAAACATGTTATATATATATATATATATATATATATATATATATATATATATATATATATATATATATACATATATAGATATATATATATATATATATATATATATATATATATATATATATATATATATATTTATATATATATATATATATATATATATATATATATATATATATATAAATATATATATATATAATATATTATATATATATATATATATATATATATATATAATATTTATATATATATATTATATATATATATATATATATATATATATATATATATATATATTGTCAAATATTTTTCTAATAAGCGAACAAATTATTTTAATTTAAATTATTCAATAAATCGAATGGAATAATTCGCGAAGTAAATTCAACTTTGGCGTCTGGCTCACTTCCGCTCTGGAAGTAAGTCAGCATTTTCTTTGATCGAATAGTCACGTACGCCAAACAGATAAATATCGCGACAAATTCAAAATCAAATCAGTTTTCAGTTTTCGGCTTTCAGCTCAGCTCTTCAAGCTTTAGTTTTTTCGAAATTTCCATCGTGTTGAAAACTCACAGCCACACGATGTAGACAAGTTGATATTTGCCTGGGAGATTAATTCTTCATAATTAATCTTAACCTACATAATGTAAAATTTTTTTTTTCCTTTTTTAAATTATTTTTCACAGATGGTTTTTATATGATCATACTAAATTGAATTGAATATTTTTAATTTTTTCAGAACGAAGTGCAAAACATAAACCTATGAAGATTGCATTTTTTTCTACCCCCCCCCCCCCCCACCCCCCCCCCCCCCCACCCCCCCCCCCCCCCACCCCCCCCCCCCCCCACCCCCCCCCCCCCCCACCCCCCCCCCCCCCCACCCAAGTTAGTAGTCATATATATATATATATATATTTATATATATATATATATATATATATATATATATATATATATATATATATAATTATTTATTCGAGTTGTTGTTGCCTGTGAACTATTTCCAATCTCTTGATAATTATTAGCAATAACAGGCTTGTTGAATCTTAAAAAACTCGGTTTTATTAAAAAGTTGACGTTTCGCCACGACATTCGTGGCTTTATCAAATCTTTTGATAAAGCCATGAATGTCGTGGCGAAACGTCAACTTTTTAATAAAATCGAGTTTTTTAAGATTCAACAAGCCTGTTATTGCTAATAATTATCAAGAGATTATATATATATAGATATATATTTTTATATATATATATATATATATATATATATATATATATATATATATATATATATTTATGTATATTCACAGCGACAGTAACCAACACATTAAAATAAAACTCAGTGCTTTTCATTCGTTCATACATAGGTTGTTCACGATTCCATTATCGGAAACAAATTTTCAAACTGAAGTTAATACAATTAAATTATTAGCCATCAATAACGGTTACAATGAAAGTCTTATCGACAAGCTCATTGCGAAAAAACGAATAAAGTATCTGTTGCAATCAATATACCCCACGCAAACTATTAATGAAGAACAAAAATACTTTCCAATAAATTATGTGCTTAATTTGAGTAGCAAAATTTGACAGACTATCTAAAAATAACGTTAACACAATTTGTACAAATAAAAGAAACTTGAAGTCATTCTTGGTCAATAATAAAGAAAAATCTAACATCGGAGAAAACAGTGGTACTTACAAAATATTTTGCGACGAATGTCCTGCTTTCTATATTGGACAGACAGGAAGGAATATAAATATTCGTGTTGAAGAACATAAAAAGTCAATTTTACAAAACAAAAATACCACTGCCTTCTCCGAACATTGTATAAAATTCAATCACTTCCTGGATTTCAACAAAACCAAATTGTTACATTCAGGTAACAAAGGAAAACGCCTTGACCTTCTTGAAATTCTCGAAATAAGTTCCGCCCATAATAGTCAATTACCCCTTGTAAACGAACAAATTGAATTTCAGGTATCACCTTTGCTTTTGTCTGTTTTATAAATTAGGATGCAATACTCTCCTGTAGTCAGTCTTGATAATGAGTTCATAACTCGAAACATGTCGACTTTTCGTTACTGCTAAATACAGTATCTAAATATTTTTTATATTGTGAAACATGAGCCAAGTGTTTTTATTCTAAAGTTTATACTTTATATATATATATATATATATATATATATATATATTTATATATATATATATATATATATATATATATCGTATCGAATGAGCTAAAATTTGGTAACTAGGATTGTTTTCATTGTAGAACGGAAATCTCAAAATATGGTTGAATTTTTCCAACCGCTGCCAATTTCAGGTAGATATTTCTTGTTTGTTCGTGGTTTTTGAAAATTTGACCGACTCCGCAGCTTCTGCAGATTGAGGGTTTCAACTCCTTTTCTCAACCGCGGTGCAGTTCGTGGTGTCTATTCCGGTCGAATTGGATCTCGAACTGTTTCGCCATCAGTACGCCAATTTTGTTTTTATTGAGGGTTGAATTTTGGTACGCAGATAGAGTTGATGTTAAGGTACGTTACTTCATTGGTTTCAAATTTTTCTTCAACCACGAAACACTATTTTTATTTTTCAATAAAAATATTATTTTCTACCTTTGAATTCGGTTAGCTATTTAAGTGGGACTTTTTAAAATATAATTAAATCCGTTAGAATCGCAACTCTAGTGAAACAAAAAGACCTTAGTGATAGAGTTCTGCTGCTCACTAGTTTTTTTTTTTAAATATGAAAACGTTCTTTCAGTCTTATACTCGTTTGTTCTTTGTTAACTTTGTTTGAGTGTGATCCATATTATCTGTGAATGATATTAGGTCAGTCAGTTTAGACATTGAAAATCGAAAATATAACAATAATTCCAAAGGTACATTAAGGGTACGGAATATTTCTTTCATTCAAAATTAACGTTTTTCTTTGATAAACTGACCAAAAAATTCCAAAACTTCTGCAAACTTGACAGATACTTTCGAAAAATATACCGAACAGTTGTATAAATTTGCAACATTTTATGTTGATCGGAACATGTTTAGGGGGAAGTCGGTGAATTGTGAGCACCTAAGAAGCCGGGTTGATATTTTCTTGAATATAGCATCTAGAATTCTGAATTTTGGCATAGATATTCTTCATTGTATATGGTATAACACCAATGAATTAAATATCACAACAAAATATGTTCTGAGCTTGAGAACGAAATAATACATAAACTGACAATGCGCATGATTATCCACCCTATGCGGGTAATTGTGCGCACCAGTCAGGGTAACTGTGCGCAACCAGAAATCTGTAAATATAGTATGGTGTATCAGGTATAATCAAAAGAAGCATTACAGAATACATATAATATTTGTTAGAACATTAACAACATATAAAAAAATTGTAGTTTAGGTACAAGAATCACAGTCATATCCTTAATAGCTTTCAGTGGACCATAAAATGCTAAATCTAAAGCCTATGACCAATGAGATGTATGTGGTATCATGGCTAGCAATTCAATTTGGTTTTGCTTGCAAAATTTATAATTTTATAGCTAAATTGTTAGCTACTGCATAAGAATAAGCTAATCGCAGAAGTTCATTTCTTGTGACACCATAAAAAAGTTTTGCCATTTTTAGTACGTGACTCGCTAAACTCTTTCCTTGGACCTGTGAAAGAATGGGATGTGGACCCACTAATATCACATCCTCCATCATATTCATCTTTCTTTATTTTGCGAATTGTATATTCTGGTATTAAAACTTCCTTCCGTCATCTCTAACTGCTCCGTCATTTGCAACAAAGACTTTTTTCATTTTGTCTGCGTCCCAAGAGGCTTTATTCGTTTTGCGGGTATATTTTAGCATCTGAAATTATTCATAGAACATTTTATTTCTTACTGAATAACAACAAAAACTTCTTACTCAAAAAGTTGGCTAATTGTACGCATGGCGCACCATTACCCGCCATGGACCTAATGCTTATAAAAATTCACCAAAATAAAACTGGAGGTTCTTTACCTTAGTGAATCGCTCCTACAATAGCTAGAACCACGTTGATTATTTTAGTATAATTATCCAAACAAAAAAGTCCTCATTAACATTTTCAATCTTCTTTTCACACGCACAAAAGTTAGAGTAAACAACCAAAATAGTAGTCAGGACACGATGACAGTCGCGTTTTGCCGCGGAAATTGCCCAAATGGCTGCGCAACTTTAAATATCTTCTAGGAGATGGCACGAAGTGTATGAATTCCAATAAATGGTTGACATTTTCTACTACTAATATGCTGCGCATCATTAGCCGCCGCGCATGATTAACCGACTTCCCCCTATTTATAATTTTTTTGATTCGTGGTAATTTTTTCGAGCAATATGGTCTCAAAATGATTACAAAAGTTTTGAAACTTGGTTGCAAATTCAGAAAATATCTATTCTGATGCATTTGCAAATTTGCAACCTTGTACGCGGTCCGGATTATTAGGCAATTTGCAAAAATATAAAAATACAAAAATCATATTTTTGCAAATTGCATAAAGTTCCGGACCGCTTACAGGGTTGCAAATTTGTAAATGCATTAGAATAGGTGTTTACTAAATTTGCAACCAAGTTTCAAAACTTTTGTAATCATTTCGAGATCATCTTGCCCGAAAAAATGACCGCCAATTAAAAAAATTATAAATAGACATGTTCCGGTCAACGTGAAAGGTTGCAAATAAATACGCTATAGGTTTTTTGAACAGTACTCCCAATCATGTTATAATGTCCGAATCAGCAGAGATACCATTAGAATCTCGTCGAAAATCGATTACATATAAGTTTTTGATTAAAAGAATGGCCATATCAAGTATATTAATACGTAAAATTCATGAGTTGTTTTTAGTTACCTTAACCGAAAAATATTGGATAGTCAAAGATGATCCCTTAATGGTTAACTGTTATAGTTCATTAATCTCCTATTCTGACAAACTTCATATAGGGGAAATACATCCTCTGTATTCTTTGGATTATTGGAGTATAAAGAGCTCATTAGAGGTTGTCATACCTGAGTATAATGACTTATTTCAATTAGTAGAATTTTACCATTTAATGGATAGCAGATTTTCTGGGTTCTACCAACTGTATACGGATGCGTCAAAATCATCAGCTTCCTCAGTGGGAATAGCAGTATTTGATCCAGTTTTGAAAACGTCTAAGAAGCTTACGTTGAACAGCTATTTTTCTGTTGTTTTTGGTGAACTTTCAGCTATTTTGTTAGCACTTGAATATGTTCTAGAATTCTCTGATGTCATTAATGAAAATAAAATTGTTATCATCTCAGACAGCCAATCCGCTCTTCTATCCTTGAGTAAAATCAAAGTAAATAACCAATTCACAGTAATTCATAGAAACATTTTGAGGAATATTTCTCTCTTGGAGAGTAGAGGAATATTGGTAAAATATCTATGGGTCAAAGCACATGTCGGTATTCAATCGAATGAAATTGTTGATGGTTTAGCAAAGTCTGCAGTGCATGAAAGTGTGAATGAGTCATACAAATGTATTACTTCAGATCTATATAACGCCGTAAAAAAAAAAGTTTTAAATGATTGGCAGAAAAAATATTCAGAAAGTTCTAAGGGTAAATTTTATTTGAGTGTGCAACCTACTCCATTTAATAGAGTATGGTTTAATAACATCGATTATGGTAGAGATTTCATTCGCACTATTTGTCGTTTAAGGAGTGGTCACATAATTTGCCCTAAATATTTGAATTTAATAGGTGTTCAGCAAGATCCCCTTTGTCAATGTGGAGAAGTAGGCACTCTGGATCATATTATTCTAAATTGTAGTAATTTCACTCATCATTGTAATAATTTTCTTTCCAAATTGACAAGAGTAACAACATTTTATCAACCCTTCAATATAGCTTTCGTACTATCTCTTAATAGTTTGGAGATTTATCAAATCATTTTTGAACATGTTAAATCTTTAGGTTTGAAATTGTAATGTCTTGTAGAATTCCTGTGTATATCCATCCCTATGTTTAAATACAATCCTTTTATTCCGAGGCTTATTTCGTGTGTGTGTAAGAAGAGAAAAAAGCCATGACGAGCCCCTTGGCGCTAAGTGTCCCTGTGTTTTTTTTCCTTTGTGATACAGGGTAAAAATTAAGTTGAAAATTTCTCTTTTGTTTTTCTTACAATATAAAAATCGGCATTTAAAAAAAAAAAGATATGTTGAGTGAAATATCAGAAATAGTAATAATAGGTTGGCTAATGTGTTCATACAAGGCCATAAATATGAATTAAAAAAAAAAAAAAAAAACTGTTCGGTATATTTTTCCAACGTATCTGTCAAGTTTGCAGAACTTTTGGATTTTATTTTGTTCAGTTCGAAGAAAAACGTTAATTTTGAATAACAAAAATGTTCCGTACCCTTAAATTGGTTGCAAATTTGATACGTGATATGAAATAATTATATTCAATACTACTCCAAGTTTGCAGAACTTTTGTAATTTTTTTCACAACAATAAGGCAAAATTCCCTGTTATTGCAATTTTAACAATGTTCCGGACTTCGGAAATGGTTGCAAAATTTCAAAGTTTGTTTTTATCTCTTTCCCGACCCCCGATTGAAGTTCGAAAACTTTTGGAATTATTGTCAATTGATTATCTTAACCTTTAACTACCCGCGCCGGTGTATAAAATACACCATTTCTCTTAAAAGAGCGGTCAAAACCGAATGTGGTATCCCCCACTCTTGCCCCTCCATGTAACCCTCGACCGATGTGTTTACTACGTGTACCGACAGTTGTGCTTTGGTGGCTGGAGATAAAGTTCGTTACTTTATTGACAATTTCTTTGTTGCACTACAGTCTGGTGTATAAAGTGCACCACGCGGGTAGCTATGTAAGTAATATTGAATAACATTCAGGGGCTCATATTATGGATGTTTTTATTAATTTTTCAACATTTTTATCATTTTAGGGACAAGGTAAAAATAAAAAACCCTGAGAAATTAACACACAAGGAATTAGAGGAGCTGGCTCAAATAATTTGCGACTCTGATTCAGAAGAAGAATTACCCGATGACGATTCTGATACTAAAAAATAGTAGTTACTTTATTGCCAAAGATAAACTGACTCGATAGAAAAAAAATTCGCTAAAAAGCAAATTCAGTAAAGTGAGCGTTAAAAACCTAGTGAAAATCCTTCCCGGTGCGAAACAACAAGCAAGGGACATCCAAAATCAAGTAGATGCTTTTATGAGAATATTCACAGATGAAATAGAATACATAACTGAATGTTACATTCCAAATGTTCGGCCGCAATTTATGAGAGAACGTGATGCCAAAGACTTATCAAAAAGAGAAATGCAAGCATTCATTGGTTTGCTCCTATTATCTGGATATAAAAAGCAAAATCACACCCACTTTCTAAAGCTCTGGACAACAGATGGTACCGGCTCTGAAATTTTTCGGGCATGTATGAGTAAAAATAAATTCCTATTTTTACTTTCTGTTATTCGATTCGACGATAAAAACTCAAGAAATGAAAGAAAAAAGGCAGATACGATGGCTGTAATAAGATGGGTCATAGATAAATTCGTAGAGAATTGCAAGAACAAATACTCTTTGGGCGAATTTTTAACGATCGATGAAATGTTGATATCCTTCCGTGGACACTGTAGTTTTCTTCAGTATATCCCGAACAAACCGGCGAAGGAATCAATGGACAACTGCTCTACAATGCAACTCATATCAATAAAGCTTACAAGCACAGAAGAGAATTTTTGAAGGTACTTTCCTTAGGTTTGATGAAGCCATACCTCTCTGAACGCGCCAGCCAGCAGTCATTGCCAAGTGACATGAAATGTTTTCTGACAAAATACAAAACCCCAGCAGAAGATACCATTGAAGAGCCACCTGCAAAAATACGCACGAGGTGCTTCATTTGCGGCAGAAAGAAAAATCGAGTCACGATGATCATGTTGGAAGTTGCAATAGCTCAGTTTGCAAACAACATATGACAACAGTTGTTACATGCGATTCGTGTAAAAATGACGAAGCAAGTAGTGGATGAAACAAACTAACCATATAATATTAATTTGAGGTATTTATTTCAAGAGTTTTTATGAGTTAATGAAACCAAGTTTCCTTATCCCTATACATTGATTAAAGCACTCAATATCGCATTCTTGGTTGTGGTGTACATAATACACCGCGCGGGTAGTTAAGTGAGATTCTCGAGCGCGGGTACCGACTGGCCTATACATATATTAAAAATTGAACTGCGTTTTAATGCTTGTTGACGTCACATCTGAAACACTTGGGTGAATCGACGATGATTTATATTACGTAGCCGAAACATTATATCAATTGGCAGTGCTCAGCAAAGTGCATCTACTGGACGTGACTATTTAAACAATATGCATACAGGAAACATATTTCGTTCTATTCACTAATTGTACATATCATTTTCATAACAGTACTGTATGATGATATCATAATTATATGCCACTTAATAAATAAATGTAAAAATTAAACGAAGGGAATGAATATTAAATACAGGTTTAACATCCTCCGCTTCCTTTACACGTACATACATTAAGTGGATACATAACGTGCTCACGGATTACTAGATATTCCCCACTAGAAAATAATTTGTCAAAACCATTAAATATATGGAGAATGCGGTAGTTTATAAGAAATAATTGGAAGATATAAGTTATAATATTACGGCGGCCGCAAAAGCACGGACTGCATCAATTAAAAGCCAAGTACCTTTCCTCCGGTATCCACATAATATTAAATTGTCTAACGATCAGTCCAAGAAAACAAATGGCGTATACGCAATCCCACATATTCTGTTTGAACAAGCAAGGAGAAAATTCTCTCATGAATAACCATACGTCGTTTTTCAATTTGAAAACCAATCAGCAATCAAGAATTTATGCGACTGGGTCATTACGATACTAATTAGAAGATTTTCTGGTTTGAATATTTAAATTCGATGGCTATTTCAGAGATGCCAGAAGCCTACGGTCAGCGGCTCTCTTTCAGATGGAGTGCTTATAAAATATCGACATAGGTGTTCTCAACGTCTATAATGTATCGGTTTGATAAGAATTTTTATTGATATTTTATCAGTTAAATAGAATAACTAACCAATTCGGATTTGAAAATTTTGCAGGAATTCTTTGAATTCGTTTATGGAGACGACGCTGTGAAAAGGACTAATTAAGTCTGTGAATTTTACGATTATTATTTGTCAATGTGAAATTAGAATTCTCAAGACATCTCAATTTGTGAGCAGATTTCATTCAGTTATATATAACATATATTTTTCAGATTCTAGTAGTAAAATTTAAAGTTTGGTTTACATACTTAATTTATCGAATATCAGAGTATTGTTCAATAAACACTACTACCAAAGTTTGTATCAATTGGAAATCTTGAGAAACAATATTTTCTTATGGTTGAATAAAATCCTGAAAAATATGAACTTCAATGCATTTTGAGATTTGATTAGTTTATTCATATATATATATATATATATATATATATATATATATATATACATATATATATATATATATATATATATATATATATATATTTATATATATATATATATATATATATATATATATATATATATATATATATATATATATATATATATATATATTAATATATATACATATATATATATATTATATACATAATATATACATATATATAGATATATATATATATATATATATATACATATATATATAAATATATTTTATATATATATATATATATATATATATATATATATATATATATATATATAAATATATATATAAACCTGTATATAATATATATTGTCACCTAAAAGAAAAGAAGTTATTTCTAGATAATAACAAAAAAGCAATATTCATTAAAAAACATTATTTGTTCGAGTTAAGGTAAGCAATCAACTGAGAAAACTGTTACTTGTTCGTCCTGTAAAATTTACAAATTGAGGGTTACGCCCTTTTTCTTTTCAGATGACGATATATACATAAATGTTATATATATATATATATATATATATATATATATATATATATATATATATATATATATATATATATATATATATATATATATATATATACATTTCTTTGGAGACTTCTTTCGTTCACCTTTGATGCTAACCAACCCAAATTAAGTCAAATAACTGATAAACTTGAAAAATAAACGCAAGAATAACAACGCAGGAGAAATATATATTAACGAAATAAAAAAAAATGTTACTCACCTATGAGATAATAATCAAGTTCAAAAAAATTACAAATTTCATATACAAAAACATAACAAACACATTTTTTCTAAGAAATATTATATAAATTTAAAAAATGTTTTGTTTATCAGCCTATTTAACTAGTACACTATATAATATACATAGTAATGCAACAAATCTTATATTCGTTCGATTTCGAAAAAGTATCAGGCACAAGGCACAAGGTTTTACTCGTTGCCGTTCCTAGTACACTCCAAGCCCCAAGTTACTTCAAAATAAAAATCAGCGGCGCGGCGGGCAGCGACTGCTTTATAATTATTATTTCATATATCTGAATATATTTTTGGGCATTTCAATATTATTTTATTCATGTATATTTTTGTTTCTACTTTCTACACTTTTAACTATTCTGAAGTTTTTAAATCCTCCAGGAGGGTACTGTCCCCCTATACTTCCCCCTTATTTACGCTGGTGTATATATTATATTTATATATATATATATATATATATATATATATATATATATATATATATATATACTCTGACTTGTTTGTTCATTTTACAACTTTTATGAGTGATGAGATTATGTGATAGTATTCTATATAGTTTCAGATTCCGGTTAAACCCATAACTGCTCAATATTGAACAGGATGATTGTGAGTTAGCAGATACCTACAACAGATAACATGAATATTGCAAATCAGTGTAAAGCGTCGTAGAACTTCGAAGCTATCAAGATAATTAACACAATAATTAAATATTCATTTTCAAAAATACAAAACTTGCAAATGAGACATAAGGGTTGTACTATTACAAGTTGAATATCCGTTAAAAAATACTTTCATTTCTAATTAACAGAATTTTAAATAACGAAATTTATTGAACACTCTTAATTATCCTCTTCGAAAAATTCGACCTATATGACTTCGAAAAGTATCGTTTCATACCAATAAATGCAAAAGCCATTTCATGTAAACTTTAAGAGTTCTCAGCAGGTAATCGATTTCAGGACAACGTGTCACAACAGCCCACATACTTTCAAGAAAAATCGATACTAACTCAGCATTCAAACTACCAATTACTGACGGCATTGATGTTTAATTTTCTCTTGAGACTGAAACAATTCGCTGAAATTAACGAAAAATACGATGAGCGCTTCATTCTGTATCTTAGATATGGTTCTTAATAGCAGAACGTCACTGCTAACGACTATCTTAAACATGTCCAAAATGGCGCACGGAAAGATCATGTAGAATAAATTAACGCGAAATGAGAGTTAAACCACAGAACATCGAGAACACTCACGTTGAGTAGGCGTTTCTTTTTCAGTGGGATTTAATCTGTGTGTCAACTGGCATTCTTATGATTCGGAACTGGCTATAGCGACGCAAATGATGGTATATAATGGCTCAATGACAACTAGGACGAGATTAAGGCCAATCTGACACGAATAAATCGATAAGTATTATGAATTTGTCCTTTACTTCATTCGATTTGAATTCCGCTGATTGTAAAACTTATTTATTGTGTATAAAATTTGAAATTCAAATTTCGTTTCCAGTTTCATCTATATTGATGAAGGGAAGTCATTTGAAATTTTAATTTAAATTCTCAGAGTAGAGTAGCGTTGTTTCTGTTGAATTTTAAGACACTCATTTCGTCAAATTTGGTTGAAATCACCAATAGTTATCCATAAAACTTTTTATTAAATATGTAATGTTGATAATGTCAAAAATTTTGAAAAAATTCTTTCATCAAATGTAAAACATCAATATTTGGCATTGATATAACACCAACATTCGAGTAGAAGCACTAATTAATATTTTCTCTCAACGAAAAAATCAGCTGCTTGAGAAAATGTTGGAATTCTATAATTTGAATTTGTATTTATATAACTGAACAACATACCGATGAAGCATATTTCAAATTAAGTCATAGGCATTATCAAAAAGCAAGTATTATTTATTTTTGAACCCATAACCTCCTGATCATTTTTATTTGACTGGATTTCCAAAAGCCGTATTGAGCAGGCTTGACCCTGACAAGCACTCCTGAGGTTTAGAAGTGTGCTTGACTGTTCGGACTTTGATATCGACCTGAAGACAAGATTCATAGAATGGTATGTCTGGTGCTTCTCTATGGTGTGGAAGGTTGGACCCTGAAGACGAGCAGTGTCAACAAACTGGAGGACTTCGAGATGTGGCTATATCGCAAAATTCTCAAGATACCATGGACAGCGAGAGTAACAAACGAGAAAGTTCTCATGCGTGTGAACAGAGAACGAGAGCTATTAAATGTGGTAAAGAAAAGAAAAATAGCCTATTTGGGACATATCATGCGAAACAAAAGGTATAGGCTCCTACAGCTGATAATCGAGGACAAAATTGAGAGCAAGAGAGGAATAGGGAGAAAGAGAATGTCTTGGCTTCGGAACATCAGACAATGGACAGGACTACGCGATATCCAGTCTTTGATTCACACTACGCTAAGCAGAGAAGCAATGAAATCTGAAGAAGAAGGACGAGAAGGAAAAAAAAATCTGCTTGAATTAAAACATAATAACAAGTCACTGCAATTGAACTCCAACGCATAGGTATATCAATTTGCGTTTTATTTGTCCACGAAAATCATGCAGATACTTTTGATATAGCCTAACTACTGAAATTTTCAATTTTGGTGTTACGCACTCCTGGTTCTAAATATTCTTTTGTCATCCTTTTTTTGCTGTATTAAGTCTTCTAAAATAATGCTTCTTAGAAAATAAAATTGAGCAGACGGAAAATATCACTAAACGATATGACTGAATCCTTAGATATACCCACAATGGTTTCATATTGCTCCTGTTTATCAGACATTAGGTATACCATGATAATAACCAAAATAATCATTGAACATTTGCGCATTTTGTGGACAACATTGGTAATAAGATACTCACGGTATAAGGGTAAACTATGAGTCATGTGAGTTTTACTGACGAAGACAAACTACAAGTTGTCAGTAGGTACTTAAAATGAGTTAAAGAGTAAAATCATTAACTTCCATTTAACATTTTAGTGGGGGCGCCGGGTCTATGAAACTAGTCAACCTTTCACAAATTTTATTACCAATGAATGATGGAATTCGTCGTTACTACGTGATAAATAGTTTATCATGATAAAGACAAAAAAAACTTTACTAACTTTATTATCGCAAAATAGTTAGAAATATATCCTGTTTTCACAATTTCGGTCAAACGATCAACATCTGGCATAGTTTAAAACTAAGTATAGAAAAATGGAATCTTATGTCACTTCAGAAGTGACAAAAAACGTTATTTCAAAATTTAAAATTTCAGGAGCTGACAAATTAATTTATTCTGTACGTAAAGTACGTATAGGTAAGACTGGACGAATGGTTTAAACAAAATTCAAAGAACATCAACAATCTAATTCAAAAAATGAAACATATTCAACATTTTCAAACCTTTGCCGCGAAAACCACCATCTGTTTCCACAAATAGATAATTTCCAAATTATGCAGAAAATGTAGAAAGAGGCCGAAATTAATTATTTTGGATCATTAGTAATTTTCAAGCAGAACAATTAAGACTGCATCGTCTCTGAGATGAACTGGAAACAGAGGAACAACGTAATAAGGAAGACGCGAAAGTAGCATCTGAAGAAGGTATTGTAGAAGAAAGAATATTTACCAGTAAATCCCAGCAAACTTGTGAAGACGAAAATATTGTTATTTTTTGCAGATGAATGCACTACCTTCAGTGAGAGAAAGAAGAAGTTAAGCTGCAGGAACACTTGAAATTGGAAAATCTAGAAACAAGAACCCAATTTTTTTTCTTGACCAAAAAAATTTAAAAAAATATAATTTTCAAAAGTTATCTTCAAGCTGTGATTCCGACATGCCCAAATATTGCCAAAAGTCAATAGACATTTGTTTCAAATTGAATTGCAAAATGATTATATGGAAATATTCAATATTCTTCTGCAAATTATGATATATTTTATTGGACTATTCAATATAGAACTATGTATTAATTTTAAACATAAAGTTGCCTATATCATAAGAAGATAATTACCAAAAGAATAGCAAAAAATATATTAACGGGATCAACAGGCGGTCTTTTTGGTGTTGTTAATTCATTACAAGGTTAAATTTCAAACTGAAAATTGGCCCGATTCGAAAAACTTATACAAGTCAGTTTTGACACTGATTATTAAATTGGTATTTTTGTTCAGCGAATTGATTCTAATGAAGAGCTATCAGAAAACGGAAATCATTTTTTCAGTAGCAATATTTACTTGATATTTTGAAGAATCATTGAAGAGTAGCCAATTGAATACTCAACAACAGTTAAATTACCATATTAACTAATAATATGTCAAGTTCTTCAGGCACAGTTTAATTCTTTTGAACAAATTCATAAACATACTAGTGACGAAATTGAGTAAATAGAAAAATATCACATAAAATGAACAAGGAAAATTCTTGAATAATCAAAAAAATTATAAAACAACTTTCCAAGGTAGGAGGTTATATGTATTCGGCTACCAGAATTCTACATCCAACGGTGAATTATAGAAAACGTCGATTTACCCCGACTCAAAATCTGGCAACAATCAGTTGAACAGGAGGATCAAATGTTCTAATGATTAAATGGAAGATCATAAAACTGGAAACTGTGAATTAGAAAATTATAAGACTAAAAAAACAGAAAAATAATATCATACATGAGATGATCCAAATAAAAGAAAGTGAAGCCACTATCAACAAGGCATACAGCAGTTTCGGTCTTATTAGATATCATCAGTGCAACTTAATTGACTCAGAGTTTTTACCAAATAGCTAATTAATCCCGAATACAAACCACGGTAGGGACTACTACCTGGATAACAATCCAGAGCGCCCTCCACCAATAATAGGTACCCACAATTCACCGCTTAGATCGAAAATGCGGAATTCCGTCGCGAGGATACATATTTCGTGACATGAACGTCTACTCTGCAACTGCGGTGTATGTGACCGCGATTTGCATTTGGTACAATTAGAAAATTTTTTATTCACTCCGAGTCACATAAGCTGCACTGATGAGATCTAATAAGATCGAAACAGCTGTATGCAGATTTTGAGTCGGGGTGACTTGACGATTTCTATAGTTCACTGTTCGATTGTGAATGTAGAGTTCTTATCGCGGAATACATATAACCAACTCCCTTGGAAAGTTGTTTGATATTTTTTTAAATTACTGAAGAATTTTCCTTATTCACTTTATGTAATATATTTAATTGACCATGGTCATCTTGTATATTTTGCATGATTCGATTCTGAATAACTTAAATAAATTTAGAGTAATTTCTTTCTAAATGCTGAGGGTGGGTTTGTTTATACATAAAAATCCGGACACCCTACTGCGTAGCACTAGGAATGATAAAACCCCTCGGCGCATGTGCATGTCGTAATGCCTGATAAGTCTATCGCAGATCATTTTTCCTCATGGTGACTATATCCGGAAATGTATTTGAGATATAATCAAAAATTTGAGTGAAATTTATAATTTTTACTAATTTTTTTATTTCTAGGTGGCGCCACGTCAATATTTT
The DNA here is from genome assembly GCA_030704885.1 of Cynegetis impunctata. Classification (NCBI taxonomy): domain Eukaryota; kingdom Metazoa; phylum Arthropoda; class Insecta; order Coleoptera; family Coccinellidae; genus Cynegetis; species Cynegetis impunctata. The sequence continues at coordinate 468,120 of JARQZK010005081.1, forward strand.
TTGAATGTATTATATAAATTGAAAAACTACACATTAAATTCTATCAATTTATTTCATTATCGTAAAAATCGGTTTAGGTCTAAGAGTTATAGATAGCACCACATGTCTATGGACAAAAAAATTCTAAAAAACGCTATAATTTTTTTATTCTTCGTGGGGAAAAATTTTTGAAAACTTTTTTCTCATAAAATCATATGTGTTTTATCGATATCCTTTGGATTTTTGAAATCGGACGAGCAACTAACTCTTTGTCGTGATACTATAACCCCTTAGCTTCGCCTAGGGGTAAAAATATTGTAAATTCAGTAATTTAATGTGAGTGTTCATATCTTAGTAGTATGAATTTCCTTCATTACATGAAATCAGTTTTTGCCAGATGCACAATGAGTAGTATTTATATCTAAACCACCACATATAGATATTTTTTGAATTCACTTTTCTATATGCTGATAAATTTACGACCAACTTCATGTCCACAATCGTTTAGCTGACGATAAAAAGCTTCACAATGGGCAATGAATAATGTTGTTTTTTTCTAACTTGAGCTTTGTTATTATTGTCACTCGGATCAAATGATTGAATAATGGGGATCGTTTCTCTATATGTCTGCGTTCGAAAAGCTGCCTACGCCTCTGCATCAGACAGTCGAAGGTTGACCCTTTAAAGGACGGTCGTTTGATATGCAGGACCGTTTCTATTGTTCACTTTTACTGTATAATATTAAATGAATGATGAATGTTATTGCAGAGTATGAAAATGAAACCAACAATGGCAACGTTATCTATCATTATCCATATGTTGAAGTGATAGGATGGATTAACATTAATATATTTATAATATTGAAAATTTGAGATGAAAAAATCAAGAAATAATGAAAATAAAAAATAGAAGAGTAGAGAATATTTCCTGTGGAAAAATTTATATTCTTGTGTAAAAAGTTCACATGAATTTTAACTTATTAAAACAATAGTTTATAAAACAATTTACACATTTATCAAATAAAATACTTTCTTCAGATGCAAAATGGAAACTAAATATATTTCTCCCTTATATCGAATAAAATGAATAAATAGATGACAAATTGTGTAGAAAAGGAGAACAAAAGGATGGTTACAAGTAATTAGTAAAATAGAAAAAACCCATTTTGAACTGTTGGTCAGGTAGTTTGGTATTTTGAAAAGATTCAGAAGGGGTCTTGTAGTATGTATACTACAATCCCAATCAATCCAAAATTTGAACTACAACTGCTTATAATATCACCAAGACATAGTACCTTCTTCAAATATAAAATCATTTCCATTGAAAAGTACCAAGCAGAAGTATGAAAAAACTTGATTTCTTCTAAATTTCAGGTTCTGTTAATATTGTTCTAGATAGAGTATCTGGTATTATAACTCACCAAGGAAAAAATATTATATTGGCGACATTTTTCTATATCATTTATATGTTTCAATGCATACAATTTTACAAGTTATAGAAACTTTAGTTAACCGATATGTTATTTATATGAAATAATTTGTATTGACCAGCTAGCGATGTATTTGCAAAGTACCTAGTTCTTTTCACTAGACAAATATAAAAAGACATGGATTATTGCCTCCACAACAATGTCATATACAATAAGATTTACTGGAATATTCGAATTTAACTGAGTCAAGTGAGATACTTGATTAGACATTTGTAGTGACAATTTCAGGGGAATTTGGTATTTCGATTTCAATTTTCATTTATGTTATATTTCAAGTAACAAATCAATATCTCTTAAGGTATCCACAACAGTTACTGTTGCATTACGTATAAAATGATTACTAGCTTCAAAAACATTTGAATGTAAGTTAAAAATTGTGATAATTTCTATATACGCTAACTAATTGTAAAGAAAATTTGTTATAATATTATTATAACATTTTAACAAGTGTTTATTTTGATAATAAATTTTCTCAAATAAATATTTATATAGAAATATTGATACCAAAGGTTAGTGTGATCTTAATAGGAAAAATAAGAAATATTTCATCAAGTTTAATGAATTTTTTTCAAATGTTATATTTATATGTGAAAGTTATTTTGAATATTTGAATTTTTCAGTTTCAGTCAAATTAAATTTGGTGTCCACAGAATAATGGAGACACATAATAAATAAACTACCAACGCAAACTCGAATGTTATTTGTGAGAACTGTTCCCTGATTGCCTAATATATAGATACTGGTTTTATACAATGTGTGAACTTAAACTTGATATTTCTCTGAACAAAAATAGATATAAGGAGCATATTTAAGAGATGAAATATTATTTTTCTACATTAGGTCTTCAGCATAATAAAATTTATAAAACTAGATAGAGAATCAGTCCCTTGTACTAGTGAACTGAAAATCCAATGACATTTTTCGAAATTATGAAGGATATTATGTATTATTCAATATTTCTTCATGTGTAATTCAAAGAAAGTCGATTGCACTAAGTTTATTTGGTATATTCAGGTAGCTATTAAGTAATTTAAGTTAGAGTAGTTCAAAGAAATCAAACATCAATAATAGTACATAAAGTGAACATATTTAAACAACAAGGTTTGAAAACGACTATTTGCACACGAGCGTGACAAATTCGACTGAGCCGGAGGCGAGGTCCATAAGTCGAGCTAGTTTGTAAAGAAGTACTAGGTAGAGGTATAGAAACTACACCCATCTTATTTTTTTTGTGAAACTCGTTTTTATTGACGGTTGCTATGGAACTCACTACTCAGATAGCTTGAAACATTGCAGAATTTGGACGTTGTTAGGAGAGTGCCAAAAAATCACAAAGAACGAGAGATCCGTGCGCAAAGATGACATATCCGTGCGTAAAGTGACTTGCACACGGCTTGTGCAAAGTAGCGCTTTCGGAGAGAGTTTTTCATGAGCAAAATCTCATTTTCTGAGGCAGTCGTATAAAAAGTATTTGATGTGATACTTTTGTGCTAATAGCAAACTTCATATGTTATTAATTTTGAACTATTCATTCAAAGCTTACATGGAAAATTCTAGGATATGTCAATTTTTCCATTTCGGACATTTAATCACAGTTGAATGCTTGCAAATAATTCAACAATTTTGCGATATTTTCAACTGTCAACGAATAGGCTGTTTTGACATTATGTCTACAGCATAACTCATTTTTAATATTTATCATATTTAAAGAATACGTGCATAACTCATGAAGTGACATAAACCTGTCTCGTTAATAAAACGATAATGAATATCAAGGTAACTTGAAATTGATGTACCTTAGGACCAATCCGACCAATACTCCCTTTATTGTATATTATGCTTACACATGTCAACATATAAATACGTTCATGATAGTACTTATTATTTTTCGAATCGTTAACATCTTATTACTTTGTTATTTATTTCTTTATATTAATATTTATTGTGAATGAACGAACCGTGTAACCAATCCAATAACTTATGAAATAATTGGCTGTACCTTCAAAGAAAGTTTATTACTTTTACATCTGCAATTTTTTCTTTAGGTTATTGATACAGGGAATTATACACCTCTATGATCCTGCACGATTGGTTGGTTGCAGGGAATATAATATCTATATAAATTTAAGTTCGCGGAAATACTTATTGAAACCTGCAGTGCAACTCATACGTGAAATTAAAAATGTATCATATTCGTGCCGATAAACGCGTTATTTTATTTCACAAACATAATGTTAATCGAATTAATTAAAATAAATCTGATGAAAATTTTGGGGGATATTCTATATATACATGAAAAAAGGATCAAGTTCCATAAAAGACTGTTTTTCTTCCAGTGAAGTAGATTCTGAAACGACATAATGAGTTATGATTATAATTGTTTATTGAATGAAATGATAGTAGTTTCTTCCAAAGAAAATGTATTATTGAAATTTATTTTCCCTTCTGTCTGGTATTCCATTCAAATTTTTTCAATCGGGTTAGAAACAAAGAAATGAACAGGGTGGTAAATAAAAACAATGCTTGTTTTTATTCATAAAATGTATAAGAAAAATTAAATACAATTATTGTGATTTCTGATCATTTTTTTTTCAACTAAGTATTTTGAAGCCAACCTCAGAAATTCTAAGAAGGGCACTTGTGGTGAGAGTATTGAAAGTCAGAGAGTCTGGTCGTCTCTAACCAATTAAATCTCATCAGCAAACCTCTGTAGTGATGTAATGGTAAAGAAAGTAAGCATTGAGAAGAATTTCACTACGATGCTAAGTAAAAAAAAATTGGATAGGCAATCCACCACCCAAACTTTCTAAGACAATAGGTACCATAAAATGGTACACAGATGGTTCAAAAATCACTACTTGAGCTGGAGCTGAAGTGTATAGGGCAGTCACCAAGTGTGCACTGTCACTGGGCTCTTGTACGAGCGTCTTTCAGAAATAATGGCAATCGACAGAGGTGTAGATATGAGCCCAGAAAGAAACCATCAGAAATGCAACATCGATTCAAAGTTGATATGGGATTGCCAAAGGAAACTCAATGAAATAGACAAGAGTAACAAGATCTGTTTAGTCTGGGTTCCCGGTCACTCGGGAATCAAAGGAAATGAAGAAGGCCAATTCACTCGCCCAAAAGGAAACACCAACGCTATTTACTGGCCCAGAACCTTTCTGTGGTATAGGACAATGCATCTATAAGAGAAAGTTTCGGGAGAAGAAGGAAACCTAAAGAGAAACACTCAACGGAATCTTCAAGGGATGGATCACTCCAAAAAGTTCCTCCCGAACTATAAAATTGCAAAATAAAAAGGATATCTGGATCGCAGTAGGAATGAATTACACCTCCTGACTGGCTTTCTTACAGGACACTCTCACCCCAAGAAGCATCTGATGAGAATAGGGTGATCAGACACTGACGAGTGTAGGTTCTATGGGGAGGAGGAAACTCCTGTCCAGCCAGGTGAACAGGATACCTCGCCATTGCAAGCCAACGAAAGGAATGCTTGGGTTGAAAAACTTGTAGAAGTGAGGAAATAACCTCCTTGAAGCCCAGATATTGGAGTTTATTAATACTCTTAAGCTAGAAGGCGAGCTGTAGGTAGATAGCGTAGTACAGAAAACAGCTCTGGTGGGGGGTACAATGGACATTAAGGGCGCAGTGTAATTAAATAAATGAATAAATAAATAACTAAGTATTTACAAAAATGCAGCTTGTTTACATAAACTGTTTTATTCAGATTACTTCAAAGAATATAATTCTTGAATGAAAAAGTACAATTGTGGGCGTGGCAGCATGAATAGTGAAACCAATAGTTTCGATTTTTTTCTAGTTGTGGTAAAGAAAATCCAGAATTTTCAATTATAGATTTCCATTTTACGTTAGTTTGTGACTTTTATCTTGAAAAATAGGATAAGATTCTTCTTGGGGCTGAAATTTCCGCGATTTTTTCTTGCTTTCAAAGCCACCCAGGTCAAAATGTACCTCGTTGATATCCACAATTTGTTTACAAGAGCAAGCTTTTATACGGATGATGTGGATATCTTATTTGAACGCTGCAGTGATTGGCGTTTGACCGCTAGTTACAAAGAGCGTCTTCGTATTGAAATTGTTAGTATCTAATCACTTTCCTGTGAAGATTCAATATTTTCAATGGATCTTGATGTTCGCGATCTTCCTGCCCTCCTTACATATTCTATTAATCCTATATCCTGACATTTGGCTACAAGTTGCATTATTGTATATTAGGAACGACCACATTTGGCATTAAATGAGCGTAGGAAGTTTCTCTCTGTGAAAATATTGAATCTTCAATTTTCCAAATGCAAAGAGACAATTTGTATCCATTCTGCAGGCATTTATTACTCCATATCTCTACTCTTTACCATTTATTTTAATCTACAAAAGCGAAACTCAAATTTAATGCCAGAATGAATCATTGAAATTAAAAACAGTGAAGGAACTTCTGTGCCTTTCTTCATATCTCAGAGAAATGACTTAATGACCAGATATTAAGGAATTAAAATAGAGTATGAATATTTGAAGCTAAACTAGTATTATTTTTGAATAGAAATTTTGTCTTTTCATCCTAAATATGTTTCATTCATTAGATAAATTCTCTATTTGATTTTGAAAGTTGTTTTATATGAACAAGAAAGTATTCTCAGCCATTGAATTTCGTTTCCTCTATTGTTTAAAGCAGTGGTTCTTAACCTTTTTAAGCCGCGACCCAAATTTGAGAAATATGTTCATGTCGCGGCCCAAAAAAAGGCAAAATTTTTTCATTGCTTCAGTTTAGATCGTATTTTTGAAAAATCTTCAATCCTACGATGATTTTTTTTAACATACAAATTTATTATTTATTTTTTTGATAATAAAGATAAACTGAAGTACTTTTCGATCCAAGGAAAATTTAATTAATAATCAAGTGTTTTTAATAATTTTTATTGACCAAATTAAAATATATTTTCAACTTTTTGAAAATAATTGACATTTTAACTTATTTCTAAAAAAAAAGAAATATCAATACATATGTTGAGTCTTTTGAATTTTAAATGCAAGTCATACAGTTTTAATGAGAACCTTGTGCTTGTATACATTTTGAAAGATCTTCAAACCTCGGTTGAATGCTTGTCAAGGAGCACCTTATATCTATTTCAGGATTTAACTTGTTCCGGTAATTGTTTTTGATTACACACAAAGCCGAAAAACCAGCCTCACACATATATGTTGTTGAAAAGGGCAATAATACTTTTAGGGCTTCTTTAACAATTATTGGCTTTTCGGTTTTTAATTTTAACTAGAAAGCACATAAAGATTCAATGTTTTTGTAGAAATTGTATCGGAGTGCTTGGTCACTTTGTATTTCTATTAATTGTTCTTGAGATTGATTAATATCAACAAATTCCTCATGCAAATCACTTACATCAAAAATAACGCACGCAAAGCAATGGCGTGCGTATTACCAACACCTCCTCGAAGAGAAAGCCTCAGGACAGGAATTTGACGTCACTTCCGGAAGGCCATTCGCGAAGAGCGGTGAAACCGAAACATTGTATTAGGGAATACCTTGAATTAGGGAATAACTCTTCCAGGAGGTGTTACTTATTATTTGGTGTATTACCAACTTTTTTGGTTCGACTCAGCGCGACCCTAGAAAGATGCTTCGCTACCCAATTTTGGGTTGCGACCCATAGGTTAAGAACCGCTAATTAAAAGTATTGTTGTGTGTAGTGTGATATGGAGAACGAATTCGTCATCAATATCATTGAAGAACTTTTAATATCGATTTGTCAGATATTTAGCCTCATCAAAAACTAAATGACCCTTATCATCAGTATGATGCCGAATAAGACATTTCATATATAGACCACATAAAAAGTACAGTTCTTTCTAAATTACACTGAAGATAATAATTTAATGAATAACTCAAAACGGACTTTATTTTATTTGAATCTATTCATAAAAATAAACACAAAATTCACCACAATTGTAGCAAATAAAGAAGCGATAGATAAGAGTAATTATGATTCAATTACTGAAAGTATTACTATTCTAAATCATACACACTACATGAAAAATTGAGAATATTCAAGTCTCTTGAATGACGAGCAAATATTGTTGAAATTTCAAAGGTTACGTCACTGGGAACGACACAACGGCTCATAATAAGATTAAACGTAAAAAGTAATTCTGATGGACCGCCAGAGTGGCTCACGAAATATATTTATGTTCATAGCGTCCTCTTATTCATAAGCCTGATGTGATTTACATACAAAAAAGATCCAACCCCTTGTTAAAATAAACAGATATATTTGTGGGCGTCCATTCTCCATCGTAAAATACAATATACACATAAACACTTTCTGTTGATGCCTGTTGTGTATGCTAAATTGAATAAGGAGGTGGACCGAATTGAAATTTTCGACAAGGGAGAAGGTCACTTCATTGAATGTCGAAAAACTCTCATCATATTTCACAATGCCACAACTGATTTTCATCAGATCCAATTATTCTTTCAGAAATTGAAGAAAGTGGTTCGGAAAATATTTCAAAATTTGTAAAAACTTGCTGTACTACCAGCAAGTTTTTACTAAATTCACTAAATTGTTCCAACTTTAATTTAGTGAAATAAAAAAATTCAACTGGTGCAAATTTTTAATGGGCCTTAAAATTTCTAATGCTCTATTAGTTGCTGTAATACATAAAATATATTCTCTATAAATAATACTCATCAAATGCCCTAATTCAACCAAAATGAAATTCAACGCATCATATATATATATATATATATATATATATATATATATATATATATATATATATATATATATATATATATATATTAATTATAGCTGGGTATTCGGATAGGAGTTATGATCATGAGACAAATTTGGTTGTTTATATCATAACTCCTTGCCGAATACCCAGCTATAATTAATATTTTTTGAAAACTCTCGGAAGTTACTTACTTAATTATATTTATATATATATATATATATATATATATATATATATATATATATATATATATATATATATATATATATATATATATATATATATATATATATATATATATATATATATATGTATATATATATAATATATATATATAGATATATAAATATATATATATAATTAGATATATAGATAGATATGTTGATTGTCAGGTTCTCGCGCAGATAATCTGGTGATCTGGTTTCCCAGGTTTGTATCCGCGTATGGGCTTCGTCTTCGTTGAAGTCTGCTCAACGTTTCGGCAAGAACATATTTGCCATCTTCAGGTAGCTCTTCTTGGTCGGAGTGAATACACTGAACTGATGTGATTTGGCCGAAACGGCGCGCAGACTTCAACGAAGACGATACAAACGCAGATACAAACCCGGGAAACCAGACAAATATATATATATATATATATATATATATATATATATATATATATATATATATATATATATATATAAGAGCTGGGGTGATCATGACTGACCAGTTGAAGAAAGAACTTCAAAACCAAGTGAATGGTATCTGTTTGTGAGGTTGCAGTCAATTTTGATTATGCCAAGCAACAAGAAAGAAACTCCTTTGGTATTATGTCAAGCTTTCAAGTATTATTTATTTTCTTCTCCTGGACTTATATCGTAATTTATGAAAGAAACTAGCCAATTGATTACAGCCACAAAAATTTATTCATCATATTTTTAACAGAAACTATGGATTATTTTTGTTCATACTGAAATTATTTCAAAGAGTTTATTAGAAAGTTCATTGAACCAAAAACACATAGTTCAATGAGGTTTGAGAGAGAACTGATTAATGTATACATCAATTTCTTAGAATTTTCGTAGAATTTGTAATAATTCCAGTTTTAGTTTTATATTGAACTTAGATTTGTTTTAGTACCTATCATAATGGAATCTTTTATGAGAATATTTTTATGTTAGATTATATAACTCATGTGTGAATAAGCCAATATAATCCGTTAATTTTGCATAGTTACCTCGTATTTATAAGTGAATATACCCTTGACGACGTTGTATAATCGTATTGGTGTTTTACCTCGTGTCAAAATGTGAGTATTTTCATATTGACAATTTTTTGACGTCTTTTTTGAAAAAACTAAGATTCAAGAGGAGTTTCGTTTGATTTTTAAATACGCAACGCTTTTGTTGTAGTTCTGGCGGTGTATGTTTATTCGTTATACCAACTCGAGCAAACAGAAATAATCGCTATACTGACCTCTTCACTCGACGTAGTTTTTTTAAAAATTTCGTAAAATACGTCTCGTGATTCGGAAGTATAATCGATAATTTTCGATGTTCTTGTGATATTATTACCGATAATACTTGACGAATGTAATTTAGCCTTTTTTCAAAATATGATACACCACTGTACCATATTTTCCTTCTGAAATCCATTTAAACTTGAAACGAATATCTATGCTCTCTGAATTCGGACATATTAGAATTTTTCGACAATTTTTGTAGTTTGCTTCCACTCCAATAAATTTTATGTACTAGCGATTTCCCATTATTGAACCAGATGCTCCAGAAAGCGTTTCGCACTAAATCAAATATATACGAATAGTAGTTGGCTGTTATTGCCAAAAAGCTAACTATATTTCTCAGTTATATCTCGATGGTGATAAACTTTGCAGTGCAGTGTGAATCTAATCTAGGTTTAAACACAGTGTCGGACGAAGTAAATGCTATTTTCAGAATGATTAAATAAACGATGAGGAAAATATAATTTGAATTCTTTTAACAAAACATTAATGTTTCATCCAATGAAAACAACAAAAACATTCTTAATATTCTGATAGGGTGATATGGGTTTCAACTCTTTTCCTCATCCGCGCTATGTTAATATAGTATAAAGTATATGGTATAATATAATATAGTAGAAAGTAATAAAATATTTTACATTCAAGGTAGTTCTTTAGCTTCTGCTCCCATCCATAGTCCCTTCTGATTTTAAGAATTTGTTTTTGAAAAGGTTTGAGAAATGGAACTCTGAGTTAAATGATTTTCAAATATAATAAAACAACAACAGTTGCACAACGTGTTTCGCTGACACTATACAGCTTCTTCAGGTGCGAATTTCAAACTGAAGCTAAAATATCTAATTCAAGGTTTGCAAAGTACAAATATAAATTTGGGAAATACATTCTGGGATTCTAACATCATTCGAGACCAGACCACCGAGGAAGCAGCATCGCCCTGGGAAAGCGGTGAATTCGACGGCAAGCGACTGAAACTGAAGACGACGAGGAGTGAAGAAGGACCTAGATGGGCTGAGAGATTGTCCATCAGACACGTTCTTCATCGGTTCGCTAGTAAGGAGCAGCGCCCAACAGAGGACGGCACGGTGGGATGGAAGCGGATCGTCAGGTTCGAAGACGAATGATGCTCGTTGCAGACGACGAGAGTGAAGATGGATATTGGATCTTGATGTCGGAGTAATGGCCATTGCAGACGACGAGTGTGAAAATAGATGTTGGATCTCGAGGTCGGAGTGATGAGCATTGTTCAAGTTCGAACCAACCTGGGATGAAGCAAACATACTTCCAGTCGACAGAGAATGCCACGGGCAGTCATCAGGTATGTTTACTTGATTTCAAAATTAATGCGACGCGACGCAGAGAGATATACACTTGGGTCTTGAAATATAGACACAAGGAAGGGAACAGGTTCTAGTGCTGACCGCAGCACGAGAGTCCTAATCTAAGTGTGAGACTGGAGGTTTAGTAGGCTTATGCCCGGAAACCGAAAGAACAGAGGTGTTTTTAGTGGGTAGGCAATGTTGATATATTTTCATATAAAATAAATATTAAATACCACACAGGCCGGGTTCGCAACCGGTATCGCTTTTGAAGTTTTCACCTCGAATAAAAAAAAAAAAAAAAAAAAATGGGATTCTAAGAATAAACTACCTTCATTCATCGAAAAGGTTTAGAAGGGGGGACCTGTTCACATCCAATTGGTTGTTAAGTAACTTCTGGGAATTTTTATGCCTGTTAGTTTCTAAAGTTTCCATAAGATTCAATTTTGAACCTCTTGTTCCGAGATGTAGAATTTCTAAATCCGAAATGAAGTCATGTTTCTCTTTCATTGAATGTCTAGCATATATTGAATCTTAGTTATGACTTACTCGTCTGTATTCAGTAATCCTTCTTTTGAAATTTATACATAATGGCGAAATTACATAAATCATAACGAAGATTCAATATATGCTAGACATTCAACGAAAGAGAAACATGACTTCATTTCGGATTTAGAAATTCTACATCTCGGAACAAAACGTTCAAAATTGAATCTTATGGAAACTTTAGAAATTAATGAGCATAAAAATTACCAGAAGTTACTTAACAACCAATTAGATGTGAACAGCTCCCCCCTTCTTAACCTTTTCCATGAATGGAGGTAGTTTATTCTTAGAATCCCAGAATGAATTTCCCAAATTTATAACTGTACTTTGCAAACCTTGCATTAGATGTTTCAGTTTGAAATTCGCACCTGAACAAGCTGTACCTAATGACGGCTTCATCAATTAAAAAATTTAAAAAGTAATGAAAAAAAGGGGAAAATATGACCTTAGAGCATGCTCACTCGTTTTTCATATTATTTTCAGATATCGTTTTCGAATTAATCTAAATTTTAAGCTAGGAAAAATTATGATGCAGTGTAGTATTGAATCAGAATTCAATTTTAAAAAATTTCACATTTCGTATAGATTATTTCATTTAGTTTCTAAAACTGAATTCTTTAAAGAAACTGCAAACATCTAGAGTTATATTAATTCAAAATTATACGTTGTTTTTATTCATTCAATGGCATGGGAAGAAGGGAATAATTTAATGATGTTTGTATAGATGTTATGAGTAGTTGTTCTGCTCCACTCGTTTTGTTTTCAAGTAATCGAGTTAATTAGATGTCCATATTCTTGTTTTTCTTCAATTGTTGAGTGTGTTTCATATATTAAAGATGAAACCTAGCTAAAATCTTCCTTGGCCTACACTTGAAAATAATGAAAGTGCTTCACATAAGATTTATGCTGAAATGGAGAACTAATTGAAATAAATTTGTTTATTTATCTTAGTCCATTCCGGAAAAACCCCCTTACAAACTCCGTTAGTCTTCGTGGAAGTTTCTTCAAAGTTCACGTAGTTCCTTCTTGTTAGTTTTTTATATCTTCCAAGTTTTAAAGAGCCATGATAATAAACACCTCTCCGAATGTTTTGTTTACTCACCGAGAAATGTCTCGCTGTTGACACATAAAATCCAGTTAACAGCGTAGTCTTTTATTTGGAAGAAGCTTTTGTTAGTTTTCTAGTTTTATGATTTCGTCTCCACGTTATTATTCCGAGTTCACCAAGTATTATAGAGAAACCTCTGCAAGTAATGCCGTTTTGGAACAATCATAAAATGTTGGCGGGAAATCATTGCTCTGGTTAAAAATCTTGCTTAGCATGAAAGCCATGTGACACATATACGTGCGGAAAAAAAGTATGGACTTACCCTAATAATTTGGTAGCCTTCAGGTTTTATGGAAAACGCTCGAACAGGTCGATTTAGTTTTTCTGTTTCCTACATTTTGACCAAATTATTTTTTTCTTTTAATGACATCTGTCAAAAATATGACGTAATCTACATTTTTCTCAAATAACAGTATATAGCATGCGATACATCGTTTGAAAGCTCTTGCTTCACTTAGTATGTTCCTAAATTTGTATGCGATTCTGCAGCTCCGTTTCCAAATGGCGGCCGCCCAAAACTTCTATTGTAATGCCATTGAGATATCGAATTTCGTTTTCTCCATGGAATTAAAAAACAAGCACAGGCCAAGAAACTTAATGTAAGGACAGCAGTTGAATGATAAAGCCTTAGTACTGTCTGAGTATGATGATTGATTGTTTTTTCCTGATAAATCGAGAAAGAGTTATTCTTTTACTGAATCAATTAAAAATTTTTTTCACAATTGGACGGCCGCCATTTTGAAACAGAGCTACAGAATCGCATAAAAATCTAGGAACATACTGAGTGAAGCAAGGGCTTTCAAATGATGTATCGCATGCTATATACTGTCATTCAAGAAAAATGCCGATGACGTCATATTTTTGACAGATGTCATCAAAAGAACTAATTAATTTGGTCAAAATGTAGGAAACAAAAAAACTAAATCGTCCTGTTCGAGCTTCTTCCATAAAACCTGAAGGCTATCAAATTATTAGGGTAAGTCCATACTTTTTTTCCACACTGTATTTTCAGCAACATAATGATTGTAACTATATATATTTCCTTGTCAAAACAAGATTGTGATTAAATTAGGGACTTTTAGAATATTTTAGTATTGTCAAAAATAATTTCATATACGAAAAACCTGCTTGACACATTCACTTATTGAGAGATTAACTTTCTTGACTACCTTAAAGCCGGCGCCAGACACAGACAAATACTTGAACAAAGACTTTGTTCAAGTATTTGTCTGCGTCTGGCGCCCGCTCAAACTTTGAACTTTGAACGCTTTGATGTGCGCTCGAAAAACCGATACCGAATGGCAAAGTTGGCAAAGTTCACATAAGTGATCAAACTTTGAACAAATACCCAAATACCCGTGCCTCACAAGTGTTCTTTCCCAACATGCATCGAGTAACTTTTGACAGCTACTATTTTATTAATTGTTCGCTGTAAATTCCTTTTTTTGTCGCAATAATCTCAACAAGTGGTGGTCTATGTAATCAACAGACAGCGAACAGTAAATTTTTATCACCATTTTTCATCATCATCACTTTTGTCAGCAATATTTGACGTTCATTTTATTTGCTAGTATTAAAAAATCTGTTGTTTACCTGCATTTAGGAGACTGTATAGGTCGTCCGCTGTCTTCATAATCAAGCATGCTCTTCTTTTTGGCTACCCTTTCATTTTTGAAGTCTTTAGGCAGATCATAACAGCTTTTCTCAATAATTTTGTTCAAAACCGAATCACAATCACTAAGTGTGTCTGATTGTTCTGTTTGATTTTTTAAGCTTTCGGTGCATTGAACAACTTCGTCAAATTGCAGTACCTAATATAGCCTTCACTGCCCCAGTTCTGATCTCCCACTTGATGTCTGTAAGGGCTTCATAATAAGCTTCAGTTTGCCTTTGATTAATTTCAGCGTTTGATGGAACTTGAAAATAGCAAATAAATTTATTCAATAAAACCAGAAAATGTTTTTGCTACCACAGAATATGACAACCGCAGTATAAAAAATGTTCTAGAATTTATACTTGATATTCGAGTTTTGACTCAATCATTTACGATTACCATATTTGCACCATTGTCATATTCTTGGCCACTACAGTTTTGAAAATCTAAGCGATTTTTTTTCTAGCTCTCCCAGTATTAGCTAAGTATTCTTCAGTCGTCTCAGTGACAGCAAGAAATCCAATAAAGTTTTCTACTATTGTGTTTATTGATGTATTACAATATCTTAAGATAGCTGACATTGGTTCAAATCTGATGCAATCAACAACAAAACAAGTTGTATAATAAAGTTGATATTGCAGTTTCGAACTAATTCTCCTGAGAGATCTATATTTTTAAAACTGAACTAAAGAGGGTGGACAGGGGGATATTTGATGTATTACATAAAGTGATAAAGGAAAATTCTTGAATAATTTAAGAATTATAAAAAAAGTTTCCTTGGGAGCTAGTTATATGTATTCCCCGACGCTAAACCTGCACTCATCAATGGTAAATTGCTAAACCTACCCCGACCGAAAATCTGCATACATCTGTTTCGATCTTATTAGATCACTTCAGTGCAGGTTATTTGACTCGGAGGGAATTAACAAATTTCTAAATATTTCCCAATACAAATCGCGGTCGGACTACATTATGGAGAACAACTATAGCGCCCTCCACTGAAGATATTGAGAACCAAGAATTAAACGCTTAGATCGGAAAAACTGAATTTCGTCGCGAGAATACATACTTCCTGACAAGAAATGTCTTCTCTGTGCCGTATTTTCGATCTAAGCGATATGGCCGAATAAAATATATTTCTTTCTATTTCAGTTGTTTATTGGTAATTCTTCATGGTATTTGAATTAATCACACCTTTTGCTGTCTTGAAGAAGGCACGGAAATATATCGATACACTTCTAACCATTAATACACTCTTACGGTCTTGACCATGATATGTGACATATTACAGCGTCATTTTTACATAATTGAAAACTACAAAAACATACTTTATAGACTTAAATAAAAAGAGAAAATAATTCATTTAATCGTGAAGATTTACATACAAAAAAAGGAGTTATTATAAATAGATTCTGAAAAACACCTCAAGTTTTTTTGCAACAGAATAAAATACTTTGTACTTTCTAGTCATTTTGAATTAACGGAACGATAATTTATAAATATTTCCTATTTTTATATTGTTTTTTTGAACGGAATTTCTGTGCTACAATATTCTGCTGAGCACACTCGTTAATAATAAATCATTTTATAAAAGATGAAGTACATAGAAAAATAATTCATAACTTTATAAAGAAATAAAAAAACTAACTTTTCACAGGTTGGAATGGAAATCTATTGAGTAAACGCGTTTCGTCATAACATTGACTTCATCTCGTACCAAACTATTGTATTACAAAACAATCTATTTATACGAAAATTGAACAGAGGGGTTCGTAGAGAAACTAAATAACAGAAAGCTATTCATTCATAAATATTACTAGGTATACATTGAACAGATTAAGGAGAGGAGGAGGGTTTACTTCAATCTGGCCGTTCACTAGGTTTCCGTATTTTTTATATTTATTGAGGGATTCATAACAGTTAGTTTTGTGGAGCTTTTTTTTTTAACTGTAAGATATTATAATTGTGATTAAAGGTATGGTTTTCTTGAATAAGATGACACGCATAATTAGAGTCCATTTTCTGCTTAATATAGCTACGTTGGTGTTCGTGTATTCGAGTTTTGAAATTTCTAATTGTACGTCCTATAAAGAATTTTTCACAATCGTTACAGTTGAGTCTATAAACACCCGTACGTTAATCTATATGGATTCTTGATTTGTTGTTTTTAATAAATTTTCCAATGCTATAGTTGGTTTTATATGAATCTTTGAAATTTTGTTTATGAAAAAAAATTTCAGGGATTCGGAAAGTTAGCCCAAATATATTAAACTGTTAAATACTCTACTTTACTGTTTTTTCATAAACAAAATTTCCAAATTTCATATGAAACCAACAATAGCATTGGAAAATTGATTAAAAACAACAAATCAAAAATTCATATAGAGATAAACATATTGGTGTTAATTTATAGACTTGACTGTAACGATTGTGAAAAATTCTATATAGGACGTACAATTAGAAATTTCAAAACTCGAATACACGAACACCAACGTAGTTATATTAAGCAGAAAACTGACTCTAATTATGCGTGCCATCTTATTCAAGAAAACCATACCTTTAATCACAATTATAATATATTACAGTTAGAAAATAGTCTCCATAAAACCAACTGTTTGGAATCCCTATACATCAATAAATATAAAAATTCCAGAAAACTAGTTATTGACCAGATTGAAGTAAACCCTTCTCCTCTCCTTAATCTGTTCAATGTACCTACTAATTACTCTGAATGAATTGCTTATTGCTATTTAGTTTCTCTATGAACCCCTCTGTTATATTCAATTTTCGTATAAATAGATTATCTTGTAATACCATAGTTTAGTACGAGATGAAGTCAATGTTATGTCGAAACGCGTTTCCTCAATAGATTTTTATTCAAACCTTTGAAAAGTTAGTTTTTTCTATTTCTTTATAAAATTATAAATATGAACTTTCCCCAAGTAAATGCAAATTCAATTCAAGAAAAATAATTCATGAAAGCATTATATTAATGAATTCTAATTGGAACAAAAAATATTATAATGCTTAGTGAATGTGATAATAATCAAAGATGTAGATTTGGTCATCTTTGATCACATTTTATACAATTACTAATAACAATTCAGTTCTGTAATCAACTCTCCGAAAAAAAAAGAAACCAGACGATTCATCTCACTGGGCCCATTGGAATGACCAAATCAAAACAATTACTATTTTTATATTTCCTAATCCGATAAAAGGGCGGTACTTTTGACAACTTAACAGCAACGAATATTTCATTCTACTGATTTATGGCGCCCGAGGTCACAAATCTTGCTCGGTATATAAATAGTTCAGCCCGGTTCAATTGGAACAAATTTTCAATTGGAAGATAGCTGGGATAGGTACAGGGAGGGATTCCATTATGGAAATGGAATCGAACTTTCTTGTTTGTTCAATTTTTCATTTTATGCAGAATCAACTCACAACTGATTTAACTAGTTTTCAGGATCGAAAAACTGCCAGCTCAGCAGATATTGGAACGGCTATGTAATAAAGTTGGTAATGAAATAAAGTTTGAGAATCGTCCAACTTTTCTTTGCAGTTAAAATGATTCATTTTCAATATTTCATGAAGTTCAATATTGCTTCTGTTACAATTGTTAGTATAGATTGATAAACTTAGCTTGTACAGTTCAGTACGATTATGATCCCTTAGGCAATGAATTTGATATTTCCCTCGAAATTATTGAATTCAAATATGTTTATGATACAGTGATATAGTTTTCTGTTTTATTTTTCTGAAATCAGTCAATCGTAAATAATATTGGTATGATTATTATAGGTATACTGTAGCTCGAATGGACACTGAAGGTGAGCACTATGAACAAGCTGGGGGCATTCGAGATGTGGCTCTATAGGCGTGTACTGAGGATTCCATGGACTGCAAGAAGAACCAGCGATGAGAATGATCAACGAACTGTTAGACATCATTAAACGTCGAAAAACAGCATATCTGGGCCACGTAATACGCAACGAGAGGTACCAATTCCTGCAGTTGATAATTGAGGGGAAGATTGAGGGAAAGAGAGGAATCGGCAGGAAAAAGATGTCATGGCTCCGCAACGTTAGGCAGTGGACAGGGCTTTGGTCCTATATTCTTCATTGAGTGTCAGTGCCAAAATTCTCGTTGCTTCAAATATATCAATGATGACACATCTGGAAAATGAGTGAAAGTTAGGAAGCTTCAATTGTGTGGCCCATCGACATGTAAATTTTTGCACATATCTAAACTTATTTGATAATAAGAGTGTTCAGCATGTATATCCATAGAGGGGTTTATATAATATTGTTCCACCGAAATTTTTTTCCAAATTTTCCCTCTTAAAGGAAAGAAAGCGTTTTAAAAATTACATCATATAGATACTTATATTTAAAACTACAACCAAGCTAGTTGGCCTTAAGAAGTTAGATATGCTGGTTAGTATTAGGGAGGTCTGGGGTTCGAACCCCGGGGTCAACTGGTCTGCCATGATTTTTTCTTAGAGGTTTTCTCATGGCGTAAAGTGATTGCATACTGACAAGGCGAATGCTGGGCCATTATTATCCTCTGAACCCTACCCACACTTCCTATGATCTATAAATATCCTTTCTCACCAATCCATAACGCACTTGTACATACAAGTGTATCCTCTGATCTGGCTGAAGGATTCATCCTCAAAACTCAAGAGGCCCGTTTCCCTGACACATACTTTAGGAAGGAATGGAGCAAGAGGAATTGGAAAAAATTTGTTTTTTTTTAATTTTATTTATTGGGACCCTGGACCTTTATTGTTAGTAAGTAATTCATTAAATTAATAAAATTTTGTCAAGTTATGCTAAAAATATCTCAATACAACATGCACAACTAAATGATCGAAAACATATTTAAGATAGACATTCCAGGTCTTATTCCAGACCTGGAATAATGTTTAGTGATTCTGAACAAAGTTATGAGTAACTTTTTTGATCTAATTCAATTTTTTATTACCATTACTCTAAAAATTTAATAAGGCTTCGGAAACTATTGATCAACATATTTACTGGGCATGGTTTATTATCTGAATTACAATATAATAGGTTAGGATTACTCATATTATGTACCTGAGCATTAAGTTTAAATGTAAATAAGTATTTGTTTCCAGAGATGTGAATATGTATTGTCCAAACATATGAATATAAATATTACTGCATTGATGCCTAGAGATATCGAAAGAATATACCTAATTTCCCAATGTTTCCTCCTAAAAGAAAAAGGTTGAAAAGGAAATTAAAGAAATATTTCCTTCATATTTCTATCATCAATCTTTTTTTTCATGACTGATCAGATGAATACAGATATGATATTTTAAATCATTTGTTCAATATAATATAATAATAATATATATATATATATATATATATATATATATATATATATATATATATATATATATATAAATAAAATATATGGTGTGATCTTGAGGATGCAGTCAAAAAACTGGGCTAAATTTAAAAAAAAAACTCTTTGCTATTTTGTCAAGCTTTCGGAAATGTTTATTTCCTTCTTCAGGACATCTATAATAAAATTTGAAAATAAAAACAAGTTTAAGAGATAGGTCTCACTAAACATGAGATTTGGAAAAAAATGTCAAAAAACGTCAACATCAAATAACAAACTATCTCCCCTAATGTCAACTCTACAACAGTTATCGAGGTAGTTGTCACCAATAGTATAACAAATCGCAATATATAATTTAAAATTTAAAAATTTTGAAAACCGGCACACACGTGCTCTATGATACGATGGAAGAGAATTAAACATCACAGTTTCAGATTGGACGTTAGGGTAACCAAGAGTTATACCAACTGTATTGCCAACCTACAAATTGGCAGTACATTTGAAAATTTAAATTTCACTATTAAATTTTGAGAAAAAAGTTTCAGTTTCATTATATAATTGTATATATGATCAGACATCACAGAAACCTCAAAAATCATAGCGCATGAAGTAAAAAAAAGATTTTAAAACTACTCCTGCGTCACATAGTTGACTTTTTCAGGAAAAAGAGAACTCAAAAATAAAAGTGCTCTCTTACACAAATTGAATCAACAAATGACCGAAGCTCATAGAACAATTTGCAGGTGACATCACTAATCCCCTGTATTGGATCCAGTTCTATTCATACAAAATCTATCTAATTGTTTTGATATTATAAAGCTGTGACAACCTAAAAATTTTTAGAGTTATTACCCCGAGGCGAAGCTAAAGGGGTTATAGTCTCACGACAAAAAGTTGGTAACTGGCCCGATTTTAAAAATTCCAACGGATATCGATAAAACACATATGTTTTCATTAGGGATTTTGAATTACCACTTTTTCCCAACGAAGAATAAAAAAATTAGCGTTTTTACCCCGAGGTGAAGCTAAATTCTCACTACAAAAAGTTGGGATCTGGTCCGATTTTAAAAATTCCAACGGATATCGATAAAATACATATGATTTCATCAGAGAAGTTTTGTTCCCAATTTCTTACCAACGAAGAATAAAAAATTATGGCGTTTTTAAGATAGGCATTACGACATGCGCATGCGCCAAGGTCGATATGTACGAAGTCCTACAAAACATGCGTCGAAGTGCTCTGTGTGCCACGGTAACCAAGCGACGTTGATATTGTTGATAGCTTAAGCTTGATTCTGCGTCTGTGTCTGCTTCCCATCCATAGAGATATCTTATCAATTTGATTCATAATTTGCAGCAAAATGAGCCGGGATAGGATATTGAAATTCTACAGTCAAACAATGAATTTTTTTGCTAAATTGTCACGGATTTTATTCGTAGTATCGACTTATTAATACATTTATTGCAATTTTTCTTCATTTCATTCGTAAAATCGACTTTCATTGTTATTTAATTTATATAATAGGTACATTCAAAAAATATTGACGACATGCACATGCGCCGAGGGGTTTTATCATTCCTAGTGCTACGCAGTAGGGTGTCCTTCATTTTTAGTATATCAATTATAGAAATGCCATATATGGGATTTTATTTCTATTATTCAAAAACGTTTCAAGTGTTGAGAAAATTCTCTTTATTCATTGATAATGTTTCCATGAAAGCACTCTTAATTCAATATAAATGTCAGGGTGATGTGTCTCAATTGAATTGTAGCCGACTGAAAGTGGATTTGAAACTTTTCCAGGAGAAATCTTAAAAGCAATTTAGGTGCGTATATTTGCATCGACTTGATGAAATATTTCGAAGATGGCTTTTTATACACAAAAGCGCCAGATCTGCATTTCAATCAAATGATCCACCCACCACCGAAAAACACTCTTGTGTGAATTCGAAAATTATATGGAAAAGAAAGTCTGAAAGCGTCCCCGGCTGGTATGAATGGAAAAATTATTCATGACTCGGAGAAAAATAAAATTGTACGTCGTAGTCCTTTATTTTCTTCTCATTTGCATCGTCTTTAAATGCAAAGTCGAAGAAAAGTTGAACCGACGAAGAGTGCACTCTCGAAAATCCATTTCCTATTCACAGTGAAAATTTGTGAATCATTAGACGCGACTGAACTAAGACGAAGGTAAATATAGTTGATGGAATCCGTCGTTACTATGTGATAATTCAACATGATGAACAAAAACAAAACTTGAATTTACTACGTTTATTATCACAAAAATTATTCGAAAAATAATAATAACACTGCGATTGCAATTTCGGTCAGTAGACCATCATCAGGCAGATTGAGTTAAGAACTGAATACGGAATTAGAAATTTGCGCTTACGGATGGGAAAGAATTATTGCAGGTACCTAAATAGACAAGAGGAACACATTAAGAAGGGCTAATAGAACTGGATTTCCCAAATGGGTACAATGAAATGTTTTTAGAAAAATCATTATTGTTTGAATACACTAGATATAGGAGAAGATATCAAGTCAATCTGGTCGTTCAGCAAGATATCTTTTGCATTATGATTGAGTTTAAAAATTTCTAATGATTCTAAGTAAGTAAGTTTGGTACCTTGGTAATTTGTGCATAATTTGAAAGTTATCTTCTTGTGGCAACGGGTGGTGGTTTTCACGGTAATGATTTGAAAACGTTTTATTTTTCGAAAAAGATTGTTGGTGTTCTTTAAATCTTGTCTTGAACGATCGATAGGTCTGACCTATATTTATACACTCCTTTACATACAGGAAAGATCAACTTATGAACTCCAGAACTGTCAAATTTTTTTGTTAGAGTACCAAAATATGTTAAAGATGTGATTATACATGTTTACTGTATTCAAACAATAAGCGCAATTATATAAGTATGTATTCAGTTCTTAACTCAATCTGCCCGATGATGATTCAGTAACCGAAATTACAATCGCAGTGTTATATTTTTTCAAGTATTTTTGTGATAATAAACGTAGTAAATTCAAGTTTTGTTTTTGTTCATCAAGACGGAGTTGGCTACATTACTGTATTTATGGAATGACCTAATGTCAACAGAAACCTCTAATGTTGGACATAATTGGATTAACTAATGACTGGAATTAGGTGTGTGAAGCAGTGTTTGCAATTTTACGCTTGGCTTAACTTTCAACTGCGGCGTTTTCACGTTGAATAAAAGGAAACAGTTGTAACTCTTACTCTTACAGTAAATATTAATATAGATCTGAATCGATGTCGGAGTATGCAAATCTAGATTCTGGTCATATTAAGCTATAATTTTTTTAAGACGATTTTCATCAATAATATGCTTTCATGAAGAATAAATTACCATTTCGGTTCATATACAGGTGTCCTACCAAGGACATCGTCGATAAAAACGATAGATATGTCGACCCGGTTGCATAAATACATTGTTCACTACGGTACAGCTAAGCCCGCCGCTGTACCACAGTAAGCAATCCAACTATATTAACGCTGTTTAAATGATGAAATTCTTTACTACACCACAGCAAAAGTCACCTTTGTCCCATAGTCAACATAGCCAATGAAGGAACGCCGTAAGAAAATATTTTTTTAAATTTTAATTACGAAGTAAGTGAAAACTTGTATATTACTAGGGCTGTTAGTAGAAACCTTTACCTACGTAATGTTCGAAAATAATGATGTTTGATGAGGACCAAAGAGTCCGAAACACGTGTCAATGGCTGCTTCCATATAAACGTTCTATACCGATAATTCTGCTCTACTGTTTTAATATTTTCCTGCGACTAATTTCTTTGTTGTTAGATAAATAGTATCCTATTATTTTTATTTTCGAACATTACGTAGGTGAAGGTTTCTGTGGTTTCCCTTGCCATCTAATGATAACAATTTTGAATGTTGATATTAGACTGAATAGCACGTAATAAATAACAAAGAACAACCACATTCGGAAAAAAATTTTAGCGAGACAAAGCAGTCTTTGTCTATTCAAATTTTTTCAAATCAATAAATGTCAAGGAGATTTCAATTTTTTCAAAAGTTTTGAAAAAACACAAATGTCGTAGTGAAACGTCAACTTTTTAATAAAATCGAGTTTTTTAAGATTCAACCAGCCTGTTATTGCTAATAATTATCAAGAGATTAAAAATAGATCACAGGCAACAACAATTCGAATAAATAATTAAATATTGCAAGCTGAAAATATGGCAATGATCCCAAACTTAAGCTGAGACTTTCAAACATTGTTCTAGATTGTGAGTACCTTTTTAAAAAATTTGAAATTCTAAATAAAAATTTCATTAAAAACGGCTACTTCCATATAAACGGGCTATACCGATAATTTTGCTCTAACTTATTCAATATTTTCCCGCGACTAATTTCTTTATTATTGTTTATTTACTCGTTCTGAGATCTCGCGGATGGCATTAATCGCCTCCGTGGCAGAGTTTGACCAAATCTCCCAAACCGGAGAGTTCAAACAATAGTCCACAAAGGTGTGATTGTCTTCCGTAGCAGAGGTTTTTATTTGTTGTACTATTTTCATCTCCAAATTTTCAATCCAATGCTTTGCTACGCCGTTCTGATGAGGACCAAAGAGTCCGAAACACGTGTCAATGGCTGCTTCCATATAAACGTTCTATACCGATAATTCTGCTCTACTGTTTTAATATTTTCCTGCGACTAATTTCTTTGTTGTTAGATAAATAGTATCCTATTATTTTTATTTTCGAACATTACGTAGGTGAAGGTTTCTGTGGTTTCCCTTGCCATCTAATGATAACAATTTTGAATGTTGATATTAGACTGAATAGCACGTAATAAATAACAAAGAACAACCACATTCGGAAAAAAATTTTAGCGAGACAAAGCAGTCTTTGTCTATTCAAATTTTTTCAAATCAATAAATGTCAAGGAGATTTCAATTTTTTCAAAAGTTTTGAAAAAACACAAATGTCGTAGTGAAACGTCAACTTTTCAATAAAATCGAGTTTTTTAAGATTCAACCAGCCTGTTATTGCTAATAATTATCAAGAGATTAAAAATAGCTCACAGGCAACAACAATTCGAATAAATAATTAAATATTGCAAGCTGAAAATATGGCAATGATCCCAAACTTAAGCTGAGACTTTCAAACATTGTTCTAGATTGTGAGTACCTTTTAAAAAAATTTGAAATTCTAAATAAAAATTTCATTACAAACGGCTACTTCCATATAAACGGGCTATACCGATAATTTTGCTCTACTTATTCAATATTTTCCCGCGACTAATTTCTTTATTATTGTTTATTTACTCGTTCTGAGATCTCGCGGATGGCATTAATCGCCTCCGTGGCAGAGTTTGACCAAATCTCCCAAACCGGAGAGTTCAAACAATAGTCCACAAAGGTGTGATTGTCTTCCGTAGCAGAGGTTTTTATTTGTTGTACTATTTGCATCTCCAAATTTTCAATCCAATGCTTTGCTACGCCGTTCTGATGAGGACCAAAGAGTCCGAAACACGTGTCAATGGCTGCTTCCATATAAACGTTCTATACCGATAATTCTGCTCTACTTTTTTAATATTTTCCTGCGACTAATTTCTTTGTTGTTAGATAAATAGTATCCTATTATTTTTATTTTCGAACATTACGTAGGTAAAGGTTTCTGTGGTTTCCCTTGCCATCTAATGATAACAATTTTGAATGTTGATATTAGACTGAATAGCACGTAATAAATAACAAAGAACAACCACATTCGGAAAAAAATTTTAGCGAGACAAAGCAGTCTTTGTCTATTCAAATTTTTTCAAATCAATAAATGTCAAGGAGATTTCAATTTTTTCAAAAGTTTTGAAAAACTACGAATGTCATAGTGAAACGTCAACTTTTTAATAAAATCGAGTTTTTTAAGATTCAACCAGCCTGTTATTGCTAATAATTATCAAGAGATTAAAAATAGATCACAGGCAACAACAATTCGAATAAATAATTATATATATATATATATATATATATATATATATATATATATATATATATATATATATATATATATATATATATATATATATATATATATATATATATTAGAGTTAAATGAAGCCATCTGGAATGATGGCTTACATAGTTTCGATGTAAGTAATATCTTATTCCGAATAGATTTCAACACTCCTTTTCATGAAACACTTCTGTGAATCATGTACGTGCTGGTTGATAGTCATTCTATTTTCAGCCACCTGAGGAGCACCACAATCGACAAAATCCAAATATAATTCATTCATATACGACATTATTCTAAACTATCACTTTGGTATGCATATTATACACATTATCCAAATAACAAAAACCCGAAGAATGGAAAACGTGGGCCCGAAAAGTCTCATGGCGCATTGTGCCTGGTCATTATCAACTCCATTCTTACATGGTTCACCATTATTTATTTATAACTTCATGAAGAAATATATTACTTTCCACGTTTCGGGTATACCCGTACGGATACGGTCAGCGCGATGCGCGTCAAGACTTCGATACAAATGACCCTCATGTATCCATTTATCAAGTGGCCCTAGAGTTGCCTATATTCGTACAAAACAATGAAGTTGGACAGCCACCCGCATTCGGTAACGATGTCTCTCGCGGTTACTCAGATAACCGAATCGTACTGCGACCGCGATTCGTGTCCATTCAAAGATTGAACACTGATTCACTGTGTGCTTCTCGACCGCCGGGTTTAATTAATAACGCTTGAGTGGGACTGGCAGTTTTGTTTCCTCTGTTAACTGTGAAATGGGTCGCTGGGTCGTCAGATGAAGAGCGCCATTCGCGTAACTGATACCCAGCTTATTTCGATTATTTGGGGAAATCGCTTCCGACAGTTCTTTTAGCTAGTTCGATGATGCGTGAAGCGCTCTTGAAGTTCAACTGTAATATTATTAGAACTAATAAAATGTGATTTCAATTTAACGCCTTGGATTATGTTTTATTCCAAATATATATATACATAATAACAATATTTAAAGAGTATAGGGGAAACTTTTTAAGTGGATAGCATTCAAAATGGGTTTACCAGCAACATTCGATAATTTTAAAGTTCAGAATCGAATAAATTTGAGGTCATCAGAATT